>JARK01001510.1:307916-421201 GCA_000688135.1 Ancylostoma ceylanicum
GGGAGGGGGGGGGGTGGAGTCGCACCCAGATGGGAAATAAAAATAATAAAAATATTAATTTGAGTATTATTTTAATAATAAGCAAAAGTTATTTCAGAAAATTAGAATGAAAATAAACGATTAAAACTTAACTAACACAAGTTTTTCATTCATTTTATAAAGTGACTTCCAAAATTCGGCAATCCGTCCCCCCTCCCTTTGCGTCCGCCACTGGTCGCCGGTGTTGTTCTATGTTATAAAGTCTGTTCCACTGGAGACTGTAATTTTCAATAGTACTCGTAGCGATTTTCTTATTCGTAGATCAATTCCACCACCGTTCCCTTCTGGCAATTTGTTGGTTTGTCTCTTCTCAATATATGTATACGTACAGTCGTTCCAAAAAATACTTGGCTCCGGCATCCGCCGCCCGTCTGCTAAGCCGCGCCACGCCTCCTACGCATTATTATACGTGCTGCGACGTGGCTCAGCCGACGAGCAGTCAGCGGGAGGCAAGAATTTTTTGGAAAGACTGTACATGCTAGTCTGACGTGTATAGAGTGATGGAAAAAGTCTCTTAAAATCATCATTCTTCCCAACTGCAAAAGGATAAGAAAAAATCGCTTATCACGGTAAAACACTCGTTTTGGAAATTTTTGCAGAGTTTTCCAGAATTTCGAGGATGTGGCCACCGCAACCATTGGAGGGGGTTTTACAATCAAAAATATTACTTATGTTCGCAATTGAACTGTTAATGCATGATGGCATTTAATTTTCTCAAATTCCTCTTGCTACTGTTTTCAGATCGATTAAGCTTATCCAAAAACATTTAGCATACCCTGTACACAGTAATTTTATCGATAGGCTCGAAGTGTAAGATAGCTCCTTTCACATATTACAATATCGCAGTCAGTTTTTTTCTAAACACTCGAGTTTTCGTTGGAACCGCTCCTGTTACAGAGAATCGATCCGATAGCAACAAAATAAGGCAAGTTGTACGATAGCAGCACGAACAGCTTTTGAAAATGTCTCGAGAGAATCGCTATTAACGTTTGATTTCTACTTGTTCCGCTATTCTTGAGTGTTTGTGTCCATTATACGAAATGCTTCAGCGGAAAACAAATTCTGGATTTGGATTGGGTATTAAGTTTTAATTCTCTTGTTTAAAGCTGAAGCTTCACCCTTCACTGACGTAAATTAACCTTCGGTGTAGGATGTTTAACGACACTGTTCCATGTTAAAGGCAGTATCTGCGGAAATCCGCGTGTTGGAGATTTTCCTGAATTTCAAGGTTTTTGGGGACGGTGAACTTATAGGTAGGGACGCTGTCTCTAACTTTCATCAGTGATGTGCCCTACAATACGCATGTAATACATCGAAATATTCATTCAGACCAAATATGGATAGAAGAGGGAGAAGAATGGCCAAAACAAAGTTAACCACATACGATAAAAAGGTCACCACACTGATGTTACCCCACTCCTCGGTTATCTGATGTGAGCCAGACATCTGGTGGTGCACTTCGTTATCGCTGCCCAAATGAAGCGGGAGCGAGCGACCTACACCTCACAGTTTTATTTTGGCGAGGGAGGCCCCATTGGGTTCTCAGAGTTGGTACTGAGACTACTTACTGCTTCCAAGGTACTAAGCCTTCAATAGTTCATTTTCGACGGGACAACTCCGCTACACCATCAATGCAGCCGCCGTAGTTTTGTCGAGAAAGAAAAAAACCGAGGACATTGCGCTGGAAGACTTTATCCTGTACCAAATCGTTGCATATTTGGTTTTTTAATGAGGATTTATGTTTAATGTGGACGTACAGTCCTTGACGAAAAGACGGATTGCGCGTGCGGCTTCTTAGCGTCGCGGCTGCAGAATCGCGGCGGAACCTACTCGACCCTCTCACTTGGAGCATGCTCTCTCGGCATCTCTCGCTCAGGTCCTGCCACTATGGTGCAGTCAAGCAATCCGTCTATCTTGCCTAGTAAAACGAAAGCGCACCCAAGTGCGTGGTCCCGGAATTTGCTGGTCCGCGTTGCGTTGCCCACGCAACGCGGGTCGCATCCGCACGTACCCCGCCTGCTAGGCGGGGCCAAAACTTCCGTCATCAATATAGTTTTGATTATTTCCATTTGTCACTGTTATCACTAATAAAATGCATGGTGCCCGACCAATGGCGACAGAATCAAAACCGCGAGCCGCGCCGTCTTGTCGCATACTTCAAGTTGAGAGATAACTAAGCCTTAGCGATCCGAGCGATTTTCTTGGATGGTAACATAAGAATACTTCCAGGTCATTGTGATTATTAAAACCTACATTAAAATTGTTTTAGAAAGTTCGGAGTATGAAAAAATATGGAAAAGTGCGAAAAAGAGCGCGGTTGGCAATGGGGCAAGAGCACAAGAGGCTCAGGCAAAGACTTGAATAGGAGGGAACTCTAAGTTCTGTGTTAATCTCGGGTTGGGCTTCCCTAACGTGGACTAGGAGAGGAACTGCAAGCACTGGGAGAAAATTAAGGAAGAGAGACAGAGAGCAGTACAGTCATGTTCCCTATGCAGATCGATGTGTGATAAACACCATAAAACCATGAACATCACTCAAAGGGTGCTATGAAATGATAGGAGCAAGTCAAAGGAATTGTTGGACTAATGGACCAACGTTATGAAAATGTGAAAATCATCGCAATGGATTCCATCATGACGGGGTCACTATTACTGCTACTAGTTAATTATGAGAAATTTTCAGAAGCAGGAGTGAGAATCATTTCAGCTATCTGTGTGTTGTTTTGAGCTTACACGACGTGATCGTTCACAACTTACATCCTAATGTGTTGATCGAATAATGTATTAGGTACATTCGATATTCGAATTTTCGATTTCGAATAAGTCGGCAAATTGAAATGTTCAAAAAAAGGAGATCCCTACACCTTTGGGCAAACGAAAATAAGGGCTTTGAAGCCTGGTGTTTCTGGAATGTCCGATTTTTTGGATCGACCTCCGAAGAGTTATTCAAATTAATTAAATTAATTCGATTTTTATTCGGTTACTACTATACTATAATAAATCCATAAGGGAACAAGGGAACTATTCATATTACAGAATAAAAGCATGTGTGAGAATCTTGAAACTTTGACAAATTTCTGTGATAACTTATCTCCGGAAATGTAGGCTTTCCGTTTGGTGCTTGCCCTTTAAACAAAAGAAAAGTCGCCGCGGCCATTGAATATCTTCCGCGTCTCGGCCAACGCATCTTCACATATCATTGCATTTATGAACGGCTCAAATGATGCATTTACTGGTCTCATAAGCAAGTGCTTGCACATTTACATTTGGTGGATAGGGCCGGATGTGCAGCACTGCGAGATGTATTAGTACTCACATTGGGTTCATCATGAGGATATCTAGTAACTGGCATATAAATCAACAGACAGAAACATTGATGTTATTTCTTCTTGGCAACTCCGGCCTTCTGGGCAGCCTTCGTGACCTTTCCTGTGGCTTCATCGGACTTATTCATTGTTATCTTTAGAGATTCCATAAAATTGTAAAACAAAGTTGTAAAATCCACAGACTTGATCACACCAACAGCGAATGTTTGCCTCATATCACGAACGGTGAAACGTTCACGTGGGGCGTAGTCAGTGAAAGATTCAACGTAAAGTGGCTTGGTTGGAATCAGCTCAACAATTCCTGCGGCATCAGACTTCAGGAACTTCGGGTTGTCCTCAACCTTCTTACCAGTACGACGATCATTCGGCGACCTTGCAGGCAATGCGAGCGGTGTGGCAATCGAGCAGAGCGCTGAAGGTGTGGGTCTCCTTAGCAGGGTCGACCTTCGAATCAGAGCAGACGGATCCATGGCGGATATCCTTTACGGACACGTTCTTTACGTTGGATCCGACGTTGTCTCCAGGCACGGCCTCCATATGTTTGGTAATTTTTTTTTTCATCCAAAGAAAAAAAAAAACGTCGAAACGTGTAGGTGCTTCAAAACAGAAATAAATTCTCTTCTGAGAAGATGACTGAGTAAGAATAGAAAAAAAAAGAAAATCAAGAGAATAAAGTTGTAAAATTGGGACCGGAAGATTGGTAATTCCGTTACGAGAGATTGGAACTTCGAAAGAAGTAACTCATGCCGAAAAGACGTGCCTACTTTGCTCGCGTTCAAGAGACTGACAAGGATGGAGGCAGGCGAAACCTTCCCATAGATGCGCCTGGGGCGTTTGTGTCCATAAAGCTTCATTGCTTTGAATTTGCAATATCGATTCGAAAGCATGGTAGGCAAAGTGCAGGGCGGCTAGTGAAACGTGATGGAATTCGCTTGCTTTTAAGGAACGTAAGAAACCAGTAAGACGCCAAATAAGTAGCGAGAGAAGAACTGACAAGCCGGACTCGACGGTAATCGCAATAATTAAAGAGCATAAGAAGACGTTAAGCAGAAATGTTTAAGCCTAAATCGCACATGTAATCCAATTTTGTAAAAAGAGGATAATGAAGAAGCAGCTAAGGTGCACTGGTTCAGATGCTATCACGTTTACGCTAATCGCTGCGATCGCCGACTGGTTCTCATCGCTTCACTGCCACAGGCGAAAGTAGCAGGGCGACATGGTGATGGCAGACTTACGTAGCCCTCTCCAAAAGCCATGATAGCGGTTGAGTACTGGTGCCACTCAGAATGAATACACTAAACGGCAAACATCCATGCTGGGCGTGGTCGCAACTCCGAGTACCCCATGCTTGGACTGCAAAATTTTTGCTTTAATCGCTCCTCGTCTAACGTCTCTGGTGACATACCCTGTAACTGGGTTAGCCGGTTCAACTTGCGTTGGAAAGACTCACTGTTGAGTCCACACATGGTGAGACCATTTTCAAAATCGTCAAAAATTGGATTTAAAGGTGCTTTTCGCGATAAAATTACATGCATAATGACGTTTGTTGGCGGCTACGGACACTGAACTGCCGCACTTTTGTGGTTGCAAAGGTGCTCCAAATCATTCTTCCACCTTAACACATTCGCGGCGATGTGCTCAACCGGTAGACACGCGTGGTGCGACGCGTGGGACCGCGTGCACAACCGGTTGGTCACAAACGCGTGCTTAAAAGATTGCCCGTGTCTCCGTGCCACACCATGCCGAGAGGTTGCGAATGTGTTAATAGTCACCTTAGGTGAAAGCTGACTTGACCAACCTGAAAAAGGGCCGGGAACGAAGGCTTTCTGTACACTGCCTTAGCTGGGTCGGGCACGCGCTAGTGGTGAGTGCTCGATAATCCGCGCATGGCTAGAACCTTTCAAAATCGTCAAAAAATGAATTCAAAGACGTTTTTCTCGACGAAATTCCATGTTTAATGACGTTTATTGGCCGACAGTGGAAATTCCTACAGAACACATAGAAGGTAGGAGGAGAGGAGTAGGTGAGAAATGGTAAGTTTAACCACTGGCATCCAGAACTGGTTCCATCCTATAGATATCACCGCTCCAAAAGTTCATAAAGTGAGCCGGTTCTACCCTATCAAAGGCGCGTTACGGTTTTTGTCTTTCATAGGCGATTCCAGTGCCATTATAAAATGACTTCAGAGGTAATAACCAACTAGTTTGATGCTAGGTTAGAGCTTGACGGGAAATTATTCCTGTGATATCAAATTTTTTCCTACGATCTGGCAAAGAACTGCGTAAGATTTGTTCGGAGGAGTGTAGCAAAGAGAGCAACAGGGTTTGAGAACAAAATTCTCCCCTGTAATTTTTGTTATGGTGGCACGTTGATCAGCAACTTTTCCAGCGGTAATCAAAGCAGATGCAACAGAGTGAGCCATGAACGAGCAGTGATACGTCAAACAATGAACAAACAGTCCGTTGCAGTCCTGGTCTATTCAACCCTTCCATGGTGGAACCCTCAGTTACGCCTGTCAACTGACGCCACGCGGAGTCGACAGCTCATATAGCACGGATTTGACAGCAGTACCTCACGCGAAGGAAGGATAGGCAGCTGATGTAACAAAGAGAATAGACGATGGATACACAAAAAGGAGTTTGATGGACGGTTCTGGCTCTCTAGGGAAACAACACAAGGGTCTTGCTGACTTTTGGCGACGCGTCGATGGCGTCACGACGACAAAATACATTCACGACCATTCCTTAAAGGCAGCACAAACGGAAGTGTTCTTGTCAGAGCTTTGTCATTATACGAGGCTTTGAGTGGCGTAGAATTCACATCTGGTACTAGAATAGTGCATAGAAATCCATGAACTGGAGGTGCTGTTTTCTGGCCCTCTTCAAGCGCTTTCTTAAAATTCGTGAGTCCCTCCACGCGGGAATCGCACTCGCTTGCGCACATGAGTGAGACTGTGTAAGCTGGCGGGGCGGACACCAAAAAAGCAACACTGAAATCAGTGTCCACGGCAATACCACCGCAGGTGGATGGCATTTCTTTGTGGTTAGCTACTGTCATGATTCTCTGGCAACCGATTACATGGTAAACGACTTGCTTCATTTTTCACTTTTCATTTTGAGTATTTTCACGAGCGCTGCCTCAAACGGACGTTGCTATTCGCCGTCTGACAGCTGTGAGAAAGCTGCTGTCACAAAATCTATATTGATGTCCCTGGTGCATGCTTGTTATGGGCCATTGTAATGGCGGCAACAGTCAGAAGGGTCCTACAGATGAAGACCACTGACGAGATGTCCAACCTGATCGATATAATGATTGGCCAGCTAAACGCCCATAACTGAGAAATCTTTGGCCGCGGAACGTATCGTCTGGTAGCCAACAGAGGGCCCATGATCTGACGTTGTCCGCGACTACGACCATACTTGTTTCCAGCGATGGGAGAACGCCACAAAATCCCCTTTAAAGGAGATAGATGCACCACGCCAAAATGGAAGGAATGTCACCAAATTTACATCAAATCATAGTGAAATAGGCTTAGAAATCAAGCGGACGTAACTGCAGCCAATGTCAGACCAAGCGCCCTGTGTATGCTACTAGACTGTACGAGGACGGTTTGAAAAGTTTCCGGAATGACCACCAAGGAGTAGTTCTTTTTCAAAAATGTTTATGCAGTTGTGTTCGCCAGTTCATCACATGAATTGGCTGTAAATATCGATTTGATATGAGCAAGACACTGCTTTTGACATGTGGGTCAACTTGTGCAACTTCAGTTGCGCTCAATTGCAGACAGATATGAAATTCGGGCGGTTATTAAAGGCAGCTCCCTCGGAAATTTTTGTGTTGAAGATTGCGCTGAATTTCAAGGTTTTCGGGGACTGTGAACTCATAGGCAGTGATGAAACAGCGTGGAACACGCCGGAAGACCTGAAATGAAGGCGCTGTTTCCCATGCGTCCACAGCGCGGACGAGTTTTCCGCTGAGGGTATACGCGCGTAACGCCACGAAATCCTGTGGATGGTGCGCATTCCATACTCTACACTGTACAGTATTCCTTATACAACATGATACATTAGGCTAAACCACTCGTAGCATGCCAAATCAATAGCGTTAACTGGCGTGGCGGACACCAAAATGGCCACGCTCGGCTTTGTGTCCACGGCAGTATCTCCACAGATACATTGCTTTTTCCCGTGTTCAAGCTACCATTGTGATTGTCTGGCAGCCGACCACACGGAGAACGACTCACCTCGAAAGTGAGGATTTCCGTGGGTGCTGCCTTTAATTGTTTGAGATGAAGGAGATAACAGCAAATAGACCGAATAAAACTTGCTTGGTGACTTTGAAGAATCATTACCTTTATTTTTCACCCGTAGTATCTGAGTTTTGAAAATCAATCGTAGCAGAACGCGAGCAAACAACAAACCATGCGCGAAATGGCGAAATAAGGCGACCATTTTAGAGAATCTGAATAAAATCGTTGACAAGGTTTTGAAAGATGGGATACGAACAAGTTCTGAATAAGGGTGTTTAGGGCACCTCTAACGAACGATTTGTTCTTGTTTTACCTGACAAACTGAGTTTGAAAAAACATTTTCAAAACTAGGTGCCGCATTTGCCCAACCCCTGACAAAAATGCAACCTAAAATGAAAGTAAGCCAATTATTTTGAAAGAATAAGTTTTATTTAAATCCAAAATTGTGATCCATATCGAAGGTTAGATTAGGCGCTACAAACTGGTCCAAGTAAAGGCGAGGCGACGAAACTAGTAGGTTAGGCACGAAGAATGGGTTCTGAAGAAAAACGTACCGTCCACTGATGTGGGATTGTTACGGCATCTATTTTTGGGAAATTCAAGCAAAGGATGGGGAACCTATCACAGCTGAATATTCGCCAATATTTTTAGGATCGCCGAACGTGAAAACTCGAGCGACACGCACGAGTTTCATCAAGAAATAGGAGTTGTCCCACCATGTCAACATGACTGCGAAAGCATGGGTTACCACTTGGGGAGAACTTGTGATTATAAAACCTGAAACTTCACCTCATCCAATAAGTTTCCTGCCTTAGCTTCCTCATATTTCTACCTGCCAGAGCAGCCTAAGGCCTCCCCGTCTGAGAAGAGATTCCGATCAAGCGACGAGTTGATCATGACCCAATCCGCTTAATTTGAGTACTCAAAATGAATTCATTCTAGCTAAAGAATGAAAAATGAAAACAGACCGAATTACATGTGCTGAGCTTCAAAGGGATTGGGTTAGGAAATGAGATGTTAGTTGCATCCGATTTGTTTTGTTTTCATTGTCGTTCCGAAAACTTTTCAAACCGCCCACGTATTATGTAACTCTGCCAAACAGAGTTAGCAAACCAAGTTTCACGTCCTGCGTCTCCTACGATTACATAGTCTAAATGCCAATCGCGCCAACTCATGCTGGTTTGTTTGGTTAGCGTTTCATGGATTTCAGCCCTGAACTCAGTGACTTTCACACGAGAAACGGCCACCACATACAAGTGACTAAAGTGATTTTCTCGCGACGCTTGAGAGGAAGTGATGAACAAACCAACTATCCGCGAATGAGGTCTGCTCTTATAGTCATGGAGAAGAAGAGCAGAAATATCTATGAGACTCACTATCCAACGCCAAATTCTTGCTAATCTCAATGCGGCAGAGATACACGTTTTTGTGGATGTTTACGAAGCATTGGGCCTTCTCAAAGCGGAAGGTCATGTGTTGTGGTCATTTTTCGTAGAGACATGGAGGTAAATCAATTAAGCGCACCTACGGGTTGAAGTGGAGGTGCACTCTGCATGTTTGCAAACGCTCTCGAATTCAACGGAACTCACAACGAATAAATGTAAACGATAACGGTCAATGAGTGGCTGTAGTGGATCTTCAGAGTTGCTACACCTTGCCTGATCGAGAGAACAAGCGCGATTGCGATAGTGGAAATGATGCGTATTGATCGCCACGTCATATCGCTACTGATTGTTCCCATAACCAATCCTGGTTAGTTCGCTGGTGATTGTCAAGAACTGGCGATGGCAATAGCAGAAACAATCGTATCGATGGAATCGGGTGTAGGGCGCTATGCCTGGGAAGGGCGGCGCGGACGTGCCTTGTGATTGGCTGATTGGGTGAATTGACCAATCGTAGAGCTCAGTCGCACCGCCCTTTCCAGGCGTAACGCTCTATACCCGATGGAATCGATTCTGCTCACCTGTTTTTGAGTGCTTTTTTGCGATTCACGTTTCAAGCGGTAGTGACGATCGCCGCGATTGCAGTCTTTTGTCGCGATCACGGCGCAGACAGACGAAGACTGGGGAACTTCTTAGCGCGCAATATCAACTACTTCCACTCAATTTTAATAAACACTCTGCGGTTCTGCGCTCGAGCTTGTCGCTTCCCAATTATCAGCCAAAACCAACATGTCAGACAAGAAGAAGAGAGAGGTGAATGGCGAAAATTCCGAGAACATTTGTGGGTATATGAATTTCGCTCAATTTACTTCTACGTCTTGGTTTCGTTTCCTTAGAGCAATTATGTGAATTATTCAAATACGAAAATGTGAAACTTGTGTGTGCCTCTACATTAAAAAAGAGTATCTCATACAGAACACAACTCGAATGACGGAAACAAAAAGTGAAAGTTATGAGGCCTTGTGTTGTCAAAAATCAAACAAGGCCATAAAATTCACGTGAATGTCAATCGCAAACATTGTCTGCTTCAAAATACTTAGTGGAGGATGGAAAAATTTTGATCGCACCGTTAATGCGATCGGCAAGACAGGGTGAGAAATTGTGAGGTGTGGGTGAAAACCTGAGCAGAATTCTAAGGAAATTCCACCCCAAAGCGTAAATCAAAGCAGCTTTATCGCTACATCATTTATTTTCATCACTGCGGTTTGAAGACATTCAGGTTTGAATGATCTCTTACAAAAGTCAATTTCTTCAAACATACTTTGTGATGGCGGAGAGAAGGTGTGGGAGGGGGGGAGGAGGGTTATCTTATATAAAAAGTAAAAATTCCTTAATGATAAGTTTTCCTATCACTCATTTTCATTAACTTTCAAGTAATCGTGTTTTAATATTTTGTGCCTAAAATCAGTCTTTATAATACTAATTTTAAGCTTGAAGCTCCTTCCATGCGAGTCACCAAGACGACGGGACCCCTTTTGCTTTTCTCACGCCTGACGCCTTATCTGCGTTGGCCTGATGTGGATCCACTGATCAGAAAATTCAGGAAAAGTAGCTAGACACGAAACATAGTTGTGGCTAAAGGTGAATGGGAATATAAACGACGGTGTCTTTTTTACCTTCTGGAAAAGTTTTCAAAAAGGCTGTAAGTCTAGTTTCAGCACCCTTGGAGGCGACAGCAGTAAAAGGAGCGACATCAATGATCAGATGAGAAAAGAACGAACCAGAATTGCAACAGAAACCACAAGAAAGAGGACAAACACAATCGGATGTTGAAAATCCAAAAGCATTGATGCGGCGTTCCTTGAAGAGTTCGTGTTAGGCGACGACCCGAGAGAGCAATGTTATATGTATTTATGGGCCGGAAAAAGTATGCCTGAATCAGCATCAATAGCAAGGGCACGCGAATGACAAATGGATGTATCCACTGGAGAGAAATATCAGCAAACATCAGAGTACAAATCTAAAACGTTTCCAGGAAATGGCAGTGATGACGCAAGTAAACTCTTCTTTACAGGATGAGAGCAAGGCATAAAGAAGAGTCGGTGATGAGCGACGATGTCAGAATTAGAGCAGAGGCAAATTGAGCTTCCCGTCGATACTAATTACTCGTACAAATTAACGCGGGAGTAAAGTCGACAGCCGTTGAAGTACCGCAGAAAAACACCTGACCGTGGATTTACTCTTCCCTTTGTGTCCGTTTTACTGCTTGTCAGTGGTCATTTTACATTTGTGAGTGATAGCTACAGCATGTACTGTAGACCAAAATGTTGGAATTAACGCACGTCGCCGCTTCGTTGAATTGCGCATTGATGCCAAAGTTCTCTTTGGTGACCCAAATTATCACTAGAAAGCGCCCTGAGCACTTTGCACCCGGTCCCGGGTATTGTTAGTCTTACAGTACAGCCTTAAAGGCAGCACCCGCGGAAATCCTTGCGTTGGAGATTTCCCCGAATTTCTGGGTTTTTCGGGACGACAAACTAATAGGCAGGGATGAAACTGCATCAAAAACGCAAGAAACGCAAGAAATGAAGGCGCTCTTTCCCACTCGTCGAAGGCGCGGACGAGTTCTCCGCTGTAGGGTGTGCGCGCGTCCCGCCACGAAACCTTGTGAATGGCACGAATTGCACGCATCCACTGCGGCAGACCACCCACTGCGATAGCGTTAACCGGCGCGTCGTACCGTTGAAAACCCGCAGTGGCCGCGACAGCGATCCTTGTTTCTCTGCGGGTAGGTCATCATTCCTTGTGTTCTTGTCACATTTGTGATGTGCTCAGTCTCTATTTTACGAATTGCGCCTCAGCTCCGAGTCAAGGATTTCGGTTGGTGCTGCCTTTAAAGATGAATTAGGATAAATTCGCTTCAGAAAGCCATCTGTAAAGAGGCATAGGAGACTCCAACACCGTGAACTCGCTCGCACCTGTCGCAGCTTCTGTATCTCGAATCTCTAATTGTCTGCGTATCCGCACATTCATTGATTCATTCATTCACCGTTCCCACACTAACAAGTATATAAGTCTATCCCAAGGTGCGGCACGACGAATGGGTTCTCATCGTTGGAGTCGCACTGACTGACCTGACTGACCTACTGACCAAGGCAGGATCATAGAGAAAGTTGCTGACAGTTTTCATCTAATGTTTCCGTTACGAGTGCTACCGAACAAAAAATATAACAGGAAAAATTAAGAATAATTCAATTTCCCTGATGCATTCGAAGCAATAGATATACATATGCAGTCCACTATTCTCAGATGTCTCATGGAGTTTCGGAGTGAGCGCTACGTATTTCAAATTCTTAAGACTAAACCTATTCAAAGGCAGCACCCACGGAAATTTTTGTGTTGGAGATTTCGCTGAATTTCAAGGTGTTCAGGGACGATGAACTCATAGGCAGTGATGAAGCAGCGCGAAACACGCCGGAAGACGAGAAATGAAGGCGCTGTTTCTCATGCGTCCACAGCGCGGACGAGTTTTCCGCTGAGGGTATATGCGCGTATTGTCACGAATTCTCCTGGATGGTGCGCATTCCATACTCTACACTGTACAATATTCTTTATACAACATGATACACTAAGCTAGACCACTCGTAGCATGCCAAATCAATGTCGTTAACTGGCGTGGCGGACACCAAAATGGCCACGCTCGGCTCTGTGTCCACGGCAGTATTTCCACAGATAGGCCGCCTTTTCCTGTGTTCAAGTTACCATTGTGATTGTCTGGCAGCCGACCACACGGAGAACGACTCACCTCGAAAGTGAGGATTTCCGTGGGTGCTGCCTTTAAGAGGGTTTTGCCTCGCGAATGCACAGAGCGATCTATGAAGGTGGTTTGAAAGGTTTCCGGAATTGATACCAAAGAGTTTATCTTTCCCAAAAATTTTCATGTGACTGTGTTGGAGAGTTCTATATGAACTGAGGGTATGTAGATGTAGATTCGATTTGACAAGGACTTTGCTTTTGATAACCAAACATAGTAGCCCAAAATCCGCCTTAACTATTGCAGGCAGACAAATATAATACAAAATTTAGGCCGTGAATCATTCTCTCAATTGCGGGAGAAAGCCGTGATCAGACCAAGTAGTGCTCGGGTTCAGTTTTTGAAGGAGTTCATTTTCCACCTGTGTATTTTTAGAGCTTTGAAAATCAAACATACCTGAACAGCAAACAAATCATGTTGGGAAGTGCCGCAAAAAGGGTCACGCAATGAAAACAGTAGACTAGCCACGAAAAAATGGGCTCTGAAGGGACATGTAACGATCACTGAAGCGGAATCGTGATGCGATCTGTTTTCAGGAGTTCCACTAGAAATTGTTGGATCGATTAGAAAAATATTAGAACATAAGACCAAGCGAGGGTTTGACCAAGGAAAAAGATTTGTCTTTCCACGTCAGCATGATCGCTCACGCCATTGGCAGCGCTTGAAAATTACAGCTCATTCAATGAGTCTCTTGCTTTGGCTTCCACGCATCTCTACTTATCTCTTAAGCCACTCAACTTCCGTATGGGAAGAGATTTCGATCGAGCAATAAATTAATCGTGGCTTTCTGCGGTTATTTTGAGTACGTCAACGAAATTCATCCTGGGAAAAGAGTGAAAAATCGAAAACAGACCGGACCACGAGTGTTGAGCTTCAAGGGGTAATGGATAGGAAATGAAATATTCACTGCATCCTGCTCATTTTGCCCTCATTGTCATTCTTGAAACCTTTCAAACCACTCTCGTACTTCGACTCTCTTCTGGACCTTTGGTTTTTGCGCTGCTGCCTACCCGTTCCAGTTCGCGCAACATTATTTGTTATTGATCACCTTCTGAGCCAAGAAGGACGTCTAGAGGCACGTATTCCTTTGCTTTTGTCTTCTTGAGATGCTCTGGTCCACCATAACCTTCTTGGTGTAATCATCTACCCTCCTTCTATCGCATCCCTATGATTTCTTCATCTTCCTCTTTATTTTTGTTTGTCTTGAAGAATTCTTGTTTATCTTGAAGTTATAATGTCCGCAGACAAGAGTTGGGACCGCGGCGCGGTTTTCCTCCGCGTCTCTGCCCTGCATGCCACGCTGAATCCGTGCAGCAGACAGCGAGAGACCCGCGCCGCGGCCCCAACTCTTGTCTGCAGACATTTGGAGTTGACTATATATGACGCTTAAAAGCAGTGTCTCACCTCAGGTTCGGTTTTGAGATTTTAAACTCATAAGGATCTTTACATACATATTTATTGTGACAAATAACCCCTTCAGAATCGGAGAGTTGGGGATACCTTTCGCGACAGCTACTGCAAGGAATTATATGTAACTCCAATACGTTAGCGCCAGCAACCGGTATCACCGCTGCCAGATCGTGTCCCAATATGACAACTCCTCGTGGCAGCTGTCGCAGCGGGATCTTCGAGTTCTTCAAAAAGGGGATTCTCGGTATATTCGGTACATTTGCGATGAAATGCGTAAGTGACTGTGATAAGCTCCGCTCTAAAATAATCTCAAATCAAATAAAGGTACCATCCACAGCAATTTCGCTCTCTCACATTCCGCGGCAACCCTAAGTTCAGAGCTATGAGGAAAATGGACGCAGTAATCAGTTTTGACAAATTTTACGGAGGAGACGGTTTTGGGTGCTACTATTGGGAAAGGATGGCCAAGTTGCTCAGGTTAGAAATGAAGAAGAAAGCATGCTCTATCACGTGATTGTAAACAAATCGGCCATTGATTTTATGCTGCTAATCATCCAGTTGAAACCCTGGAATACGTCTCGGACATTTACCGGATTGTAGCCGACCCCGCTAGCAATCGCAGCGGCGGAGCAACGTAGCGCAGCGGCTAGGAGTGGTCGTGGAATATTTTGCCGCCCTGCGTCTACTTTTGTTACGCACCCACTTTTCTGCGTTGACGCCGCCACTGCGGCAAAACTATGAAAGCCCCTTGAGGCACTTGTGATCGCGCAATGGAGCTGTGTTCGCGATAACAATTCAGGCTGATGCCTTCAATGGAAATTCTTGATAGCTACGCGGTCTACTGCGACCACTTCCCCACTACCACCACACCAGCGTCAACAGAAACTCCCACAGTCCAGGCTTTACTTTTCTGAAGTCTTAGAAATTGCCAGGCTAGTTCAGTGCCAAAATAGCCCATTTCAGCTTCTTCTACACGAGAAAGAAATGAATTCTGGTCACCAGACCAGTTTGTCAAGGCGAGTTCTAGAGGGACTGCAATTGCGACGAGATAGATCTGGTTTTCGGTCGTTTCCTTTTTCTACGAAAGAATTTTGTTTTATTCCTTCTTGTTCTCGTTTTTTATTAGGTGATAATGGTCATTTTTCCTCACTTTTCCAATTATGCTATACATATAGTAACCATACGGAAATTCGACTTCGTTCTAAAACATTTTAGTTCTTCATTCGTTTATTTAGCAATATTCTCCCTTGGAGACTCTCCTACTGATGTTGTATTCCTCAATTTTCCAGTTTCACGCATGTCAAAGAGGTAGTTAGCGGGTTTTAGATCGTTCAGGAATGGTGATCATTTCGTAGACCGAGGTTGAAAGTGAACAAAGAAAAACAAATTTGAGAAGTACAAGTGTTGCAAGAGTTTCTGACCAACTCAGAACTATGGAAGTTGTGCTATGGCCACCACCACAGTCACCAAAGCAGGATGAGAGTGAAACGGAAGTCGAACAACGGACAACTCACATTTTGGTGCAGCGGGCACAACCACACCGCTTCGAGGGCTTCGCTCGGGGAGATGTCGCTACGGCAGACGCATCCGTCTCCATTGACAGTTTGATGCACGCTTCTCTTGACGTCGCCAGCCTTGTCTGCTCGCTCTTCGGAGCTTCTGGAGAATCTGCTCCATTCATTGAAAGCCTGCAAAAACGGAACCCAACTTGGATCAGCAGAGACCTCCTCTCGCACGTAAAAACGATTCTTCGCTCGAGTATATGTAGATAGATGTAGATAGGGGAAACTGTGTAGAGGAAGGGGCATTTATACTACATACAGTGGTTGTCGATGGCGTTGGCCCTCCTACGGCCTCGAAAAGCACGCGGCGCGCCCGCGTTGCTCGAGCAGGAATCCCCGGAAGGACAACAAACTATCGAGTGTTCTTGACAGTTATTATAGATTTATTATTAGCTAACATCAAATTTGATGAACAACTAACGAGGAAACCCAGATCCGCCACTGCAGCGACGATTCCATCGCGAGCGGCGCGGTCGCGCCGCGGGCTTTTCGAGCCGTGGACGGGCCACCGCCATCGACGCCTACTGTAGACGCGTGCGTCGTTCGCAATTCACATGTGCGTACTCATTTGCGGAGAATTATCCACGAATATTGGTTAACGAGGCATGTAAACTATGTATGATAATACTGCGAGTAGCCGCGACACGATGAACGCCTGCGCCGGAGCTCCACCAGAGGTTCGTCTGGGACTATCCTTCAACACGCGCGACTAGTGCACACAGGCAGTATAAATTGCCCTTATTACGGGCATTTATACTTGTCAAACGCAAAAATTAGGTATATTCAGCTTCATCGCAACGCGTTCACAAAGAATATTTCTTCAAAATCGCAATCGCTCTATTCTGAAGGAAGTTATAGTCCTTCTCAAAAATAAAGACGGATTGCGTGACTGCACCATCGCAGCGGGACCTGAACGAAAGATGCGGAAAGAGCATGCTCCAATTAAGAAGGTCGAGTAGGTCTCGCCACGATTCTGCAGCCGCGACGCTAAGAAACCGCACGCGCAGTCCGTCTATCTTTTCGACAAGGACTGTATATATGCTTGGGCGACGAGTTGATTTGGAAGGCGGCCTTCTTTCTGCGAAGAGCAGGAGCATTGCATAAGATTACGAAACCTTCATCACTAGAGGAGAAATGAGCAAGAAGTAGCAGACCTTTACAAATGTTGCAATGACCAAAGGAATTTGGATCGAACTATTTCCATGTATGAGAACTGGATCTGCCGGTGAGAGAGGAGCTAACAGGATTGCTGAGACAAGACCTTATGCTAATTACGTAGAGCGGGAAACCTGGGAAAAAGCATGTTTCAGAAAAAAGCATGTTCGTCGGAACTCCTAAACAAGATCTTGATGGTATGCTTCTTCTGATGCCACGAGGATAAAAGGGCATCAGCGAAGAATTTTGTCAAAAAAAAGTTCGAAGAGGATGGCGAATGAGAAGTACACCAGAGGAGGAACATACATTTCGAATGTTTCGGACAAAGAATTCTGACACTCGAATGATCAAACGTATTCAACAATGGACACATTAATGCAATCGAGAATGGTATTTCGTATACTCGAGCAATCAAATGAGTTGCAAATGGAAAACTTGGTCGAACAGCTGATGCAAAGTCTACGGATTCGGCTTATTGTTAATCCTTTCGCACAAAAGAAATCAGCGAAAGTGGTTCACAGCAGCCAAAGAAGATAGAAATCGAAAACGAGGTCAACTCTGTCGACAGGGTGAAGTGATCTCCAATAAAACCTTGCTCTCGAGAAAGCGATTCTAAGAATTCCTTCTTGAAAACATTTACTGCTTCGATCCCATTGAAGCTTACATGCGGGGCTTTCGTCGACCAGCTGATCATTGGCATCTTGCTACAATANCCCACTTTCTGCGCATGCCACTGCCACTCATCTATTTTTTTTAGCTTAGAGGAAACTATTTTTGTAGCTCAGAGGAAAAAATCTTCAGGTTTTATGTTCCTACTTTGTCATAGATTTACTACTGTCCAATTGTTCCTTTTGGTTTTTCACGTTTTTTTTTTCTTCGTTTTTATTTTTAGTTCCCCGTGTTCTTCGATTAGAAGCAAGAAAACTTACATTTTTCCAGGAAAAAACCCTGTTTGCACCTCTTTTCCACACTAATCTGGTGCAGAGGCAATTACACTCAGTGTAAGTGCCTATAACTGCCAGTGCTCGCACTTACCGAACCCCTTAACCCATAAATTTCCTCCTATTATATCTAGCCATTTGCAGTCGAATTCTTTGCATAATTTTCCGGAATCAAAACATTGATTCACGATTAACTAACTGCCGTTGTTGACTATTGTGAAACTAATCATAGGATTGGGCGAAGTTCTCCGCAAAGCTATAAATCTGCTTTGATGCACTGATCAAATGCGTGGTTGTTACGTTTCCAAGGCAACTTCTCTACACAACCTATTGTGTGATGAACTGTTTTTGAGTTTTTTTTTATTTGCGAGATCATTATCATCCCATCTGTGTGACTCTTTTTCAACATTTTTTTTTCGGATCTATCAGTAGGAAAGCAAAGTTGTGTTCTGGCATTTTTTGTTTCACCTTCCTTTTTTGCTTTGATGCACCTTTCTCCTTATTGGATAACGCATGCTTACCTGCAGCAATTAAATAATTAGCAAATAACTGAATTAAGTCTTTCTACTTCCTACAGTACGTATGACTATAGCCCTACATTGTTTTCGCTTAAATGCATTGTCTCAACTCAAGATCGACACCAGAAAAATCTGGAGGCAACGCTGATCACAAAGATATACGTCTTACTTCTTAAAAGTGCCAGGAAACCTCCTTCTGAACTTCTTAATTTTGGAGAGTATGAGGGGCCCGCACCACGACAACTACCAAAAAGAGTTGCGGAGTTGCTACATGACGTGGCAGCGGAGATATCGATCGCTGACACCTCACGTGCAGTGGCGCAACTCCTTGTGTTAGCTGTCGTAGCGAGGGCACCATTTCTCCAAAAATAAGGCGTTCAAGTAGGGGTTTTTAGGGACATCTCTAAGGTATTGCGTATATCATTGTAATCGGCATCTCCTGCAGATTGTTCTGATGTAGAGGGCTCAAAATCGATTTTGAGGTGTTGCAGTACCTTTCAGGTTCGCTATTTTACTACTCGGTTGCTATAAGGTAATCTATACTAGTCAGCGGACGCGCGTCCAACGCACTCTTCTGGTATAAATTGCCCTGAAACGAACTTTCTCACTTCGAACCCACTGTCGAAACATTTCTTCTACTGCCAAATACGCCCATTTTTTTCTTTTTTTTTCTCTTTCTGCTAAAAATGAACTACAACTTACTTACCATTTTGAGCTTGACTGGTTACTTATACCCATTTTTTAAATCTCATTTGCTGATCACACATGTGGCATACTTCCTTTCCTGCTAGGGAGTGAATGGTGAAAATGTCTCAGGGTTTCTTGAACGATCTTCCCTAGTACTTGCGCACCCGAGAGCGTATTATCTAGAAATCTCGTCCTTTTACAACCAATCTCACCTAGGCTCCGCCCACAATCTCCCCAAGAAATGGTGCTTGAAAGCGGGTAATTTCAATGTGAAAATCTCAAAAACGCTCTTGGGGTTGCACAGTGCCTTCACGGTATCCGGCAGACTCGTTAATCACTGTGATCCAAGCAATGTAAAACAATGCCACGTGGCGATCGCCCCAGGCATGTTTTCCACTGTCCTTGTCACTTTAGTAGTTGGTTCAGTTTCTGCACTGCGGTCGCATGCATCGTTGAGATACCCAGGGTAAACTTTTCAACACCATTTTTACCCATTGTTGGCAGGGACGTAAACTCGTTTACTCTTGGTAATCTCAATGTAGCATCCTGGCCCTGGTAAATTCTCAAGATGCCCTCGGGCGTTCTTCTTCGCACTCACCTCAGGAATAGGGCGATTTATACTAGGTGCGTGCGTAAATCGCGCGTCTGACGTGCGCGTACATTTGTGGACGATTTTCCATGAAACCCGACGAATTCGACAAGGACACCTTCAATGAAAGAGCGCCGGGCCGCTGCAAAACCGTGGAGGCGTGCGTCTGAGTTGCGTCAGCGATGCGGCTGGCCCTATTCTTCACCACGTACACGTACACGCGACCGACGCACGCGTCTAGTATAAACTGTCCTAACGTCTATCACTTTGTTCTTCCTTTACATCTATTTTACGAGAGAAAAATACGCAAAAACGGAAATAACCGACTTTTTGTGTGTGACCTTATGTTTGTGAAATCATCTATCCATGGACGTCGATGGCGGTGACCCTTCCCTGGCCTCGGAAGGCACGCGACGCAACCGCGCCGCTCGCAGTGGAATCGTCGCCGCAGTGGCGAATCTGGATTTTCTTAACAGTTGTTTATTAGATTTAATGTCAACTAATAGGAAAACTAACTGACTATCAAGAAAACCCCATGGTTGGTTGTTGCGGAGAGGATTACTGCTCGAGCGGCGCGGTCGCCCTGCGTGCTTTTTGAGGCCGCGGAAAGGCCACTGCCAACGACGCCCACTGTGTATGTGCTTCTATATGCCTCCACTGTACAACGTTTGTGTATTTTTACGTCATCGCCTCGTTGAGGGGGTTTTTGCTGTCACTGCCAATCATTTTCCCATAATCGCTAATGAAACTTGTTCAATGATGTTTGCTTTTCCGCCCCTCCCATTCTGCAATTTCACCAGCTGGTTCCAGAATTTTCTAGAAGATTATCGTTTTTTTCTCGAGTAGTAGTGCGTGCTTAGTGCATCAAAGCGGCTTCTCCCGCCAGTTTTCTGAATTTTTCCGTGATTTCCGCAATATTGCGTATTTGTGTGCATTTGCAGAATCCACCGACTCATGACAGTACTCCGCCGAGTCACTCAATGGGTGACACTAAGCGCAGTACTTCTCCTCACGTTTATTCATCATCATGTAGAAGCTGTTAACTCTACTACCGTACCCACTACCGTAATCACCTCCAAAGAACTTGCCGCTGATCATGCTATAGAGCGGTCGGTACAACTCGAACATCTGGAAGCCTCAGGCACCGATGACGTCATCACCGGAGACGTCTCCTCGCTTGCGGTTCTTTCGCATATGGATACGCCAAAGGACAATATCAGAAAGCGAGCTGCTGATTTTGTAAGTAAAACTGATCCAAATCAATCGATAATTAGTTAAAGGACCGTTTTACAGTATAATGGTGTCGTTGGAGCGCAATTTTACTTCCCTTTCGACATTAAATCACCACGTTTTCCACCAAACGCTGTGATGGGTCTGAGTCGAGCGCTTCAACGTGGAGGAGCTAAACCTCACATGGAATTCGTGGCACAATGGTAAGTGATTTTCAATTTTATTGATTTTTTATGACCTACCCTTCATAGGCGATGATGAGCATTGATTCTGAAACGTTTCCTACCTCTCAAATTGCTTCTCCAATGATTTCTGGCATGTGGAGCGTTGTACCGGGAGGGCTGGTGCTGTCGAGCTCTGTCATTGGCTACTTGGACGAGTTGACCAATCACAGACTTCGGCCGCGCCAACCTTCCCAGGTACAGCGCTCCAGCCCCGGTTTTAGTCGTAGGCCCCTAGGTTATTAGGGTTTTTATAGATTTTCATACTGCACTCATGGGCACCAGAATTTTATGATTTTTTTCTTTTTCTTCTCCTCAATATCATTATCTTTTCTATGTTCCCCAAGGGCGGAGGACAACCACACTGGGGAAGCGTCTACCTCGACAATCATATGGAAGTTGAGGGCAGCTTTATTCAGGCAGGTTCATATTTATATTTTTGTTTATTTATTTTTAATTTGTTTATTTTGTGTTGCTTTATAACAGTGTTCCCATCATTTCGGCTAAATATTCTACTACTTATGCAATTTTTGTTGAAATTTTAGAGAAAAAAAACATCCTAGTAAGTTTTTTAATCAAAATTTTCCCCTACTTACGTATCCATCCGTAAATTTTTTCTGTTTGTTTACTGATTTGTTTATTTTGCTGATGACTTATTTTTGTTTACTCACGTACGCTCAAATTTAACACTTCAGAACGGAAGAATTATGAATATGACATCTCCGCCAATGCTTCAAGAAAGAATACGACTGCTCCAATATGTAGGAACACCGGAAAGTAATAATTTTAGGTATGTTTTCACTGAATATGCAAAGAAAACAAAAAAATTAAAAATGCAAAAGCTTTCGACCACGGCAGGATTCGAACCTGCAATCTTCTGCTCCGTAGGCAGACGCGTTGTCCATTGCGCCACGCGGCCACGTCTGCTCTGCGCTGAACAGAGGTTCTCGAAACCGCTGCAATTATACAACGAAATATCAACAGCCCGTGACTGCTGGCATTATCCATCTAAATTGCAGATTTGTCTGGGTGATTGCCAAGAATCTTGACGTGTCGACAGCGATTTCCATAAGGGAACAGGGTAATAAGTGCAGTCCACGGATAGCACCGGCTGTCTACCAGGTAAACGCCCTCAATTCGCCAGTTTAAAGGACCCATAGTGCGTTTAGCAACGTTTTTGTCGTCATTTCAGGACGAAAACTATGAATTTCTCGGCGAGGCGGACATCGACAATCGAACAATGCAATACGTGTTTCAAGGACACGTTCATGTTGTAGATAAGGCATGTTTTGCACTGTCTGCTTTTTTAATGCAAAAACAAATTTCTTAGAATTGATGCAGTCTTCAGATATTTCCAGTGAAAAGTGGGAGTATTTGATCCAGAGGTAGGGTACAAAAATCATCCGGACGAGAGCAAGTTGTTAGAGCATATACAATACAATACCGGCCGTAATTATTGTCCCAAAATCCGTTTCCGACGGATTAATCCGTCAAAAACCGTCAGAATCGTTCGGAGTGGACTAAAATGACAGTTCTTATCACCATTCGAAAGCCCTCAAGCTTATGAGTCTGAATATCTATACCAAAATTTTGTTTGACATCGAACTAACGTAAACAAAATGGTCCCCCGCTAATTACATTACCTGCGGGCAAATCGAGTGTGAATGAACCAAAATTCCACTCGGGCTTAGAATTGTTGCGAATAAACGTTATATTTGCATTCTCCACTTCACTGCGATCACTTTAATACCCCATTTGGGTATGATCGGTGCTGGTGAAGCGGACCTCAATTTTTTTTCATTTTTGCGAAAATACAAAGTTTGGACCGCTATAAAAACGGAAAGCAAGTGGCCTACTGCAAATCAAGCATAGATCATGAAGAGAAAGTTGTTTGGATGCCTGTTGAACACTGAAAATGCCACTGGCCTAAGTTTTTCACAAGTTACAAGCCTCTGAATACCACTTGCCGTGCAAAAAAAAATTTTTTTTNAAAGTTTGGACCGCTATAAAAACGGAAAGCAAGTGGCCTATTGCAAATCAAGCATAGATCATGAAGAGAAAGTTGTTTGAATGCCTGTTGAACACTGAAAATGCCACTGGCCTAGGTTTTTCACAAGTTACAAGCCTCTGAATACCACTTGCCGTGCAAAAAAAATTTTTTTCCTTTTTTCCATACTCATCAGAGCGACTTTTCTGCCAGGTAATTTACTAGCTTATGAACCAAATACTGCAGCACAATTGACTCTGGCGATCGTTCTAGGCTGTTCTGCAGAAAATCGTTTGAGGCCTCTTTTATTTGATTGTGAAAATGTACCAAACCTACAAAATGATCGCATTTTTTCTTCACCAATTTATGGTTGAACAGTAGTTTTCATGCAGATATTCAGACTCACAGTCTTGGGAGCTTTCGAATGGTGATATGAACTGTCATTTTAGTCCATCCCGAACGATTCTGACGGTTTTTGACGGATTAATCCGTCGGAAATGGTTTTTGGGACAATAATTACGGCCGGTATTGTATTTTGTCTAGTTTTGTATGTTAGATGACTTCCAACCATTACACATCAGAGCAACGATTTCAAGACATCGAAATCCGAATTTCTATACTTCTCCGACAAAAACATCTTGTAGAAGCATTTCTACTATCAAATGGTACCTATCGAAAAACAAATAAGGTGTGGTTACTCCAATTAATGTTGGTTTAATTTGTAATCTGAAATGGCTTGGGTGAATATCTAGTTTGGCAGAGTATATCATAGAAGCCTAATTTGGTTGTTCCGAATTGTTTCAAACATTCAGGAATCAGTCGTCTGACGCACCACAAGGTGGCGTTAGGACTGTGATTACTGTCATAACAGGAAGGGATTACTGCGCTACACGCTGTCCAAGTGCAGAAGCTCGTCAATACTACAGGTACTTGAAGTTGTGAATACTCTCAGATATTAAATGCCTCCACCATAATAACTAAGTCCGAGGGGAGATGTCATCGAAGGAATAAAGTGGAGATTGACGTCAATCAGCTAGAAACAGGATAGTAATTAAAGAGAAGCTACAGGCTCGTACAACAAGTGCGACTGTGTTAGTGATCGCATATTGCAAAAAAAAACAAAAAAAACAAAGAAGAGCGAGCATCATGAAGAGACTTTGAAAGGACGGGAACAAACTTTAGGTGGAGTGCATCTAAATGGGTGACGTTCCAGTGTTGAAACCGAATAAGGTGACGATGCTCATTTTCTCTGATAGGTGTGCGGTTCGGGTGCAGCCGAAAGAGCGTATTACGTCGAGTAGTAACCCTAGCAGCATCAATTCGGAATTTCTGCCAACTTTCCCTAAAGTGCTGCTCAAGGTTCCCTCCTATAATAGCAGTTGCCGAAAGATAGCAGCAATCCAAAGGAGGGTGGCAGAAGCTGGGAAGAGATGCTGACAGTGTTTCTATTCGACGCAACACACTGTTTGTGTTGCGTTCCTAGCGCACAGTAACCAGAGTTGGTTTCAACGTCATCTAACCTGCTCCGCACCAGAAGCATCGATCAAGTGAAGATCCTCGCAGTTGCAGTGTGGTGTTCTTCATAAACGATTTCTTGTGAAGTTTTTTCATAAACTCGCCCTCTGGCTTTGCTTAGACGCCTCAAGGACGACCAGTAGCAAGAAGCACGCGGAGAGGTTGCAGCAACTCGTTGCTAAGATGGAATCCAAAACACGATATCGTTATGGCACAAGCAAGCAGGGAAATACAGCTGAGGACAAAATGAATGCAACAAAAATTGTGCCTCATCCATAACTTCCTTCAGAGAAGAGAACATACCTATGAAATAATTAAATACATAAATAAAATAAATAAATTGAATAGGGATTGCATGACCAAAATTCTATATGTTTAGTAACTGCACATAATGCATTGGAACAGTTGAATGCTGGTCCATTTCTCGAAGAGAGCTCCTCAAATTTTTTTCACCGAGTGAGATCCAGATTTGGGATTTAGTGATATTCACGAACATCTATGTAAAGGAGGTGAACTCTCAGTGAGTGAAGTCAAGTAAACTCTCGGCGGTTTTCGAGTCTACTAGAGTAAATGGGATACAGTTCTAAAAGAAAATACAAGTCTCCACAGTAACAGCTGACATTTCCCTCGATCACACGCGATAATTTCATCAGTATCCTCTTGCCTAAATTTCTGCGGACCTAACTTGCTCTCACACCTCCGTTCCGAGGTGGGAGTAACTCCTCATGATACTCCGAACAAGGATGTTCAACTGCACTACTATACCAAGACCTCACCAACAGCGCAGTCATTCCAGTAAGTCGCAAAGAGAACCAGTGACGCCTAAAACGGGAAAAGACGCTTGAATTTTTCTCGTAAAAGAAATACCCCAGAAGCACCTCGAAGCTTGCGAATACTCGATCAAATTCGCAGCACTGATGCACCACGTAAACATGAACATTGGTTACCCGTCAATAGTACAAAAGACAGATATAGATGTCGTCTGCCAAACTGACATCGAGATTATCTCTCCAATCAAGATCCTACTTATTTACACTGAAGAATAAGATATTATACATATACTGTAGGGTAACAGCTTCAACTCTTCTACAAGAAATATCTCGGCCTAAAAATAAACCACTGATACGGAAATCACGGGACCGCCTGCGGTACGGCAACCTGTGCTGTTTGCAGAATATTCACTCACACATAATGTATGGATGCCAGGAAAAGAAAGAAAACGAATTTGCCTTAGTAGCTACGTGCAAATGTGTCCCTACAGAGACATCCTTTTCTATCAAGTAGAGATGGATTCATGGAATGAGACTATATGTGTGGTATAACTGCTGTGAAACATTTAGAAAAATGTATCCGAATAATAAACACATCTTCTCGAAAAAAAAAGAGCTCACACACAAAAACTTAATTTACCGGTCTGCACAAATTCAAAGGGATACAATTAATTAATTAAATAATTACAAGAAACAGCACAGGGAGATATTGACCAATTTGTTGCGGTGAAACCTGTTCTATAAACACTAAGCAATTGCGCGAAAGCTGAACAGTGGCCGAGGACGACAGCACCTGAACAAGGTTTCGAAAGATCCGGAACGATCGAAGACCTTAAGAGGACACCGATGGGGATGGATCGCGTCCGAGCAGTGAGCGGATCGCAGCCACTCGAATGCACTGCAATCCGACGTATGGAAATGCGCTCGCGGATCTGAAAGGGCGTGCCGGATTCTACAGAAAGCAGCTATAGAATGAACTGGAAACTCCAGTGGCTTCACGTGGTGATCGTATAAACTGCGGCGAAACAAAGAGATTGGGCGACAAAAGTACATTTGAAGGTTGCACAGAAAATCGAGATATGAAGAGTAAGAAATAGTCCTGCGAATGGAAAATTTAAATAGTATCCATGGGTACGTCTCCGGCAGCGAACGTTCGCATCGCATCCCGCTGAACAATTTCTGTAAGCGCACGCAGCTCCGCCGACGACCTCATCATAGCTGCCACATCCGCGAGCTGCTGATGTCGTTCCGCGTCAGGGATTTTCTGGAATTCAGTGCAGTATTTCCCTGGAAAAATGCAGTTGGCAGAAATGATGTACCATTTGCTACGTAGAACCAGAATGGAGTTTGCGCATGTGCTGACATCACTCATGCCCCGGTGCTCATCCGACTGCTTATGATTTTTTATGGGGCATTGCATGGTCGGGGTAAGCTCTTCCACATTTCTTGAGTCATCAAAAAATTAACTGCAAATTCTACAAGTCTTGGGTGCCTTTCTAGGTGCCTACTTCATTACAGGACATCAAATAAGGTCTTACTTGTGGTATCACAGGACTTTTGTATGGAAGGCAGTACCCGCGGAAATCCTTACCTTGAAGATTTTCCTGAATTTCGGGGGTTTTGGGAACGAAAAACTTATAGGCAGGGATGAAACTACGTGAAAGACCCAAGAAATACAAGGAAAGAAGACGCTGTTTTCCATAAGTTGAAGGCGCGGACGAGTGCGCCGTTGTAGAGTGTGCACGTGTGTGCTGCCTTTGACAAGAAGGACAAAATCAGAATTTCGAGTCTACTCCAAGGAGAACAATTATGTGTGTTCATTCCGCCCAGAATATGCAACTCCAATAAAATTAAACCCAACCTTGCAATATTTTGAGTTCATATACAACGGAATAGTGTTTACGTTGTTACCAGTGTCGGACGCAGAAAGTGGTCAGGAGGGGGGATTAGATCCTTCGCTTTTTAGCGGTGGGATGATTGCTTCGTGCATACAAGGTAGCATAGCAGAAATGGATACTTGACGCCGTGGGAGCTGCTGTTGCGACTGCAGGTAATTTCTATCTAGGTGGGCATTCATTTTTAGAAGAAATGTTTGGAGGGTGATTGGTTGAACAATGAGAAAGTGTGGAAGATTGGTTGAACAATAAGAAAGTGTGGAACTCCCACCCAGATATCCTATTTTACATCGCTGGATTTTCACCGGGAGGGAAACTTAAAGGCAGAGGCCCACCTCATATCGTTTTTGAGTTATCTACCTATTCCGAACCTCCTCGATGCACTGATTCTGGCAATGTACATGAAATGTCCCAAATTGGTCTCTAAACCCTTTTTCCGTGAAGGGGTTTGTACCAGTTTGCTGAGACAAATTTACGTGCAAAGACGTGTATCACCGTTGATCTCATCGATCGGACAAGACAAAACGTGTTCACCCGACATTGCTGCCGTGGCGGGCAGCCAGCACCAAGTACAGCAAATCCGCGCCGACGAGGCCGTCACAGCGATCGGGGATCCAGAGGCGGCGCGTATGCTTTTAGCTTCCAAGTCGTCCACGTCACAGCCAAATCATTGGCTGACACCATGAAGATAACGATGAAACGTGATACGCATATTTGAGATGGTGACGTGGAGTACTGGCAAACGTGGCCGCCACTGGATCCCCGACCGCTGTGGCGGCCTCGTCGGCGCGGATTCACTGTACCAGCTTTTTGGAGCGGATCCGCCCCTGCTCCAAGAAGTGGGTACTTTGACCCTATCAAAAACAGGGTTTTCGTCATTTCTGTGATTTTTACTGTACATTGTTGGGATCAGCGTGGCGAGTAGGTCAAGAATCTGCTAATATCGTCGACGTGAGAAACGAGGTGGTCCTCTGCCTTTAATGCACATGTTCTATGCTGCTGAAAAACTCGGTGTATGTTGCAAAAACACAGGGTTTGAAAGAGTTAAAAGCATGGTAATCTGTGCCGTGGCTTTCGCCGTATTCCAGGGTTTTAGAGAACGCGTAATTCACATTTCACACATTGACGACAATCGACCTCTTGGAGAGTTGTGCCACGTGGGACCAAAGCGAAACTCTGGCTCCTTTCTTCAACTTTAATAATAATAAATTTTATACTTATAAATTAATAATAAAAACAGTGGTGACGGAATTATCAAATAGAACAGTACATGATAACATTTTTTGAATATATCGTTATTATCGAATATTACTGACCATTTTTGAGCTTGGCATTTGAAGCAGTTTCGGTGGCAGTAAAGAGAACTCCTGCATAATGTTGGCGAGACGGACCATAAGTTCATTTTTCAAAAATGTGTACGATGTAGCTGCAGTTCCTATTCGACCAAAGTCCAGATACTGTTGAATGGTGAGTGATGATGGTTGGAACTGACTGTAGTGTTCAAGTTTGGGCATTGGGCGCGTGTGGCGCAGTGGTAAGAGGCTCGCTGCGCACGCACACGGTCGATGGTTCGATCTCGCCCCGGCTAACCAAGCCGTCCGTCCATACCCTGGGTAGTTAAATTGGTACCAGAGGAGTCTGGGAGGATGAAGCACTGACTTGGTTCATCGGATGCCCCCGCAAGTCACTGTACAGGGCACATACGCATTCAACGCCTCTACGATGTTCAGATGAAGTCGAATGCGTGGCGCATCCCTCGTGACGGGATTGATCAACGCCGACCACTTTATCCTTTTATCCTTTATCGAATATTAATCAATAGTGGCAGCAGCAACAATCAATCAATAGGAAAAATTCCAATAATATTGATAATTTTTTAATAAATTTCAATAATTATGAGATTTATTAGAAACATGAAAATATAATATGAGGCATAAATTTTAGAATTTACCTAAAATTAACTTAGCATACGCACTTTTGACATTGTATATCGTATTTGACACAATAGTATTGCTTGATTTTTTTGTTGTAGATACCACAGTATGCCTACCGTAACCCGCGAAATTGGTTATGCGGTGCAAAATGGTGGTTATATTCAAATTCGGCGGGTAAAATAACCTATCTATGCAAAGTTTCCGGAGATTCTGATCTCGGGATCCCTATTTTTGACGTGGGACCCACTGGTGGGTCCCTTGGTCCCTGGTGGCCGCCAAGATGGACCCACCCGTGGGCCCCATTGTCGTCGATGTGTTAAAGGTGAAATAGCGCGCAACGCAAGGAAAGTCCATAACGACAGGGTGGCATTCTCCATGAACTTGACTGCGCGCCAGCTGATTTTTGATTTGATTATTTTTGATTGTTCGTGAGTCTCGTCACGTGGACGTCATACGCGCATTTATAACTCACCGTGCTTGTGTAAGCTGGCGCTAAGAAAACCGAAAAAGCTACGTGAACACTAGCGTCTACGCAGTATTTCTACAGGTAGGTGGCAATTGTTCTACTTATTGTTATGATATTTCAACAACCGATCACATGGCAAATGAATTAATTCAGAAGCAAAGTATTTCATAAGTGCAACCCAACCTCTAAGGAAGGATCGTATGGCAGTGGGCCTATCATCAAATAGCTAAAAAATGGCGTACCTGCAATGCCAAAACAACTCGAATAACAGCCCGCTTGAGCTCGTCCTGTTTGTCAATTTCCTGTTTCACTGCGTTAATTTTGGGCTTGATTTGCAGTTGTGTCTGCAAATAAAATTATTCAACACCACACATCTATCGATACTCCCTTAGGGATATGGCATGCTTCACAGCGACGCTGTCGCTGCGACCGTTCACCGTAGAAAGTTCTCGTGCAACTGATCCTACACCAACACGCTATCCAACGCAAATAGTGTGATAAGAGATGAGAAAGTGTAACACTTTGTTATCATCATTTTCATTCATTTTCTTCACTGTGACGGTGTCGCTGTGGAGCATGCCATATCCCTCAACAGTGCACCTTCAGCGATTCACAGATCTTATCCAAGCGTTGAACAAGCTGATTCGGGCACAGTAACGCCAACTTCATGAGCATGAGGTAGCTGAGAAGACGAATGTCATGGTGCATATCCTAAAAGGCCCTTCAATAGAATTTCGATGTCAGACTTACTGAAACCTGACAAAAGACTCACCCTCAGCCCATTTTCGACATAGTTGATGAATTCGAAAATTTCCAGCTTTTCAAGGCAGCTCTCGAGAAGAGTGTACATACTGGAGTAAAACAGCTATACGATAAATAAAAATCATTAATAACCAGGTTACGGAGCATACCATTCAAAAGCAGACTTGCGGAGGTCTAAGCCATCATCGACTTGGTGCTTGAACGGCCCCATTTCCACTTCACGAATCAGTTCTTTTCGAACCTGTGTTTCAGAGTAGACCGATGGAAGCAGAACATCCAAGAGGCCTCGGATCTAAATTTAGCAGTTTACATTCACCGCTACTGTAAACAGGGTCAAGCGTGGCGATAAGTCGACCATCCTCAAGTGACTCACACTACATCGAGTTGGCCGTCACCGAGGAATGTCACGCTAATGGAATGCTAACGAATGACTTTATGATGAGCGTTTTTGATTGGCGTTTGAAACTAACCTTATTTGACACCCTATATATGTCGTTCACCGAAGTTTTTTCAGAACCAGGCCGATCCCCCGGCTAACACCGGACTCTCAGGCTTGTTTTGGGGCTCGCTTCGCTCGCCCCGCATTCGTGTATATGTTCCCTTCTACTGAGCGTCCGGGCATCTCTTTCACAGGTGTGGGTTCATCCAGCAACACCCCTACTAATAGCCGGCGTACCACTCTGGCTGGACACAAAGTTCGAAGGTGACAGACGACCATACTGAGCAGGGATTGATCCAAAATTGTTCCCACCTTTACTTCCATAAGGGAACCCGCATTGCGAAATTATCATCGTACGCTTGACCCTGACTGTGAATAAGAGCAAGTGAGGGAAATAATAATGAAACACACCAAAGATGGTTTGTTATGGGCGGCGGAGTTCAATACGACCAGAGCCACACGACGAACGTTAAGGTCAGAATCAGTCATAGTTTGCAAGAACTCTCCTGTAATTAAACTGCTCGAGTATGCTCACCTTTTGCAATTTAGAAACCATCGGTTGCGACACCTACCAATACACTGTTGTAGCACAGCATCTACTGGCCTTTTTTCATCAGAAATCATGAACTTCACGGCCGTCACGGCTGCGGAACGCACACGAGCGGATGGTGAGACAACAAGATTCTTAAGGATAGCATTATACAATGGAAATCGTGGGAGTACAAGACAAGAAATGATAGCAGCATTGAAATTTGAAGCTGTACCAGTATGGTTTGATGTTTTCTGATGATTAATTATATTCTATCAAGAAAACACTGGTGTTGTAACTTCAGTGCTGAAGAAACGTTTCGAATAAGTAAAAGAACCAACTTTTGAATAGAAAGAAAGCAAGATCGAAGAGGAGAAAAGTAAAAATCACCTTCAGTTCAGGCAGCAGCCCATGAGGATCAATTACACAAAGCTTTCCGAGACATTCCGCCACTACATTCCTGAAATGCCGAACACCATTCCATCCAATTACACTTATTTCAATCAAGTAACAAAGTTGCTTGGTTCTGCTTCCCTACTTGCGACTGCTTCGGGAACCGCACGTGAGCAAGCACGTTGACCAGCGGCTAATGGAAGTTTTATAAAGTTTAGCCATTTAACAAAATACATCTCGACTCACTATTGCATGAAGTTTAGTTCCTTTTTTTGATGGGCGATAAAAGTTACGTAATATTAGGGGCAGGGCGTCACCTCGTTTCGAGATGTTGGAAGATTCTGGACTAGCCTGACGTGCTGATTCCACAGATACACGTGAAATGTCTTTAAAAAACCAATAATCCTTCCTGGGGGGGGGGGGGGGCAACCCGTTCCGGTTTGCACCAGTAGCCCGTTCGGAAACATTCCTTCAGAACAGAAGATCTCATTCGTTTCAGGACATTTCAAATAAGTCATTGTTCTCGGCAGCCCACGCAGACTGTATTACTGTACGAATCTCCAGAACAATTTCTGAGGCGACGCACAGCCTTCAGAATGGGCCGCAAAGCGTTTTTTATGGAATAGGTGAGACGTGGGAGGCCAAGACAGTAAACGTTATTTTGTAACACATACATCAGCAAAGATAATAAGCCAAATTCACTGCAATGAGCCTAAACCACAAACTCTGTTTATTATGGAAAAAGGCAAAGCAAACTATGATATTCTTCCAATCTTCCGAGTACCCACTCTTCCAGGCTTCAGCTTTGATTAGAAAGTAGAAAGGTTGACGTCACGGACCCTTACCACTGGTCACACTACTCGTGATATGCGGAATACAATGGCAGTCGCAATATCATACGAACCATGAATAAGAATTATATGTTCTCGATCACACTATTTTGTCCACTGCCACAATCTACCGTGAGAATGCACTGTACAGTGCGGTATACCACCTGAGAATTTTACTGAGCCAGAGAGACTCACCTCGTGCCTTCTTCATTTCCATCAGCATGTGCGATCAAAACAGGCCAAATTTCACTGATACGAGATCGGAACACTTCGATGGGAACAATGTTGGTTGACTCGTGACCGATTACCTGGATGAGCAAATTCTTTTAGCAGTTAAAGCACTCACACTTGACCAAAGTCTACCTCTTTCAGCGCATGCAAAAGCAGATATTGCCGCTTTGGCTGCGTTTGAATCTCGTTTAGGATGAAGGGAAGGAAACGAGTGTGGTTGCCAACAGCCAGTGCACCAAGAGCTTGTGCCGCTGCAGCTTTTAGATCCTCCGAGTTCGAGTTGAACGCTGGTATGATCAACTTTTCAGGCCTGAAAGCAGAACTGATAAGGATGTCTTCACAATGATAGAAAAAAGAACACATACTCGATGTGGCTATTTTCGTATACGTCCGGACACCGACGACCTAACTCGCCCAAAGCATGGACGCTAAAAAGACGAATAGCATCGGTCGACTTCTCATTCCGCAGCTGGTCTGCCAACTTATCAGCTAATGAACGTGCCTGGAACCCATGGCTGTTACAAAAAGGGTACATTCACCAAAGAGAACCCCTTATATGGTCTCGTATCTTGTTGAAAAAGTATTATATAAGTCGGCTACCTTTTCAATATCCCCACTGGCTGCAGCAACCACCCCAGTAGCTGCCGAAATGGACTGGAATGCCTGACGAGACAGATTAGGCACGTCGTACACTGGTGCAGTCAACTGATCAAGTAACTCCTGAACTCAGAAGCTCTGATAACGTCTTATCCAACCAAAAAAACTTTCCACTCAAAGAAAAACTATGTTTGGAGTCTAAAGAAGTTGCAGACCTCGAAATCCGGTTTGCCAGGGATAGGGTTGGATACAAGAGTACGTATCATGTCCAAAGAGGCCTGCAAGGTGGCTCCCTGGAAAAGAATTTCATGAGAAGTAAAAATTGGTACAGAAACAAAACTGTGACCAAGTTTTAATAACAAGGTGTTGCTTGACCTGTGTGCATTGAGCGTTCTCAGCTACGGCCTTATGATCGAAATAAGAATAAAAAAAATCAAGCTTGGAGAAAACCACTACCCTATGATAGTATTCACACTCGAACACTCTCGAGGTTACTATTTTCGAAACTATAAAATATCTCAAAGAAACTTTTGAATTCTTGCTAACCAAAAAAAAAAACACTGATAGAACAATTTTCCTTGAAATGGAATTACTGAAAGGCAGTAAACAATCTAATAGGCAACTGTGATCGAAGGTAACAATGGAACCTGCCTGAAGCAAAGCAGATTGTGACAAATGAATAACAGCAGATAGTATTGGTGCCAAATGAGGCGCCACTCGAGCTGGATGAGCTTGGAGACCAACTAAAACAAAACAGATGGAACAGCTCGACATACACTTACACGGTGTGAAACGCACCTGTAATACACTTCAGCGAAAGTTGCGAGATCTGCAGATCAGTCTCTTTTATTAAAGCTGGAAGTTCGGCGATTGCCTAGAAAGTGTCTATTGACTGTATTTCATCATCAAAACATGTATTTCATAGCTATCAGTGGCGGATACAGGGTGGGAGCGAGAGTGTTGAGGGGCGCCCTCTCCTCCTCCTCCAAAAATGGGTCTCCAAAATTTCGATGTCTTCACAAAACAAATAAAAATCCTGTATTAGTTTATTTTCAACTGTCCTTTCTCACTATTACTTCCTAAATACCAATCATGACTTATAATAACGCGCTTAGTCTGTATATGTGTGTGTGTCTGTGTGAATATGTGTCTGTGTGTCACGAAATTCAGTCATGCCTTTTTGAGGCAACAGTAGGGCGGTTATCCCACTCCAGTCATATCTCCATGTTGTTTATCGACCCAACCCACATCATATAAACGGTTAGGAATGAGTGAGGTGCGGTGCAGTGTAGTGGGTAGGAGATTAGGGAGAAGGATGGATTGGCAACGGGTTCAGCAACGGAGGAAGTTTACGCCGGCGTCCAATTATGGATAGACGCTTGGAGACGGGTCCGTCGCTGTGATAAGGGTGCGCTGGCGCCCGAGGTAGGTTAGACGGGACCACCCACTGTGATAAGGGTGCACTGGCGCCCGAAGTGGGGGAGACGGGATCACGCACTGTGATAAAGGTGCGCTGGTGCACAAAGTGGGGGGAGACGGGTCCATCGTCGTGATAAGGGTGCGCCGGCGTCTAAAGTGGGGGGGGGGGACGGATCCGGCGATATGATAAGAGTGTACTGGCGTCCAAAATGGGGGGAGACAGGTCCGGCGTGAATCACTATGCGGAGACGGGAGAAGGCCACCGCATATGGTTTTGGGGTGGGTGACTATTCATACGAAAAATAATTAACGAGGTCACCTCGCACTTCCCTCGCACCTTGTTAAGAGCTACCGTACTTCCTACGTATAATATATTGAAAACGATTATTCTGACTATTTTGATCATACATTGAGTACAGCTAGCTATTTTAGCTATTTCCTATTAGCTATTATTGCGTATCTTGGACCTACAAGTAGCCGAGTTTTTCTACAAAAATCCGTGTCTTCAATTTAGATCTTCCAGGAATCTGTGATTGCCAAAGTGTCCTTCCTTTGAGTTTTGTGTCGTTAAGTGCTTTTGCCTGTTTTAGTTCCACCTGTTCCAAGCCGGCAAAACCCCTTCGCCGATTTTTTCATGTCGGTTAGCAAGAGGAAGATCCAACAAGCATTACAGTGTGAAAAGTGCAACCGGAAGAGTAGGGTTTCCATGGACTGCATGATTATAGATTGATAGCTAATTGTAAGAAATCTGATCGTTTGATAGGAAGTCTTCATAAATTGATTGGAAGAATGCTAATAAGTTATCCTAAAAGTCGATATTTGGCATAATGTCGATGAAATGGTTAATCACAATCACTGGACGATCAGGGTAGTCAGAATTATCGAGCAGGCAATTGGAAAGTTGGCAGTCCTTAACAAGGTGCGAGCGAGGTGCGAGGCGACCTCGTTAATTACTTTTCGTATGAAAGGTCCCCCTCCCATGGTTTTGAGCAAATTTCTGAAGATCGTTGACATTACACGGGTGAATATTGGTTCGTATCTCCCAAAAGTTCTTCGGGTTTCTTTTGTTGTATTGTTTAAAGTATGCGAGCGAAGCGAGCATCAGTAGAAGTCTGGAAGTCCGGCGTTAGCCGGACGGACAGACTGGTTATTCAATATTCAGATTAGTATTCCTTCTATNTGACGAATCTATCGACGTAAACCAAGTAGGCACGATAAGCGTAGGGGGCACTGACTTTTCAAGATATGGAACCTTCAAGTACTTAGCATCAAACATCTCGTTCGACGGTTGCCTTTCTCNGTGGACACATGGTGGGCACAAGGTAGACACATGGCGGTGCGTCAGTTCGAGCTGGTAGACACATCCGGGAAACAAAGTAGACTCATCTAGAATCGGCGGAAAATAGTTGACACATCTAGAACACCCCGGGATGTGTCTACCATTTCGCACCTGGATGTGTCCACTTTGTGTCCTGGTTGTGTAACTTTCTATTTGTGAGTTACATCGTTCCTCAAAAACCTATAAAACTCAAGCGCAGACGGCGCTCAAATAAAACTCGGCAGTGGAGAGAGGGGACAGTCGAACGAGCATTCAAACGAGAAGAACCCTAACACCTTTCTATAAATCGAACGCTAGGGCTCAGTTGCCGTAACAACCGTCGTCTAGCAGACCAAAGAAGTTAACAATGTATTTCAAACAACAGTATGCCTGCGTTTATCCACGAGAAAATGAACGATTCCTGGCCATCTACACTTTCTTACGCCACTCACGTCATCATTGTGTTCCGGGAACTCAAACAAAATAGAATTTCCAGACAATGTCACCAGGGAAAGCATCACAGGAGGTGTTCGAGGAGTGTTATAAGATGTTTTACATGTGTGGAAAAAACATGAGATTTGCATATGAAGGTGAAACCGGGGCAACCGAGGTGACGCCTCCAATCGCCGCCTATACAATCTGTCCTCACAAGGTACATTTCTGAGGAAAATGCGGCTCTTGGTGACGAGCGATTTCCCGTTTATTACTGTTTGCCAGAAGGTTTCTGAGATTTCTTTCAAAGTAGTATTTGTACCATTGAACTGTAGGCAGAAGCGGAGATATAACGCCCACACTGTCGTTACTCTACTCAGACATTTCCCCTCGTCAATTATATGTGTTTTGTCGCAAAGCTACAGCATGTAGATTTTATATTAATTTTGTTCGCAACAACTGCTACGGCCCACCATCAATGAAAGTCGGAAACTGCCAACTCTGCAGAATCTCGACATTTATTCAAGTTGGTTTCACCCAGAGCTGACTTCTCATAAATAAACACAGAATATGAATTTTACAATGGTAAACCGAGAACCAAAATAAGCAAAGAAAATTCAGGAGATATGTTTGAATTTGTGTTTCCACTATATTCCTTCCAGTATACAGAGCCCGTTCTAGTATGCTTGTTAAAAGAAGTTGCAGCGCCAACAGCAATGATGCTCCCACTTGAGAATTGAATAAAAGATGGGGTGCTATGCGTGAATGATAACAATTCGAGAACAAATCATTCCTGACCATGAAGAGGACCAGAATTTTTATTAGGATTGAGAAAAACAATTATATCGAATGAGCCAATTCGCTGCTACGCGGGTATAGTGTAGTATAGAAAATAATCCCTGCTTCTTTTTTTAGAAAACTCGATCATTTCAGCTCCAGACAGACTCCGAAAATCCATATAAAATTTCAAGAAAATGATGTGACAAAGAAGGAGGCATAAAGAGAACAAAGAGCTCATAACTGAATCGCCAAAAGCAACGAGTATTGAGCATATCGAACAACCCTGTGAGCAGAAATCATAGATCTAGCACATACTCCGAGCGATCTTCTCGAATTGTGTACCTAACGCACATGTCACGGCAAATTCATTGGTGTGTACAAATATTCGCCATGAAACACTTAGAACGATGAGTGGTGAATGGTTATTAAACAAGCACGTAAACTTTGCAGTCAAGTAAGATCCGGACGAGCTGCTCGAAAGCGTAGGCATTTTGAAGCTCGGAAGCTTTATGACACTTTAGCATGGCATGAGATTCTGAAACGTCATATTCGCATTCGCAATTTGATGGAATTCTAGTATTACTCTACCTCCTATAGCTTTCTTTTAATTTCCTCTGATTTCGACACACTTTTGGTGGACATACAAGGAAAATTGACTGAAACCAATCCAAAAAAATTCCAGCGATACTGGCATATTCCTCAAGCCGTAGCTATTACAGAGTAATTGAGGGTACCTTTGATAGATTCAGGAATCAATTAATTGTTAGATGCTTCTTCCTTCGTATTCGAATAGTTTCACAATTCACTGTCAGGAAAATACTTTTTCAGTAGAGTCAACCAACCACCAAAGATTTTTGTACATGACAACTATGATCCCACTACCCCACTCCTACAGTGCCCTTACTATTATATTCAGGCATTCCTGTCCTCGAATTTAATAATGTGATTACTTTAGCATGACGATTTCACAAATCTAGTTATTGTGCATAAAGTGCAAATCTAATACATATTACAGCTTGTGTACGTCAATCTTAGTCATCGCTTAATCAAATCCTCACACGAAACTAGTGGTTTCAGTATCGCTTTAGTACAACAAACGTGCTGGTCTCATTGTTTTGTATGCATTGAAATTTACAAATGGAAAGCCGGAAGTGATCACAACAGCCGGTGATCAAACGAAGCCCATTCCATCCCAGAAACCATGCTTTAAGTGGGAAGGTAATTGCCTAAAATGATTGGAAATTATAAACCAAGAGTGCGCTCTCTTTCAGATTAGACATGACATTTTTTACTAATTACCTATATTGTATTAATTCCAATATGTCGTGGTTTTCTCATTACTTACGATAGAAATACTGAGACAACGAATAATCAAACAGGAAGCACACACGCATTAGAAATCACGGAAACCGTCGGGAAACAATAATAAGAAGAAAGTCACACGGTTCCCATAAATAACGTAACGAGAACCATACTCAATTATACAAGGAAATGACGCAAGTAATTATTTAAAATGAATGATGAAGCATGTAGAGGAGGAGCACAACTTTGCAAACTGCAGAACCAACAAACAGCAGCAATCAACCATAACGGCGCTTCATTGCGAAATGCCAAAACAAAAACAAGGCAAAAAGGCTCCAACAAATAATTTAAAGGTATAAACGTTTTATGAAGATGAAGCTGTTCTTCTGGACTACTATTACGAAATGTATCCATCAGAGAAAAAAATTTTGAACGTTTCTCCTCACCAACAACAGAACTATTTATCTTGAATGAATCACGCTTCAAAAATAATTATGATTATTTCCTGATGAAATTCAAGGGAATGTGACGAAGATAGCAATATCTATACAGAATAAACATTCACGTTCATATTCATGAGGGGTGGAGGATGGGATTTCAGCAAAATCTTGTCGCGAGGAAAACATTTCAGTGATGCTCCCAACGAAGGAAAACAAGTAGTTCCATGGAGGAAAACTTGGAACAACCAGAGCTTATTGAGATAGTGTATGAGCAAAAATTGAGAAAAAAGCAAATAGATTAATAAGTGAATGTCACACAGACGCGGTAGAAGAATCAACATAGTATGCAGCTTCAACGGAATAGATAGACGGCACTTTATTTCATTTTCCTGAAAATTAATCTTAATTGAGAAACTGGATGCTACTATCTATTATTCACGCGTACGCTTGCTCATCAAAAATGGGAGTTTCTGGAGTTTCTGGAGTGAATTCCAAGGAAAACTGTGGAAAGTGGCGACTAGAAAGCGGGTTTTATGCATGCTGGGCGCCGTCAACCATAAAAGCCAGATGAGCAAATGAAGATGGCTTAACAATCATGAGCTCACGTGAGTTAACATTACGATGGCTTTTGAAACGTTATTAGAACGTCCATATAAGGCTTGAATATTTTCGGGAAAAATTTCTACCAGCGTAATGTTGAAGCATGAATACATGTGAGAACGTAAGGGAAATGGAAGAAAACCATCTGATGCATGGAGCAAAGGCTCAAAAAAACACGAGAACTGGTTTAAACATTGAGAAATATGTACGTGGACCAAAAGCACAACGCCGACTCCACGAAGTTCACAAAAGCAATTTCTTTACGAGGCAGCTCATTCACCTCTTCAGTTGACTGGAGCAGAATAATGGAAGCATGATAAGGGTCTGGACAATCAGTAGGGTATACTCACCTGCTAAACCCTAAGAAAAGAGTCACTACCCTATCAAAAAGGTCAACAATTCATAGATATGAATTAATAGAAGTTTGCTGAAGAAAACAATGAATATTAATAAAGGAAGAAGCCAAATTTTTCTGCTGCTGTTCAAAAGCAGAAGCAAGGAATAAATCATTGAAGAAACCATGAATGAGCTGAGCAAAAAATAGACAGGTAAACTCTATAACACGGTTTGAGTCGAAAAAAAAAAGAGAAAACAAAATCGTTCCAAACTCCCATTATATAAAGGCAGTCTGCTTCCTTCTGAGCCATTTTTTAAGACAAAAAAAATAGACGGCAATAAATTGGCAGAAGAAATGAACAGAACAACCTCGTTAGCCTCCTCCCACAAACGGTCACGTAATATCAAAGACCACAGATCAGAACGTATCGCGTATTATTCTAATGAATGATACTCACTCGTTTGTGCACTGACTGAAGGCGCAAGGTCAAAAAGGCACGTATAAATCACGAAATTTCCGAAACGCATGTCACTATCATTTGGTGAACTATGAGCATCCATAAAACTGGAAGTTGCACAAAAAAGATACCGTTACGCCACATTATTTAATCAACCCACTATGAGAGCAGTCAAAGGCAAGAAAAAACCACGTACACCTTCAATTTGGGGATAGAGATTATTTGAATGTGATAATGGACTCACCCAGCCTCTCTCCGACCGCTACTCCGAACTCGCTCCGTTTTTCTTAGCAAACGAATACGCTACACTCTAAAAAGGCGATACCTGCAACAATAAAAAGTAAATGAACACCAAATCATTAACTTCCAACAACATCGACTACGAAAAACTACCCAGAAATTTCTACCATCAATGAAGCTGAGTAACTTTCAAAAGATGATAAGAGTTTTGGTGACGCTTATCTAACAACTCTTAAACCGAATCATATCACGCCACCATAACACGAGAGAATACCGCATGGTTAGCGACCAGAAATTTCAGATAAGGCTCGTTGAAATAGAATTTATTAAATATCTTATATTATTACGCAAAACTCTCAATGAGAAAGAGGAACAACTCGTACAAAACCACGACACTTGGCAAAACAAACTCCGAACATAACTTATGTATGTACAACCGTGATGACTGCAAATATGTCACGTAACAACATGCAAATGGGAAGAATAAAAATTCTCAAGCTTGATTGAGAGAGGGTACAAGTTCTGATTGCCAGTAGCAGCGGAGTTGTTTTTCGTAAAGTGCATTCAACGGCAGGTGAAGAGCATAAAATCATGCCAAACCGACAAGGATGTGCTCAGCGTTTTCCACCAAGAATTTTCTTAGTTTCTAGTGAGAGCACACGCGAAAAATAGCTCGAACCTACTGAATGAATTAAGCACTGTTTATCTAGCAATGCAATGCACTGCAAAGACAAAACTGCCTACAAATCCACCTGACAACCCCAAATTGTAGCCACCCCTTTGCAAACCAATAAATGAAAAACTCAATCACCGAATTAAGTAAAGGCCTACTGTTATCACTGTTACATTATCACTAAATACGACGTCACTTCGAATGATTCTTCAATCTTGCCAGCTGACTAAGAACAGGGTGTGCCCTTATACAAACATAAAATATATCGAGAACTTACACTAGACGAATAGCCGAAGAATCCGTCAAAAAGTATTTTTCACTAGTACCATGTAAATAAAATTGACTTTTAGAAAAAAAGATAAGAAAAGACATGTGGGAAAGTGACTGGCAAGATCGCAAATGGAGACTAAACCAATACTTTGATGAACTCTTACAACTACAGGTCAGTAAGAGCATTAAGACGAAGAAACCTCTCCAAACTACAATTGTAATCGCTCCGCAAGACCTGGACGCTTGTCCTTCGTCCTCTTAATGTGTTGCAAGGTCATTGCAAGATGTTTCTCCAAAGCGTCAGCCTCAGCGCTGACGTCTAGCTGAACGGCGTTATCCTTGGTGCGAGATACCAACTCGACAAGCATGTCTTCTGTGACCTGAAACAGATGTCAACGCTAAGGTTACTCAATAATAAAACAAAATAAACACAAAGCACAGTGAGCATTATTGGACACTAACAACCCGCGCGCGTCAGACCCTTGTAAGATGGTGCGGAGAAAGATGCAGATCCTGATGTATTCCCAGGCAGTACAAATCAGTTTTGACCTAAGATGACTAGTAGGGTGCTAGAGTGGGTTGGAGCACCTTTTGAACCATGTCTGGCCGTTTCTTCCCAAGTTCAAAAAGGCAAAATGGCCTGACGCCACGCATGCAGATGGTAAGCGTCAGTACGCACAGCATAAACTTTCGAATAAGAAAAATGAATGTGACTTTGTCCCTACCTCTAAGCAGTTATCCTCGTAATAATACAGAAGTGTATTTATGATAAGCACGAAAAGTTGTTGCTGTACAATGGGCTCCAGACACTGCGTGGCGATCTGAACACATATCTATTTAGGAAAATGTGGACTCGCTTGAATGATGAGCAGCACAATGGTAAGGAAGACTTTTGTAATTCAGAGAAAAAAGTAATCCGAATACAGCGCAAGATCTAATATTGCAGGTGAATATATCCACTCATTCCGAGAAAAAAAAAACAAGTAATTCATGAAAAAATCGTAACCTTTCCTGAACCCACCTTTCCAGCTTTCTTGAGAACCTCCACAACCTTATCACCGTTCCTCATCGGTCCACCGGACTCAGCCGTCTCACCTTTCCAGTATAACGCCACCACTGTACAAAGCGTACGCACTTGATCTGCCTACAAAGCTGTTTCATATGAAGGAGGAACTAAAGAGGGATACGAGAATTCACCTTCTTAAACATCTTGGCAGATGCCGCAACAATAATCTGTCCTGCGAGGGTGTGCCAGCTTTCCGACGGCAAGTTCCGAATCTCTAGCATAGTGCCCGTGATCAGCGACATAGCGCTTATTCGCTCACGTGATTCAGCAATTTCATCTTCGAACACAGACATGGCCTACAAATTAACGCTAGCCAACGTTGTGGGTGTTTAAAACATTGTTTACGTGAGAAATAATTCCCATGGAATTTACATAGTGCAGGAAAACTGAAAGAGTGCACTAACCTTTGATATAAACTCGTAAACCACCGATGATGAGTCCGGCATTGGAACTTTGTCAGCTACCATGGCGCCCTGAAGAAAAATACTAAATCCATACACATGTCAATGCGTCCAATACAATACAAGAAAAAATTGAACGCAGATGTTATCTACTTATAAATTTGAACTATAAAATGTTCGCATTTCTCAGAACTAATAATGCACAAACCTCCAAGTACAGCTTCAATGGTAAATCTGACATTTCAGCGGTCGTAATCAATGCACCAATGGTGCCCATCGCACACATGAACATTTTTCGCATTTTCGCCTCCCAGTTTTCCTGAAGAACAAGAGATTAATGGCAGCTACTAACGTCCATAAGATTTAAAAACAACTATACCTCATCTTTCAAATCGACAAACCGTAATATTAGTCTGTACAACTCGAAAACGATGGGAGCAAGAGTGTATCTTATTCGGACCTTTCCACCTGCCCCTAAGATTTTCCTTGCATTGTTAAGAAGCTGAAAAAAAAAACAGTCCGCGGATAACACTTGCTATGAGCTCTCAAATAACCCGTCATCTTTCAAAGGGATGTGGGCCGTGATGAGGCAAAATGGGGTGCGTCAGTTTCAAGCGATTGGTTCAATCAAACCCTGTCCCCGTCTTTCACGGTTTACTCGCATTCATTCGAGAGCGATTCAAGCATACTGCACACGAACAATCTGAATACGAGGACGAATTGACACTGAAGGGCTAAAAGTCATCGCCTCATTTTGCCTCGGAGAGATCCACACTTCTTTTAATGAATTCAAAATATTTCTATATGATTGTCCAACTCCGTGAGATTATAGATTTTCCTTTTTATAGATTTTCCTTTTTTTCAATATTTTTCTACATTTTGTAATGCTAACTGCCCATGTAGGAGCCGTTTTGGTACTTTGTTTTGTTTTAATTTCTTGTGTAATAAAAGATAATAATTAAGTTCGTTACACTGAACCCAATTTCAAGAAGGAAAAAAAGAAAAATGGTGTTAATCGCCACATGGGAAAGATTTCATGCTCACAAAGAGGAGACTACCGTCTTATATGAAAGACCAACCAGCAAGCGGAGATAGAATGAGAAATTACTTCTAAACAAAAACTGACCAAAAATTGTTCATCTGGAGTGTCAGCCTGAATGAGGTGGACAAGACGAGCCACTAAGTGTTGTTCATCTTCGAAGTCTTCGTTTTCCTGAACAAAAATCCGGAATGTATAGAGGCTCGCCATGAAAAGAAATTAACGTGAGAGAGATACCGTTGCGTTCGATGGCTGATCCTGTTGATCCACCAGTAATGAGTGTAGCACAGCGCACATCACCGCAACATTCTCTTCAGTCCGCATTATGGTTCCGTGCTCCAGCATGTTCTGGAAGGTAACAGAAAATACGGAGGTCAAGAATTGACCCTAATAATTCAGCCAATGGAAAGTATCGAGCAAATACTGAGATTTTTACAAATGATTTCACTTTCGGAGAATTCACGAATGATGGCTCACCTGTATAATATAAGACGATGCCAAACACCGCCCGTGGTAATTGAAACACTCCATAACAGGCACAAACTCCGTAAGTTCAGCAACTTTCAAGGCATTGTTGTATTCATCCACAGGTAATCGTAGTAGCTTCATCAATTCTCGACCAACAGCATCAAACGGTTCAATGCTGAAACTTGAGATATCCTCTTCACAACAAAAACTAAGGAACAAAAAAAAAAGACTCTAGCTTACCTTGTTTTCTTCTTCTCTTCCAGAATAGACTTGAGACTACCGAATGATGTATTTGGGAATTCAGGCTTATCCGGGTAGCATTTAATGGCTAAGTTAACCAAGGCAGCCTTAATAAAAAAAATAACCGAACTGCTGGAAGAAGCAGAACTGTTACAAAATTTCTTACATAAAGTGAAACTATATCCTCCAATGGCATATCAGGTCGATTTTCAAACAAATTCTTAGCTTGATCCGAGAAAATGTCAAACAAATGTATCTAAAAACGGTGAATCATATCGAATCCTTGAACTGTGAGGAATGAATCCAAAAAAATTACCTCCGCGGGTATGCCTTTGCCGTCAGGGTTCGCCGCGTAGTGCGCTAGCCTTTCAATCAATGCGATGAGAATATTTTTCACATTGACTTCCTGAAGAACAAAATCACAAAAAATACCTCTGTTGAAGAATCTCAACAAAAGGAGTAGTTAAGATGCTTACCGGCACTAAGTCCCCACAGGCCCGTAGAAACTCATTCAGAGTTGCCAAGTGGAAGTCATCGCCAAATACTTGGATTACACACTCCATGAGATATTCCTAAAGTATTTCCACACTGAATCTCCGTTTTTTTAGAACAGGTTGTGAAAGTAGCAATATAAACCTGCGATATGTGATCCCGGCAAGAGACAACCTGTTCCAAAATGCTTGGCAGCACTTCCTTCACATACATTTCTTCAGTGAGATTTTCTAACTCAGAGAGCCGAACCAGATTTAAACCAACAAGTATTCTAAAATAACAAAAATTACTAAGTATATGTGGAATCTGGTGACTACGTTCGTCAAACACTTGTGCCGGGAACTCGCGAACATTACCGGAAAGGCTGCCCGCTCGTCTCGAATGACAGCCTTTTCATGACAAAAAAGTGACATGTATTGCTATCTTTACCACTACCTATTGAACTTGAGCTCTTCCACCGCAAAATGAGAAGCAGATCATTACCTTACCGAGATCGTTTAAGAATCCCGCCCCGCGACTGCAAAATTGGAAAGAATAATTGACCAACAATACGACTAGCTTAAACACTCAAGCAAAAACAAGAAAACTTGCCGTAATTCCAGTCGATCTTTTTCCCGTTTCTCCCTTTCTCTCGATGGACCTTGGTGTTGCATTCGCACCCAGAGCTTGTTCATTTCCGCAAAGTTCACCAGAACAAAGTGAATGGCATCTGAGACTGTACCATCACACTCACGCGGCTCCTTGTCCGACTCTGGCAAGTCATTTACCCTGAATATAAATAACATTCTGGAAGGCACTTTTACAGATAGGTCGCAGAAAGGATGTTGCCATTTCCTTTTTATTCGTTAACTACTACTTGAGCAGTGGTGTCTTCAATAAAAACGAACATTCATAGGTAATTAACTGCATGCAGCGATACCCTTCAATTGATGATAGATTAGCGTAGAGGATGCCAATATAAGAATAATGTACTAGCTATATGGCAACCAAAGATGAGCAGTTTCAACGCACGGAGAGCCGAGCCTCTGGAGGCTCAATGTTTTTGTATATATCCATTTTTGATGGCTCATTAGCATTACACGCTCATTTGGTGATTCGAACTCCGATAAACTCCGAGGAGTAGACTGTTAGTGCTTGATTATGTTTAGCAAAAGTACCATGTTATACCATAAATAGGACGTGAAAATCCAGGAAAGTATGGGAAGCGAGAGAGGTGTGTTTCCATTAACTACTTTGTGAACATTAAATCAATATCAAAACACACAATAGTACGAAAGAAGACCCTAGAAAGTATGGAAAGCGAAAGAAATGAATAGAATGACAGCAGCTGCAGCGTTATTTTGCAAATACTTGGTGAACATTGTAAAACGACGCAAGAACATACTCTGTTGTAGTTAGATCAGGATTATCCGGAAGAAGAGTCTTAGTACTTTGCAGAAGATAGTGTCTCAAAAAGAGACCGCGAAGAGGATGCTGCACTCCACGGCACATTTCGACAAGATCGCTGAGAATGTTTCGACGAGTATCCTGGCCGCACTTGATATAAACAACGCCAATTGTTATCAGAAGATATCTGCAAGAAATGTTTGGTGTGAAATACAAATTGGCGCCCTGTAAAATGGAGCAGCAAAATAGGGATCAACCAAAGGCCACGATAATTGTATCAACTCACAATCTTGGGATTATTGCACCGGCATATTGCACGCATTCATAAAGATTCTCGATTTTAGTCTTGTCCTTCTTGTGCTCATCAGTCAAGAATAATTCAAGCTGTTGCAGTTCGTTACCAATATCCACATCTTAAATTTTGCAACAGTATTCTTCTTGCAACAAATTAGAATTTGAAGACTGTATTCGGTACAACTATTTATGTTGCAAAATGAAAGAAACTGGAAAAGTTACTTGCAGACCTTTTCTAATTATGTTTAAGTCAGCGGCAAACGCAGGAAAGCGCGGACGCGGGGGAGAGCGGCGTGGGAGTAAGGAAGGAATAGGAAAAACTGAGGCCTCTGTGACTATAGGGATTCAAGGTGGCCGAAATTTCCGAAACAAGGTCATCAAAACCATTAATTTTGATACTAGCTATGCTCAAAAGACTTTGGAAACAATATAATGCAAATAAAATATGTCTCCACACTCAGGAATGCAACATTCCTATTTTAGAGAAACGACACTCGCTCTCTTTACGACTTAGTTTCTCTCACGTTTTTACAAAGCCTCAGATTCATAAGTGGTACTTATATGAACACTAATAAAGAAATGATGCCTAGACAAGTTCTGAAGAGCTCATTGCATGATAGATTCAAATTGACAAAGCGATAATCTTCATGATGAGAACTATGACACCCATTTAAGAGGAGGAAAACGGTATATCATGTAATTCAACTGGATTAACGGTCAAGCGTGTGGCGCTAGATTATTGTGGAAGGGTGGGAAGAGATGTGGGGAATGGAGAGAGTCGCATGGAGCAAGTGGAGGGCAGCTGAGAGGTCGCGTTATGTGAAGATGCGGTTCTCGGTGGTCGAATTCTTAGGGGCTTCGACGAGGATGTCGAAAGGGATGGTTAAGCAGCTTCACTTTCCATCATCACCACGTCCGACCCTTGTTTGATCACGTACGTAATGGATGCAGCTTTGTTGAACATCCAGGAACAGAGAAGCGTTATGGTAGAGCGAAAGCAGTTTATACTGAGAAAAAAATAATTAGAACGTTTTGGAAGACTGCAAGGAAACAGGAAAAGTTTTTCCAAGAGGAAATGTGAATTTCAAAAAAGAACTTTTTGTTTTGCCAAGGCTTTGCAAAATGAGAAAAAAATCCAAGTTCCAGAAATGTGATCTAAGAGTGAAAGGTTAAAAATTTCACTGCTGACAGCCGCAACTCTCATCCATGAATTATAGATTGCCTACAAAGTAGAAAGCCAGCACAGGGATATAGATGCCATTCTGATAGCTGCTTAGATACCACTATGTATATAGTATGATGGTTGTAAAAGAAAAAAAGAAAGAAGAAAAGCTACTCACATAACCTGTAGTAGAATTTTGGTGACAAATCGCTTGTCTTCAGCTCACTGAGAAACTGTGAGGCATGCTTCAAAGCATCCATCGTTTCACCCTGAACCGATAATAAAGAGTAAGTAACAGGTGACCAATTAGAAAAAAAAAGAGAAATTTTACTCGGGAGAATACTAACCTTGTCGAGACAACGCTTCATTTCCAAGGATTCCGCCCTGACAACACGCAAGGCATTCTCCAGCAACTTCTCCTGCTCTGAGTTTATTGTGGCGTCGTTCTTCATTCTGAAGCAAAACAGGGGTTGATATAAACACCGATTATAACAGTGTGCTTGAATGATTGGGGGAGTAGATTGGTATATTGCAGAAGCGTTTGGTACTTTCGAAGTATATAGCAAACCTATTATAAGTCCATTTGAATTTCAAAGTAAGACTGAGGGAAATAACACAAAAAAGGGCAGTACAGAAAAGAATACGTAAATTATATGTTGACATGAGGAAAAATCCCATCATACACCGGAAAAATAAGAATACATGGAAACAATATAGCTAAATGTCTCCAGAGCACGCAAATAAGTGAAGGAAACTCGCAGTTACCAATACTGTTCTATTTGAAAACCTGATTTTACCAACTCTAATGAGGCCATAAGATTTCCTGTGAAAGGAGACAAGAATCCAAGCAGTTTCCAGTGGAAAACAGTCGAAGAACAGAAATAGAAACAACGGAAATGGCGCGACGCAGTCATAAGTGCGCTAAACAGCATGGAGAAGCGATGTTGTAATTTGTTGTGTCGGAGAGGAAATTAAGCAATCGCGCGACGAAAACGAGATGAAGGGTTCAGTGCGGTTAGAAGGCTGTGCTAGCAAAGTTTTTAGGCGTGAAATAAGACGTGTGTGTAATGGGTGTACTGAAGATGCGGAACCTGACGACAAAATATAGTCTTTCCAAAAAATACTTGCCTCCCGCTAAACTGCGTGTCGACTGGGCCACGTCACAGCATGTATGATAATGCAAAGGAGGCGCGCCGCGGCTTAGCAGACGGGCGGTGGACGCCAGAGGCAAGTATTTTTTGGAACGACTGTATATAAAATGAAGTTTCCCACTGCATTCGCTTGCAACTCGACTATTTGGTACACTTTGGCAATGCTACTGATGGATTCATTAGTTTTCTCACAAGCGTTCAGATTCACTGGACAACTGAGGCCCTATAAGGATTTTGTGGCGCTCTTTTCTCGGAGACACCTTACCTCTTCCTTTCGTGTAGAGGGGCATGGAAAACGGTAAAGGAACATGAAATCATCCTTCTCACTCTTACACCCAGCTTCACAATCTCCTTCATTTCTGTATTCTAAATAGAACCCTTCAAAAGTATGTCTCTAAAGGCAGCACCCACGGAAATTTTTGTGTCGGAGATTTCGCTGAATTTCAAGGTTTTCAGGGACGACGAACTCATAGGCAGTGATGGAAAAGAGTGAAACATGCCGGAAGACGGGGAATGAAGGAGCTGTTTCCCATGCGTCCACAGTGTGGACGAGTTTTTCGCCGAGGGTATACGCGCGTATCGTCACAAATTCTTGTGGATGGTGGGCATTCCATACCCTACACTGCACAATATTCCTTCTACGACATGATACATTAGGCTAGACCACTCGTAGCACGCCAAACCAATAGCGTTAACTGGCGTGGCGGACACCAAAATGGCCACGCTCGGCTCTGTGTCCACGGCAGTATCTGCACAAATAGGCTGCTTTTTCTGTGTTCAGTTAACACTGTGACTGTCTGGCAGCAGACCACACAGAGAACGACTCACCTCAACAGTGAGGATTTCCGTAGGTGCTGCCTTTAATTCATACTGCTGTGAAGTTATAAAGACACTCTATTTCTGAAACAGCTCAAAAATGCAAGAAAAGCCACGGTAGGTGCACATAGATCTTAGGCGGATTCCTTGGGTTGATCTCTGGATTCGCGCCATCCGCCCTATCCAAACGTGGTTGGTGGGAGTATCCAGAACACTCAAGGACTGATCCTAGGTGTTGAAAGTTCTCTTCTCTACTAGCACTTCTACAGCTTACTATAGCTCTCCGTCTCTCTCTCTCTCTCTCTCTTTTTCTCTCCCCCCCCCCCCCTCTCTCTCTCTCTCCTTTTTCCTCTCCTTCACCTCGCTTGTCTGGTGTGGAGTACTAAGACAGAAAAATAAAGCGTTCTTCGAAATCCTGTAGCTCTGAGGAAAACAAGTAGAGTTCAGCGTAAGGCGCGAGGCTGTTGCTATTTGCGTCAGCTTATTTCCTGCCTACCGTGAGTACCATGGATTTCGGCAACCAAAAATTTGATCCCATTACCATGATAATGATCGAAAACATCTTCACACATTTCCTATTTGCGCGTCCAGCAGTGGAGATCAGGAATTCAGGAATGTGTCTTCTTTTTGGCAATCGGCGTCGGCAAGTCCAGGTAGAAATCCATTGAGGCTTTGGATGAATTCTTGATTATAATTGTGCCAGAAATCCGAAAAAAGACTTGGCAACCCAGCTTCCCAGCTTCCAATTATAATAGCTGTTGAATATTTCTGATTAAAAATAAAAACAACGCATTCTAATATTTTACATGGTTTTTCTTGCCTGTGCATGGATCAACAATCAACCGCAAAATTCCTCTCCAAAAAGGATAAAAAAATTCGTCATTGTGCAATTATTCTAGTTATTTAAAGGCAGCACCCGCGGAAATCCTTACGTTGGAGATTTCTCAGAATTCCGGGGTTTTTCGGCACGGCAAACTCATAGGCAGGGATGAAACTAGGTGAAGGAGGCGAGAAATGCAAGAAGAAATGCTTTTTACCATGTGTCGAAGGCTCGGACGAGTGCTCCGGCGTGGCAAGTACATGCGTCCCAACACGAAATCCTGTGAATCTTACTCTTTGCACACGTCTACTGCGCCAGACCACCCACCGAGTGTTAACTGGCGTGTCGGGCCGTTGAAAGGCCGGCGTGGACGCGACAGAGATTCTTGTTTCTTTCCCGGTAGGTCGTCATTCTTTGTGTTCTTCTCACATTTGTGATGTGCTCACACTCTATTTTACTACTCACACGTCTGCTCCGAGCCGATGATTTCGGCTGGTGCTGTCTTTAACTTCTCTGATATCCTCAGAAAGCTGGTGAGCTGTTTCTCGAAAATTTAATAAACTCTTTGAAAGAATAAGAATTTTTAAAGGGGAGTTCATTAAAGTAGCATTTATCTGCGCTAGTTTTAGTTTTATTACAAGCGCGAAATCGATAACTCCTCGTTTTTGCTGGACATCCACTGATCTTGTGACTGCTTGCTAAGGATATCTGACTAGCATAAGGTACCATTATTTATGTGCGCCGTTCATAGAGATTCTCATGTTATATCCACTCCATTTCTGGATAATCGTCGATTTGACCCTGTGTGATCGTTCCCCATAATTTTATCCAGTTCGTTAACATCCAATCGTTCGAATGTGTTGAGCTTTTTAAATACTTCCTAATGAGCGTAATCCATAGGGGGCATGTGTATGAACAATGATGATCAACACGACACACTGGTGTTTGTTGATTGGTTCATCTGGCTAATCACCCGCAGGTGATTTGTGAGTTTTTAGCGATGAAGGGAGGATTGACATCAAGAATGTGCGTGAAGAAGACTTCATATAGTTCCAAGGGTGCATCCGCTCAAATAGTCGTGTTTGAAATTTTGTTGGATTTGGGGATATTAATGGGCCTACGACTTATATCCAAAAGCGAAAAAATGCGATACACAGCAGGACTCCTCGAAATCGTTATGAATGTTTCCGTGCGTCTTATCGCGCTCCACTGACACTCGCGAGTCCCGTCACGCGAAAGTCACGTCGGTGTGCATGCGATCGAGCCGGATGTGAGCTGGCGCGTCGTTGCTGCACGGGAGCGTTCAAGACAGCTGGGTTCTTTCGGTAGTCTTGTCTTGCATCTTGTATTCTCGCTTAATGCGAAATTCACAATCTCCCACTGCCCAAGAGATCTATAGAGGAGAATGTGGGTGAGCGTCCTCATGTCAACAAAACACAAAAAATTATTCTCGAACACAATGGAATGCATGAAATGTACGAAAGAATTCGGCTCAATCAGATTTTATGTCGCAGTCAACGAAAAATTGGAATGTTTTATCAAATGTAAAGAATACCAGTATGAAACTTTACTACTCATTATCACTTTCACTCAAGCTAATGCAAATTTGGGCAACATGACAAGTTTCGAATCACTTTCATTTACAATTTCGACTGTTCCCGTAGGGCTTTCTTGCACACAGAGTTCATATCATTCAGAACACGATCCAGTTCCTTGGCGAAGCTGAAAGTGATGACTTATACTCGACAAGCTTCCTTGAAAGTAAAGTAAATACCGAGCAACGTAAACACACCGTTTAGAACTCGTTGAACTATAACTCTTAAAGCTTGTAATAGCAAAATGCAATTCGTTTTCCTGTGGATTGTAGCAGACGCCGTAACAGTCGGGCGCTGACGGGCCAAAGAATAGCTGGATCAAATGCCGTGTGGGTACCTGGAGAATAGACTTTCAAGCAGAAGGGGTTCTGAAAATTCCTGCATAAACTGTGGGAAACTGACTTGACTAGTTGATACTTGGAAGTGGCACATGTGTTCATACACTGGAGTCTGGAGAATACTTGGTTTGGGTAGGCCATTCTCTGCAGCAAGAAGGTTCCAGGCCAGGAGATGACGGTCCATTCCAGCTCCGCTCATGCAGTCCATCTGAATAAAAAATCAAGATGGATAATTCAAAAACGCGTATATATTAGTGTGTTGATCGAATAGTTTATTATTATAGATACATTCGATATTCGAATATTCGATTTCGAGTAAGTCGACAAAGTGAAATGTCCAGGAAAGGAAGGACCCTACACATTTAAGTGGATGAGAATAAGGGCTTTGTGTTTTCAGAATGATCGATCTTTTGGATGGAATGACTTGACTTTGAAATGGTCAGTCAAATTAATTGCGTTTAATCAATTTTTATTCGGTTAACACTCCAGTGTATACGTAACTAGACGGCATACCCGGCTTCGCTCGGGAGTGTTACTACCCCGAGCTTTTCACGCGGATGCGGTTAAGAGTATCCCCAGACTTCGCTGCGACCGCCGGCGGTCGCCACATGGATAAAGTGAAGGAGGAGACTCCAGAGGAAAGAGACAATGAGCTCCGTTTGGCAGCAATTCATGGCGATGTAAAGTGGCGATCGATACGTATCATTTCCATGATCCTTGTCTCTTATATCGCCGGTTGATTTTGATTCATTTTGAACCTGCGAAGTCTGGAGATACTCTAATTAGGATACAAATTCATCAACTTGAAGTGCTCATCATTTCCGTGATCACCATGTCAAATAGTCTCGTTAACCTATTTTTACCTGTTCGAACATGAAAAAGTCGTTAAAACCAACTAATCGATACTTTCTTGCAAAATAGTTGTCATATTCGTGTTAGACATATTGTAGAAGCCCACCTGACATGATTTCGCCCGCCCCCGAGCGTGGGTGGAAAAAATCGATAAAATCAATAAATCAATACTCGCGCCCAGAATGGTTGTCATATCCGTACTCAGCGCATTGGAGAACGTTAGTAGACACGTCCTTGCCTGTCCCCGAACGAAAATGGGAAAAAATCGATAAAATCGATAAATCAATAATTTGGTGCAAAACGGTTGTCATATTCGTGTTCAGCGTTTTGAGGAACCCTAGTAGACATGTCCTCGCCGGTTTCTGAGCAAAAACAGCGAAAAATCAATAAAATCGATATAATCGATAAATCAATCAATAGTTCCCGTGGTAAAGCAGCCTATAACCTCCGCCGGCCCGTCCTGGACCGGCATGCAAAATTTGGTCCAGATCGGTTTACTCTCCGCGATTTCTATTCATTACATACATACATACATACATACATACACACATACATACAAACTTTCACTTTTATATATACAGATACTGAGCCTGTAGTACTTTTATTTTATGGAACGGGCGCTTTTTGCATTTTTTTTTTGAATTTTATTCCTTATTCTTTTCTTATTCTTTTATCTAATATCCTTATTTTTTATTCTTTTTATTTAATGCACGTGATGAAATGAAGAATAAAACAAACCAACACAACCCTAGACACATGGCACCAAAATAAATAAAACAAAATCGGCAATAAAAAGTCTCTCAAATTTTTGAGATCCCCTTAGCCAAGGTTTTTTCAAGAATTCGAAAAAAACACACAATATCTCAGCTGGTCAGCATAATCATTATCTGCCTCGATGGCTGAAAAAAAAAAACTTTTTGAAGAAAAAGCTTCAGTTTACTGAGCAGAAATTTGTTCTTATCACCCAAATTCCACCACGTATTTCTGATTTTTCCCTTTAGTGGACGTGAGTAGATATTTTCTGCTTAAGCTACAGCAAAAATAAAAATAAAAGAGCTCTTCATTGCTTCCGAACGCTGAATCTGATTACAGGAAAGTGAATAAATGAAAAGTTATAATTCAGTGGCTAGCACATCCAGGACACCATCCTTCATTCAAATAAAGGGGCAATTTTCAGTCAGAGAATGTATAACTTATCATGACCAGTATTTTTACCTCGTGCAATTGTTGGAATTTTATGACACTACTGGAGTAGTGCGTTGTTTCTCCACGGCAATTCTGCATAGTATAGAAAATGCGTATGGAATTTTCTCAAAGAGGGCGCCATCTACAAGAACTCATTGCACAGTTGTCCATCTCCGCGTCCAGGATATGAAAAAAGGGTCTCGGAGAGGACTTTTCCACCGACCCTAGAAGCAAAATGGCCTGTCTCTCAAAAAAAAAAAAACAAAAAAATAAAAACGGTTTCGGCGCACAGAAGCATAGCCCCTAGCATTGGGTACCCTGTCTTCTATATTGTCTTCTATATTTGCTTCCTTTAAAGACACACTCTCGAGTGTATTAAATAAATTAATTAATTGAAAAATGTTTCAAAAATAGAGCAATCACCCATTGTGCACGTATGCGTTGAGAATAGTGTCTCAGAACCTTTTTCCAGATCTTCACACCAAAAGAATTGTCAAGCGATGCTGATCACAGTGTTACATAAACATGGTTCGTTACAAAGGTGCTCCTTTTTCAAGCCCTTTCTTCTGTGGAGACTTGTGGAACCCGCTGAGACACCTGTCACAAAACCGTAAAACCGGCAGCGTTGATCACTGACGCGTAACGTATCTATGTGGCAGATGTCCCAAAGAGAATCCCGGATTCTCCATATAAAAATGCTCATCCTACAGCATAATTTTCTGCCATATTTTTTCCAAATAAAACTTGGTCACTTACAGAGTACTTCTTGTGAGCATCCGCAGCGGCTTTAAGGGCGTCATAGATGACAGCGACTGGTTCTCGTCCAGATGCCATCTAAAAATTAGGTGAGGGTAAAGTGTGATAGAAGACAATTCCCAAAGGGATAATAACTGCAAGGATTCATGTAATCAATAAATATGTAAAACAGGAGCTCCCACGAGATGTTTTTGCCAGTCCCGTTTTATTATAGCTGGTCAATGCCTTCACTTATCTAATTCTTTGAGGAGGATACGAGCATGTGAAAGGAGATGTAGTGATAGGTCGATTTTTAGTCCGAGAAGAGCAGTAACAGACCTTTTTGACAAAGACTTCTGCCAGAACGTTTGGCGATCGAATGTTTTCCGTTCGACCTTCGGAGAATTTCCTCAGCGTTGCTGTTTCGTACGTTGGGGGCACTAAATTTCATAGAATATGAACAAGGCAGAGTCATTTCCACAACTGAAATCAATTCTAGATGTAAAAGGAATCTCACATGCTGAGTGAATCCTATAGAACGCCAACTGGAAAGCCATTTGAATCCACGAATCTGGTGAAATTTTCAACGACTTCGGGAAATTCTTGCCGTATCGCTTAAAGGTGTACGCCACCACATCCACATCGTCAGCAACTCTGGAATTACTTCGATTTATGCATATACCAGAAACGTTTACTGCGGACGCTCACTTATCCATCTTCTTTCCGCTTCTCTGCACTTGGTCTTTCTGTGCATCGTTCAGGTCAAAATCCAGCCGTTTCACCTGCTCTTCGGAAGGGGTTGAGTCATCGTTGAATTGCTTGGAATCACTGGAAAGGGGCATTCTTGCGATTTCTACGTAGTGATTTAACAGTACTCCGACAGTGGAGGCTTACACCCACAATTTATCACAAATATACTCCAATAGCGCAGCAACAGGTGGTCCTTCCGCAGGTGTGTGCTCGTAGCAAATGCCGCAGTAGCCGTTCTTCCCGGCAATGATCTGGAACACAGATCAGCATGGCTTACCAGACGTAGTCTGGCTATAGAACGTACGTACCTGCAACGTTTTGTCGAACCATCTATTGGCTGAGTTCACTTGTGCGCCGCCACCATGTAGGACCTAAAAAATTTTAAGCTTTTCTACATGGCAGAAGCTGCAGCTACAAAAAAACCGAGTGAGGCAAGCCTGACCTGCCTGGCATGCTCATCCCTCTCAGTGTAGCCCTTTGGCGGTTCCGATTCTTGATCTATACATACAACAAATAAAGCATCCTCAATGCACCTGAGGTTAGCCGAATTTGTTGAGTTTCCTGGAAACAGTGAGACTGACATAAGAACAGAGCAACAAAATTGTAACGAGTGCAAAACACATATCTAAAACCATGTGCGAATTCACCAAAAAATCATAATAAAACAAATAAACCAAAGCCTTAAAACCACAAGAAAACGTTAAGAAAACATAAATATTTAAAATCATATACACAATTATAATGAATGAGAATGACACAAAAGATCCAGTGACACAATCCGATTACTACACATGATAGTGACTACGTGTCTGCGATCATGACTGACCCTCGCCCAAGGAGAACCGAAATTTCGGGCATTCCTTTCATGCACATGCCTTGAAAAAAATTACTTTCAAGTTGCGTGTACAGCTCCGCCCATCGATCTCGCTTATCCGACGAAACCACCCCGACGGCATGTGTTTGCCTTTCTGGACTCTTTTTAATCACATCGTGGAACAGCGCAGACAATGCCGAAAGCGACAGCGGCTGACCAGCAGCGTTTAATACGGGCACTGAGAACACCTGAAGGGTATTTTTGTTATGAAAAAAATTTTAAAAAACAGTCAAAGACTAGCAGGAATTCTCACATGGCCATTGTGTATGACAACAATATGCCTCGCTCGGTTCTCATTTGCGTGACCGTAACGAATCTGAAAATCCGGTGATTTTGTTCCATACAGGACTACAGATGGGTAAAGCCACTACCTCGTCGCATCCTTTCCTTGGTATCCGTGTTGTGCCGAACATGAATTTGTACTGGCTCATATCAAATGGGGTCTTCCCAGCCATGTCTTGGGGCAGCTGATTCCTTAAATTATGCTGGAATGATGTGAAAGATTGGTAGAACCTATAGAAAATTAATCACCCCATCCAAAGGCGTCTATCAGAGAAATCCTCATGGATACCCACGTAATAAATACGAAAAAATAAAAAATATCCATGTGATGAATACAAATCCCGCTAGTTCCGGAAAAGCGAACTCCTTCCCACCTCATAACCTTCAAGTAGAATTCAGTCGCTGCCTGAGTCATCTTCGCCGCATGCTCAATCTGACTGTCCTTGCCAGTGCATGGTAACTGCGGGAAAGTGAGGCCTTAACAAAATTCCTCTTGAATTCCTACTTTCAGAGCACAATCCACAAAAACAACAAACTTACCAGGTGACGTCACAACCGTGAGTGGTGTACGAGCTTGCAGATATGCTACGTCTAACCACCATGGCGTCAGCTGCAATGAAATTGAAAGAAGAGCGGATGAAAAGACTCCGAGAAGCTGATAAAACGTTGTATACCCAGTTATTCAGTTTGCTTGCTCGTTGTTCTAATAATTTCTGTAGGGTAGGGAGCTCCTTCTGGGCAAATTCATTGACCACCTGGAAGGAGGGAAGATCAGGCTGAGGTTCCTTTCTGTCATTCGCTCGAAAACGCTATATGAGACGGTAGTGTAATAAGGTGCACTCATGAGATGCCATATAACAAAGAACAGGGTAATCGAATTATGTAAAAAACCATGGAGGTAACTAATCTTTTTTCGGCATTCAACTTGGAAAAAAATGGTAATCTTTAATCCACTACCCACCTCTTTCTTCAGTATACATTTTTCTTTAAACTTTACCTTGTTTTATCATCCATTTCTTTTTCCTATTCTTATGGAATATGCTCTTCAAATTGCGAAACCTCGTGTTCCTTTCATTTACTACTCCTTACTGTACAAAGCTCACATTTTTATGAAACCATTTTGTATGTCCAAAATACTTCGAAGTAAAACTTTAAGTAAAAAAACTAAAATCATAGTCTAGTTACTCACCGATTTGGTCTGCTCAAACTCTTTTGGCGTCTGAAGTGGTTCAGCGAATTGTAGGAAGTGCTTGAGAGTCTTCTTGGGATCAGGGACAGGAAGCTTTGGCAAGGGAGCGTATGTTTTTGAAGTGGAGAAGTCTACAAAATCATATAAATAACTGTTGTTCTATAATGAATCCTAGGTTTTTTTACCACTTTCATTTGAATTTCACTGCCTTTCTATTGCAAAAGAAAGACAGTTTTTAGGGATCAGAGCACATCCTACACATGCTCCGCAGATACTCGCAAGTGCGAGCAGTTGGCGGCTTTTTCAACTGGTAACAATTGTCACCGAGAGGAGTCTAATGGTCAGTTAAGCTGCAAAGCTCATTCCCATGTGATAGCAAAGCCTGAGCACTTGCCAGACACACGAAAAAGGGGTTCTTAACCATAGACCCCAAGACAGCGTCTCCCAGCCCTAAAAACCTACCCCAACTTCGGCATCTTACTTCTCTTATTACTAGACGCAGGATCAGCCTCACGTGGTATTTCCCTTCCACATTCCGAGCACTTCTTGAACAGTCTCATGAAGTCATGAGTCACTCAGTCAACGCTGCTTCTGCACCAAAAAAAGCGTTCTCTCTCCACTTTCAGTGATCGCAGCTCCTCATTCATCTCTCTAAAATGCCACAACAGCATTTGCATCTGTAGAAGCACGTGGCGACAGCTATACAGCTGTGTTTACGGCAACAGACTGTCCAATCTTGACAAACAGATACGCGTTAACGGCATTTATGTACTAGCATAAACAGTAGATAAAACAGATGTTGTCAAATGAGAAATTTCCACATATGTATTTGTATTGTACCTTTTAGATATACAATACAAAAAAAACCTCTTTACATATTCCTTTAAATAGTAAGACGAATATGTAAACAGTTTAAACTAGTCATTAATGGTCGGTAGAGCAGAGCAAAGTTAGCTGCTACTGGGATCAAGTATGTCCCTTGCGCCTGGATGCATTATTGAGATTATCCAGGGTAAACGTGTTGGCGCCCGTGCTAACGATGAGTAAATTTGTGGTATGTTAACACGATTAACCTGGATAATTTCAATAATGCATGCGGCCCTTGGACTTTTTCTGTAACCCAATTCCATCACCCAACGGTCCGAAATGATATTCCGTAATTTTCATGCACGCCTCAAAAAATCCCAAACTTTAAAAAAAAGTATAGTAACAGGACAAAATCAATATGATATCCAGTCACAAAGCTTGTGCGTGGTCCCTCGGACGGCAAAATAAAAGATGTGAATACTAGAGTCTCTGTCGAATCGAACAAAATTCGAATATTTATTCGAACGTTCAAGCATTCGAAAATTCGGGGGTTCCCATAAGTTCGAAAATTCGAAAAATATTTTCTAATGTAAAATTCTAGTGACTATTCGCTTCGGTTTTTGAGGAAGCTTCAAGCAGCCCATAGTTTCTGCTTCATCACCAGACCCCGCATTGAACAGAAATGAATAATTTTCCACGTTTATATTATAATTAGGATGGAAAAAACCTAATAACCCATCCAATTCAATTTTCAATTCAAAATCCTATCCAACAAATTGGAATGTTGAAAAAAACAGAAGATCCTTAGGTTCTTCTTATAATTCCTCAACAGTTTCACTTCTGCCTCTTCACCGGAAATCCAAAATTCCATCTTAATGGGAATTGAATTAATGAATTCGAATATATAATCTGTTCCCTGAAACGTACACTGCAGATCACGCTCCAATCGAACGCGATGGCGTTGCAAGCGTGCTCGATCAGCTTTCTATTCGTTAGCAGCAAGTGATCGCCCTCTCGCGCCACGCCTCTGATTTCGATTGGAGCGTGATCTGCAGTGTAAGTTTCAGGGAACAGACCATACCTAGTGCATTGTTCGGTTCTAAGTATAGTGTTGATGCTATCCACGCCTAGAACGAGCGCATAAAACAAAAAACGGAGTTATAGCTATCGTGAGAAAATTGTTCCTTCCCAACTCTTTGAGAGTTTTGTCTGTTCTTTGGAAGGTTATCTTCATTGGGAGCTATAATTGCAGATCATATGTTGGGCACTCAAACACGCCTTGAGAAGATAGCATGATTCGTTGACAACAGCCAACAAAAACAAAAATAAACATGTAACCACGTGGCTATGTTTACATTCATTTTTTTTCGCTATCCCTCCTCCCATTCCGCATTACACCTGGAAGTGTTCGGATTCGCTCCTGAATCCTGTCAAATGAATTTGGGAAAATTAGTAAAAAAAATTTGTATGTACGTTTACATAGCCAAGTACATACGTAGCGATGTTTTTTTTCGAGAGCCAACTCATAGCAACCCTACGAAGAAGCCTACAAGATCAGGAACAGAATACTACTTGCCATGACTGTTTTAGAGGGTTTCTAGGCTGCGAGTGAAATAAATCCAACCACTCCTGCTTGAAGATTGGAGAGTGCGTCAGCTTCGGATCCTATTGCTTCTGTGTTCAAGGCAGAAAAAACGAGGAGAGTGAGCAAAATAGAGGAAAAGAGGAGGAAAGACACGGTAAATTGAAACTGGAGGAAAAGATCTGAGAAAGAGGAGGGAGAGGAGAAAGAGGAGAAAGAGGAGAAAGAGGAGAAAGAGGAGAAAGAGGAGAAAGAGGAGAAAGAGGAGAAAGAGGAGAAAGAGGAGAGAGAGGAGAGGAGAGAGAGGAGAGAGAGGAGAGAGAGTAGAGAGAGGAGAGAGGGAGGAGAGAGAGAAAGAGAGAGGAGAGAGGAGAGAGAGGAATCATTATCAAGCAATATGTTCAGAGGAACTATCGACAGTCTATGAAGTGCGAAGAAATTCCATCTACCCCATATTTACAGGTGCCGATTAAATAAATAAATAAATAAATAAATAAATAATATAAATAGGCTGTAAATATTCGACAATCTCTGCTGCTCAAAATGTACCCGATTTTCGTGATCATCGTACCAAATAATACAGGCTCAGCCATTAACGAACTTTTTTTCTTGAGATCTCTGGGACGGAGGTAGTCCAATGATGTTAGATAATTCTATTCAATTAAGAGCTCATTCTGGTTCTGGAAGAGTTTGTCCAGGTTCGCATTGATGGATTATTCTAACCTCAAACTTTCAGAGCACCCACATTATACTGCCCGTAGGATTAACCAGTATGTAGATTATTAGATTAGAATTAAACAGAACAGGCTAAATCCGCTTAGTGTCAACATCAAAGTATCATATTTTCACCAAGAAGCCTTGTAGAAGGCATCAAACACTGCAAATTAGCTCACTTTGTGGTTTTTGCCCAGTTGGCAACGGTGGATGGCGGACAATTCCAGACGATGACGATGATGAGGCCGCCAACCAATTGCCTCCGATAGAGGGCTGAAAAAAAAACAGCAACAGTAGAGTGTAGTAGCGCAAATAAACAAAGGAAGTCAGGATTCTTAACCTCCCTTCGTTAGAAAAAGGCTATCCTTTTCAGGATTGTGAACTTTTTAGTTGAGTACCTTTTTACTGGACGGATAAAGCTTCAATATAGGTAAACCTCAAAAACGTGCAAGATGTTGGACTTTCTCGTAATGATCGACCAGGTTTTTCTGTATTTACCGGAAACACTTGAATTACACAAGAAATTCTTCGGAAATACGATTCTACGAGAATCCTGAACCCCTTGAGCTACATGGTAAAAGGATTCTCGGCCCGTATACTCCCCCCCCCCATCCCCCATCTGAAGAACGGGTACTCGGGCACTCTCATGCACATGGGTATGATTACCTGGGCCGGTAGTGAAGTACTCTATGACGGGAGGTCGGGATGCCGCCATGTGGTGAGGTACTCTCGACATGTCGGCATCTCTGCTCCCAACATGCCGACACCTACGGTGGCATCTCAGTGGAAGATGAGGTATATGTATAGCATAGATGCCGACACGTCGGGAGCTGAGGTACCCACATAGAGTCGCATTCATTTCGAAGTGGGTTTACTATGCCTTGAAGCTTGAAGAAGTCTCGCTTAAAGGCAGCACCCACGGAAATTTTGCCTTAACAGATTTTACTGGATTCCTAGGTTTAGCACTACAGTGAAGTCATACGCAGTGGTCAACTTTGACAAATCCTACTAGAAAGACGGTGTTCGTCCCCACCACTTCAGCCCGTTTGCAGAAGATGGCCGAGTTGCCCGAGCTTAAATCGAAGTGAGGTGGGAATGAAAGCAAGTTTATCATAATGGAAGAAAGTGATTGTAAACAAGGATACCCATTCATATCATACTATAACTCATCCTAAATGATCGCCAGCACAAATTTAATCTCTCTTTATCTTCAGAATGCTGGTGCCTACGACAGTGCAACTTTCGTAGAATTGTTCGCAACATTGCTAAGTATCTAAAACAATCAAAACCTCGGGCATGATAATTTCCGTGGGTGCTGCCTTTAAAAGCATTTAAACCAGGTTCCGTAGTATGCAGAAGATCCAAGGGCGCGGTGAAGTGGAGATGATGATCTATAGTCAACTCCAAATGTCCGTAGACAAGAGTTGGGGCCGCGGCGCGGGTCTCTCGCTGTCTGCTGCACGGATTCAGCTTGGCATGCAGGGCAGAGACGCGGAGGAAAACCGCGCCGCGGTCCCAACTCTTGTCTACGGACATTTGGAGTTGACTATATTAGGGTAGGTAGTGCTGGAGGGAAGATGTGTTGCTAAACACAAAAACAATGAACTGAATTTACTTTTAGGTAAGTAATGCAGGCACTCCGTACCGTCTTGGAACTACCCTTATTGAATCTACTATTGGATATTTTAGACTTGACATCAAAAGAACAAGCACATATGCGCTCAAAGCTGTGAGTTCCAAATTCTGTTGACCACTTCCATAGAATATCTTGTTTTCAGCGAGTGCAGGCTACAGAAAAGCCCGCCAAAAACCAAGCTTAATCTTCAGAAATTAGGATTGGTAAGTAGGTGTTGGCGCTGGCCATGACGAGGCCCCTGTGTCGGCACCCTCTCGCCACTGCATGATCCCTCATCATTTTCTGATCTGCTGCCATGATCTGAGGTCGTGCCGGGAGCAATCGAGCTGACGGCTGCCCTGAGGTCATTGCTGCCAACAAACTTACCTCCGACGTGAAGGCGCATGGTTAAGAATAGAAAGTTGCTGGCATCCTTCTCAAAATATGCCGTCAGCGACCTCACGTCAAGGAAGTAGCAGATGGCTGCCAACATTTAGGACTTTACAACCAGCCCTGTAGGAAGCAACTGGGTACAAACAACGTCACGTAAGAATAAACATACTGATAGGTGCCAGGAAAGGGGTAATTTTGGGTATGGTACGTTAACACGTTTACCAAGGGTAATCTCAATTATGCGGGTCCCGTAGCAAATCTGATCTCAACATCGGAAATGCGCATGAGAATTTGGGCTTTAATGCATTACCGAGACCACTCAGGATAAACGTGCTGATGCCCATGTTAAAGGTAGGTAAATTCGAATATGTTAACACGTTTACCCTGGGTAATCTCAATGATGCACGCGGCCCTTGAAGGAAAATTGAGAGCATTCATTTTTTAACCGATCATTAGAGAAGAAACGATCTGCATCTCCAACACGTTCATCAAAAATGTATGAATCATAAAATAAGTATGAATTTGTGGTGAAATTTTCACAGAGAAAATCAAAACCAAAAATAAATTATTGCCTCTTCGGGACTGCTTGAGATTCAAAAAAATTTGCGGCTCCCTAAAACAAGATATTAGTGGAATATGAAACTGGCATAGGAGCTAACAGAAATCTGTCAATTTTAAATAATTTAAGAACATTGGTTGTACAGAAAAACGGCAGTGAGGAAATGTGGTTTCAAAGGCCAAAGGTCGTCTCAAAAGGAAAAAAAAAACATGGGAGAATCGAGTGACATAGCTATTCGACTGTCCCAAAAATAATAGCCGCAGTCTGATAATGAGGTTTTGGCTAGATAGACAATCTTTCAACCATTCTAATGTTCGAAACTCCCGCTATCTCAACCTCCGCTATCTCAACAATCATTTTCTGGATTTTCCAATCTGATGATATAACACAGAGCAAAGCAATAACAAGTTGATATTAACCGTTCTTATTTTACACAAGTCTCCGTACCTTGAGGTATCGTCGGTGATGCTATACTACCGACTTTTTAGGAAGAGGAATAGATTAACAAAAAAATTTTAGCAACTAAATTTAATATTGAGGAAACAGAAAAAAAGAAGAGGAGGCGAACCCTAGCAGTGAAGAAGATAACCTTCCAGTGAAGAACATAACCTTCAATGGATCCCCCCTTTTATATGCGGCGAGTTCGCGCCCATTGTAGATCGTCGATCCAGGGATTGTATTGGACGTGCCCCCGTGATCAGCCTTTGCTACACGAGTGCAACTCGAAAACGGCTATTACTTTTGAGACAACCTGATAGATAAATTAGCTACTGAAAATTGACACATATGTACTTCCGAAATGTTTCTGTACCTGCTGTGGGGAAATGGGCTTTCATTACAAAAAAATCAAAATAAATCGTTGCTTTAATAGTCTGTTCCAGTGGAAAAGATAGTTGGAGAAACGCCGGAAGAAGAGCGCGGAAAAGTGTGTGGATATTGGAGAGAGTGGAGAGAAAAACAGACAATATGCACGAATACTCAAATATTCTGGTGCAATTAAATAAATGAATAAATAACAAACGCACATTACTCGTGGCAAAACCCACGAAAGAGGCGTCAAATTTGCCAGAAACTTGAGGAATTTCCAACATTTGCACACGTGCAAACTTTTTCTCAGCTGGCACTCTCTCCAGGGTTTTTGTTCAACGTCACATGCTCAGCATGTTGACTTAGCAGTCAACTTCTAATGAGTGGGGGCGCAAGAGCATCTCCGTGGATACCTATCGTTGTTCGCTGATGTCACATAACCGCAGAAGAACAGGAGTGGGTACTTGGTGGCGCCAATAAGATAAAGCTAGCACTAGAGACGAACTTTTGACTGATGTTACCGTGGAGCAGAGTACATGTGATTGAGGAGTACATCATTCTAAGAGTGTAATGTTTCGTGGCATGCAAAAATACTGAGGTGAACGTTTTTCTTCCAGAAAAAGCAGGCAGGTGGCCTGGCTCCGAGTTAAATTTTTGCGGTAAGAAGCAGGAAGTAGGGAAATAGCCGATTCTTTTCATGATTTAACTCCAAAATTTTAAATATAAAGCATCTATGCGCTCAACAAACGTAAAAATGTTGCAAAAGACGTACTGGGAAGGAACAGGAGAGAAATTGCCGAGTGACAAGTAGTTAATATCACTTTCTAAGAATTTCAAGGAATGGTACGTCAGCTATGGACCCATTAAAACGTAAGTTCGCTGGCTCTATACATTGAGGAGTAATCCGGATATGACACTCCTCGAGCGTTCAACAATACCTTAACCTTTTATCTCATGCTCAAGCAAATGTTTCACTATCCCCTTTTAAAGCAGTACCCCATTTTTCTGATTGGTAACATAAGTAAATAAATGAGTAAATAAATAAAAACGACTACCTAATACAGATAGGAGCGAATAATACAATGGATGTATCTGAATTCGAAAATTTGATTTTCAAAGAGTCGAAAATAGAGATAATCCAAGAAGAGGGACAAGAGCAACCTCCAAAGAATAGGAGAATTTTTATAGAAAGTTTGAATTTTTTGTATAAGGTTCTAAATTATAAATTAATACCTAAATTGAAACAGCTACATATTTGGTTTTCATTTGGCTGTAAGCCTACTACCTAGCTTCTTGTGTGGAAAAATGTGGTAAAATCTAACTGAAGTTTTCCGGAAAACTTGGCAAACAAAGGATCACGCTTTGCTGAAATTACTACCCAAGAAAGGACACAAATCACCAGTCATTCGTCAACAGAAAAAATTCCAGCGAAAATGTAATAGAAGCATTTCTAATGCATCTCCACCTAAAACAAACACATTTGAAACAAAAACACTCAAATTACTGCGTGACTGGCATTCTCATTAAATACACATCGATCAAATAACCAGTTTAACACCAAAAAGCGAATGACCGAGTTCAAGTGAGCCTTCCCGAAATAATCCCATCCGAGATTCTCATCCAGAAGCTCGAGCCGCTCCTAAGATTACCAAAAACTCGTTTGCTGGCGTCCATCCGTGTACAAATTATCTCAACCGGGCGCTGAAGGCCAGGCCAACGGGGCTTTGCCGATTATTGATCGCACCATCAAAAGGAACAGGAACACGGAAAGAACAATTAATTGGAAAGAAATAAGGAAAAAAATGATGAAATGCAAGAAAACTAACGTTCAACGGCTTCATATGGAAAATTTCGGAACGGTTGCCAACACTGATGTCAAAAAACACTGCGCCTGCCTTCTTATCATCAACAAGGTACACTGTGGCCTTATCAGTGTGAACTACGTAGTTTGGTGTATTAGAGCGATTAGACTGTAGCCTTAGGCTAGCGCTAGAGGGGGCTAACGAGCTTAAGACGAGGTGCTAAGGGCATAGAGAAGAGCACAAGAAGTGTTCTTGGAAGCTAAGACTGTATGATTCCATAAGAATAGGGAGAAAGAGAGCGCGGGAAAAATCATAGTAAGGTATGAGGGTTCGACCTATCCTCGGAAAAACTGACCTCAAATCCTCTTCCAAGATTTACAGACGATAAGAAACAGCATAGCATATGTCCCGTAATTGGACAAAGCCTTGCAGGCGGCGGAGATGTGAATCACACAACGCCATACTATATACCTCAGACTGATAAACATATCACAGACCGAATAACATGTTATTTTGACGGGATTAAAATCGTCAGAAATCCGCATGAGCTCATTATTGCCCAATTATGTACCACCAATTACCGCATTTCAAACCGGATTTTCGTGAGGCGAAACGAAAATGCGCCCGGAAACAGCCGGAAAAAACGCCGAAAACAAACGATCGCAAACTCTTACTCTCAGTGCGACAAGGCGCCGGCCGAGCATTGTGGGCAGTGAACGCTCTCGGACGTGATAGGGAACGGAGGCAGCAGCACGGCTGCCTCTCCGCACGAACTGAAAACACACCCGGGTCATGCACTGGATCCTGGCAAAGTGACAAAAAATACACTTCATCGGCTGCATCAGGAAGTACACTCAGAAATTCTAACTCTATTGCTGTGATTAGACAGCGAAGAGAAATAATAAATAAAAAAGAAAGAAAGGATACCTATGATCCGTTTCGTTCCTTCCACTGGACGGAGACAAAGAAAAAAAAGTAAGACCATCACCGGAACTCATCAGTAGTAAATGTTGGTCTTGAAGAATAAACGACGGAACAGATTGGCTGTTTTTTTTTTTCATTCCTTGTTTATTTTTGAGGCAATCATTCACTAGTGAAGAGAAACAAAATGAAGAAGAGCCCAGAAGAACGGAAGGCAGATTCAATAAAATTGCCCAAGTAAGGGTTAAAAAGCAGTGGCTTCTGCGTTGTGAGCACTAGTGAGCGGCGACTTCAGGCCACCAACAACGATCCACATGAATAGGTGTCTTTCTGGATACCTCCATTCCTGGTTCTCCTCTTTCCTCCAGTTCACCTACTCCTTGTTTATTTCTTCTAAATACCAATACATTTACAAGTTCGGGAATTCATTTAAATTTCATTTACACATTGCCTAAACATTTCAGCATATTTCGGTGTTCTGAGCTGTTTTTATGGTACTTTTGGTCTCGCTCTTAGAGCACTGATAGTTCTCTTGTGGATTTTTATGTATATATGTTAGTTTACTTTTATTTAATTATGACCACTCTCATATGCCTCGCCCTACCTTACTGATGAGCACGGAGAAAGGGATATTCTTGGTTTAGTTCCGTATGAGATTAGGTGCGGAATGGGACTAGGATACTTTTAACTTCTCAACTTTCCTTACTACAATTCTTTTCCCTTTTTCTACTTTCTTTCATTCCTGGGGATCATAGCTGGATTAGAGTATGATTGCTGTGGCTCAGAACTAACGTTGTGAGCGAAATTCCCTTAATGTTAGCCTTCAGAGCATTTCTCCCTTTCTGCTAATAACCTTCTGGGTCCAATCCTTTTTTTTCTGTATTTTTTGCTCATTTAGGCGATGATATTTGCTGCCTTAATTAGTTTCTCAACAAAATTGGCACGTCGCGTGGTTGACGTATGGTAAATAAATAAATAAATAAATAAATAAATAAATAAATAAATAAATAAATAAATAAATAAATAAATAAATAAATAAACAAGTAAATTTATTATTTCCTTCTGTGGCGAGATTCATGCATGTCCACAAGAAGGTTGTCACCCGCCCCCAGATCTGGAATGGACGAGTTATCCTGATACAAATGAGTGTCCCCTGTCCAAAAGACTAGTCTCAAGCAACAATGATGTTATGGTAGGGATAGCGAATTTCTTCGGATTTTGCTCGAGGAACTCGTCCAATCCAGAAAAGCTGAGAATCTTCCCGGGGACGTTATTGAATCCCATTACCGTCTATTCTATTTAATATTCACTGTTTTCTGCCGAACGACACAACAAGGACTTCTACAGTATATTCCACCGAGAAGCACAGCAGCGAAAATATTAGAGAAATAGAGAACTCCGGGAATAGTGCCGTATTCGGAGAGGCAGGCGAGAAATGTATACTCGACTGTCATCATTTTCGAAACGGACTACGAGGGCGGGTTGAAAAGTTTCCGGAATGACCACTAAAGAGCAAGTGTTTTCCATTTATTTCTATGCCATTCCATAGAGAAATCCTCCAAATGAATTGGCTATAAATATCAATTCGATCTGCCAAGGGGCCTGGCTTTGGCAAGTGCTTCTAGTCTGCTAACTTTGATTATCTTCAGTTAGTAGTGAATGCGAAGTTCGAGCGGTCAAGAAATCTTTCCAAATAAAGAGGAAGATCTCATGTAAACAAAATACCTACTATGTACTGACTTTGGAGACCCATCGCCTACATTTCCCATCCTTAGCTTTCTAGCTTGGGTAAGCGAGGCTTGCTGCACGCAGGCAAACCGATGACCATGTGCAGGACGTCGTAAAAAAGGTACTTCACCAGAAAACGTGGATTAATTCCTCGATATGAAATACGCACACAGGCGGATGATTGTCCACAGAATTGAGAAGTCTTTCAGCAACCTTTATGAGCAAAAAGTTCGTACTTACAGAATAAATCAATTCCAAAAAGTCTTTCTGAAAGATGTGTGCCGCATTCGCTAAATTCGGAACAAAAGCACGCTGTAAAGTGGAGCACAGCAAAAAGTTTCAAATTGCTTGTTTGGAAAGAAATTGGTTCGGAGCCCGAAAGTTCCGCTGGAAATGCAGCTTAAGTTCAGCACTATAATATGCCTACAGAAATGTGGTAAAAATCGTGGTTGAGGTTCTGAGAGTTTGTTCCGAAAAAGGTAAGCGCCGTTCATTGTGGTGGAAAAGTACCGGTATTTGTTTTTGCTTTGTCAGAGGCATTTCACTAACTGTCAGAAAAGGGGTTGCTAGATAATATTTATGAATAACTTTAGAAACTGTAGGAATGCCAATTCACTGGAATTACCTGGGTAAGGGGTAGAAAAAAAAGCGCGACACTTCCGCAACGGTATGGCCGCACATTCGAATGTCGAAGGTAGCCACAAAATTGAAAAATAAAAATGAAATATCTCCCTCATCCGCTGGTTCTTCAACACTGACTTGCTAACGCCTCTGCCTTTCATCAGAGCTCAGAGCCTTCGTGTCCAGAAAGAAATTCGGAACGAATGGCCAATTATTCTTGGCCGTATGAGGTTGTCGTGAGGAATTCGATGTAATCCTTTGCAGAGAAAGATTTAAAAGCAGAAAAGAGATGGAAACAAAGGTGCGGAGCTTCGACAGAGTATAGCTAAAAAATAAGCCAAGAATTGGACCTGAGTTGTTTTGTTTTCATTGTCATTCCGGAAACTTTTCAACCCGCCCTCGTAGAGTTGAGTAGAGGGTGGGCCAAAAATACGGTAACAACACCGGCTTTTCCTCCGAGGAAACGTGTTCTCCCCTGAGGTTAAGCTTAGTTGGAATGTCCTTCCGCAACGTTTTACCACGATATCACCTTGGCCCACAAGTCACGTTTGGTTCAGGACTGGGCCAGGAATATATGGATTTTGGGTCCTATCGGTTTCATCGTGCGGCTTCGATCTCAATAAACAGAAAAATGTTTGAAATTATAGAAACAAAACGAAAAAAAAAACACGAAGGGAGAATCAAGGGAAGGCTCCGTTTTGTTCCTTCCCTTAGACGAAGAAAAGGTAAATAAAGTAAACAACCTTCCCCGAAACTCCTCAGTGAGGAGGGGACGTTGTTTACTGTTAAAGGAACTAACCTGTATTTTCCTCGCTCTTCGGTGATGGATGGTGGCATCCATGGCGTAGAGGCAGTTGAATACTTTCAAGCAGTGCGGATAGTTAGGATGGGTTTTTAGGATACCCGAAACCTGGGCATGTCCCTCACTGTCCCGGATTTTGAAATAACTGAGAAAGCACTTCAAAACATATCGAATGAGTTGAACCTCAACCACTTGCGCGTCGCTGGCTGCGATTTCACTCGGCCTCTTGGGGCCTATCTCAAAACTGATAGAGGGTACCTTGAGGAGGAGGATTGCCTTTTGTTAGTTGTGAGACAGTAAACATAAATCCTACGACAATGTTCCGAACTGCACATAGATTCTTTTTCTGAGTGCACTTTCCCTTGTTACCGTATCTTTGGCCCATCCTGAACTGCTCAAGCTAGCCCTATAGGAGGTGCATTAGTTGTCGTAGCGAATCTGCTGCATTGATTGTGTCGATTTGCTTAACATTCAACAACGAAAGGTGGAATTGAAGTTGATTTCCTCCGTATGCAACATTATCTCTACGCTTTTTGCGAGGTCATGAGGTGAAATAGGCACATATTGCAAATGAAACTGACTCTCTTTACGAGGGGAAATCCAACACTAGGAATTTTATTCGTCGTAGTTTCATCTCACAAATGATCAACGAGCAGTTTTTCGAGATGAAGAAAGAAAGTTAACGGAGGAATTCATGGTATTGTGAAAGCCGGCTTGATGACAAATGGGATCATGTGTTCTACTTCGTTCTTGATTGTGACGATTTCTGTGAGATTGCTCATGAGCAGCCAGAATTTGGCTTATAGTACAACTGATTAGAGGGGAAAGGTTTGAACTAGCCCTTAGTTCAAGTACACCTTTATTAGTTGGAATGTGTGCACCACAATCAAACATGGTTATTGAGCAAATGTCTTCAAGAACTTTTGAAAGAGACTTTGATGTAATACCCACAAAATTTTTCACCTCGAAATTTATGACCACATTAAGGTAATCGAGTTAGCTCAACACTGTCCCCATGATGGAATGTGATTCATGAAACGCTAACCATGCAAAACGACGATGACTAGCGTGATTGGTTATCCCTTAGACTATACAACGCTACGTTGAGAGAGGCAGGAGGCAAAAGGTGGTTTGCTAACCTGGTTTTACTCGGTTTTGCGTCCATGAATCCTAGCTCTGAGAAAATTCGAGATATTTGAAATTTCCGATTTGTGGGATTTCTCAACTCTATACTACTAAGCGATGTGGGCCAAGTTGAGCAGCTGGATGTGAACCGATCCTCCTACATAAATCCGATAATGTCACTAACGCTGCCGTTTTTGACAGCTGCTTTGTTAGCGAAACCTTCTCTCCGTATTGTTTTTCTGTATATTGATGAAGATGACCTAGCTTATCAATTTATGAACATATTTATATTATTACCGCTATAAATGTATTTTTCTCACATTATTATATTCGATTACATGATATTTAAAGTAAGTGAAATATGGTATGGAGGGAAGGCGAATGTGAGTTCATCTCTGATTCCTACAAAGATAGGTCCTCCTCGCTATACTGACGGGTTCGTGGGAGGACCTAACCCTTTGGCCTATTCACCCGTACATGGACAGGGAACGAAACGAGCAAATAGGGAATAAGCCTTCATAAATTTTTACACTTCTCACAAAATAAAAACTTTTTATAATATTAACAATTTAACTGTTACAGAAACATCAAGGAATTCTTATTCCATAACTATGCGAGAGTTCAGAAACTTAAAAAAAAACTTATGGAAATCCATCAAGTACATAACTGAAAATGAGCAAAAGGATTTGTGGAAAATGTTATGTTAGGAAGAGCTTGCTAGTAACAAGAAAAGAGATGGCTGCCCACTAAATCAGCTGGCCGTGATCGAGACTGTTATCAGCTGATCAATCTCGATCAAGTGACTCCTACTCTGATTCCACTGATCCCGGAACTTGTACATTCGGCTAGGTATACCTTAAGACCGTTCACGGTCACCTGCCACTCGCGCGTGTAACGTCAGGCTGTTTTGTCTTCTTGAACAATGGGGAACTGAGCCAAATATGAGTTGAAATAGGCACTAACTCGTTCCACATTCACATTCATTTGCCAATCTATATTTTACAATATGCGGCACCTCGATAGATCAATACATTCTTTTTTCGTCATCCTTCTTTCAGAGTTTTGCCAATTGCATATTCCGAAAACTCTCTGGAAATCGTCTCGCCATCGAGCCTTCGGGCGACCGCATGGACGTAAGGGTGGGCGCCACTCCATCAGCTCTCTTGACCATTCGATATTGTTCGACATTGCAAGTACCCTAGCTCATTCCTGCACAATATTGATCGTCCTAGATCACTGCCCGTCCTGAAGAAAAAACTGGGAACAGCAACTTTCTGTACGCTGTCCCACTGGGGTTCTTTTTGCGGGTGATGAGTGTCCGATAACACCTTGACACGGTTGGATTGTAAATGTCCGATAATCGCTTGGAAACCGTCCTCCATGTCACAGTCCTCGCATAGTCTTTGGGACAACTGCTACTGTTCCGAAACGATCGAGATCTCGGAAAAAACCTCTGTCAGTCTTGTCTTTGGCAATGATCGCCGATGACAATGTCCGGAAACGATTACTCAAGAGCAGTAATGGTCTAGAAAACATGAGATGGCTGGAATTCATGCAATGATAACCAAGCAAACTAACGATGGTTAGTGTTATTCGTTCTGGTTTTGACTTCATATTGCTAGGAAAAGCAGAACATAAATGTTGGTCTGCTAGCCTGGTTGTGCACGGCTCTGCTCTCTCTCAGCGAGCGGCCGTCCTTAGAAGTTCACTTATATTTACATTGTAACCTGCACAAAGAAAACATTGCATCCACTGAGTTGCTAAAGCAGTCTCAAGCTTAGCACGAGTTTTGAGCCATCGTAGCAACCAGCCTGTAGCTTTGTTGCAGTTTTCCTTATCTTTCCTATGTAGGGTCAATTTCACTGAGTATCCCAGCAGATTGCTTCTCTATCTCTATCGCAACTACATAGCTCCAAGCTTGACATTTCACTCACTACTTGTACACTCCGCAAATTTACCTAATAGATTCCGTACATGTGTTCGTCATAAAAAAACTCTCTGTCTCATCCATATATCGTTAGTAGCACTCACTAAGATCTTTTGAAGCTTCTTTGGGAACTTCTGATGTGAGAGTCATTGACCAGGGGCACCATAGAAGCTGCACTTCCGGTCTAGTTCAAATTCCAAAACCGGTTAGTGTGAAAACGTAGGAGCATGAGATTGTTGTGCTTTCACCTCCTTTGCTTCTGTGAATTAGTCCTTTCATCAATCTTAGTTAATCAACATATTGTCTGCTCTTTACTCGTTGGTGTTAACACCACCCTACTCATATGGGCTTCAACATGTTTTTATCCTAGGTAATCTAAGTAATGAATCAAGGGCGAAAACGTAAATTAATTCCCTTAGTCAGCAAAAAACTGTTTCTGAGTCTTTTCGAATAATCGTTCTTTTCTTCCAGTTTTCCTTCCTAAAGATTCCTTTGAAATAACGTTATTCAGGGGTTGCATAGCTCCTATAGGGAGAGTGAACGCGGTGCATTTTGCAAGTTCTTGCGCTAGTCTTCTTGCACCAGTCCTCCAGCAAAGACATTTCCGTATCCGACATTATCCCACAAATTAAGAACTGCTGCCGTCTAGACGGCATCAGAACCTCTTGGTCCAATTTTCGTTGGAGGGCAGGGCCCCGTTCACATGAAAACCTCTCTTCCAAAAGCTCACCATGTTGCACTTCATATTCGATTATGGCTTAATCTCATCATACAAGTGTATATTCGCATCTGAGATGCTCTTTTCTTCGGTTTTAAAACTTTTTCAGTGATAGAAAATGAAGTCTGAAACTACCTCAACCGCGAACACGTTTCTTTACGCAGTATTCATGAATTCTTGAAAAATCTCAGATCCTTAATGAGATAGTACAGTAGCTACAACGTGGACCAATAAAGGAAATTGCAATCCTTAGGTGCCATTCAACAGAAACTCTTGATACCGCAGTATTCATGATAATACGGAGCATGATATCCATTTGGTCGCCAAATGTGAAACCAACGGCAATACCACTTGTGGATGATTCCAGGGCAAGAAAAGGAAATAGAACTGTAAGATGGTTCACTTTGCCGACTCTGCTCATATTCAAGCACTCACCGAATCTCAAGAAGCTTTCAACGTCGTCACGACAGTATGAGGAGAAGTGTACAATGTCAAATTGCAGCTATTGTATGGACACAAAATTTTGCAAGCTACAAGGAACTGGTCACTCACCAAGGATATGGACAGAAGTATGTTGGCGAGACCCTGCGGCCTCCCCTCAAACGCCTTGACAAGCACCGTAGGGCCCTTCGAAACTAGAGTTCTTTCCTTGCTCATGTCCAAGAACGCTCACCATAGATTAAGGTAAATGCCCGTCATCGCTTCTTCGAAAACTCTTCAAATTGAGAAGTGATTAAAGCTGTGGAGATAAGAAGAAGATCAAAATAGATTAACATCAAGGGCGAACAGCTTGAAGCGATGAAATTTATCTTCTAATTATTCCATCAACAACCTTCTCAGTTGCTTTTCAACCATCGCTTGGTGAGGCGCTCTTGTTCTGCATCTTCGTTCTCTAGTTACTCTTTATCACATGATCACGACATAAGTCGCGCACAAATGGAGAGATCGGGCGGATTTTTTGCGCCATCAATAGTTTTCTGCTGCCGTAGATGATCTCCTTTCTTCGTTATGACTTCGAGGTTCTCTCGATGTTTCATGGCAGTGTTCGAGAATGAAAGTGATGTTGAACGACCTCTGGCATACACCCCACGCTCACCAACGGCGTGCTGGACCGGAGTCTTCCAGCGATAATGTTGGTAGGGTGTACCGAAGAGAGTGGTAGTGGAGCATCAACCGCTTGCCATGACACCCGAAGGAGGACTTTCCTGAATCTGATGGTTGTTCCTCTCCTCGCAATGTAATGTGTTGTATGTTGTAGGCTTGATATGAAGTTACAACGCCGAAATCTTGCCTAATGAAACGGTTGAGGAATTTGAAGTTTCAATATTCGCGTAGAAATTCCGGTAAACGTTAGAATATAACCAAATCTTTTGTGACAGCATTAACGAATTGCGCTAGGGGCACTCCAGCGTTCTTAGGCATTGTATAGGAATCCTGTAGTGCCGGGGAAAGAGTAGAGAATGTGAAGGTTTTGTAACGTTGCTTCTCCGCCATCACAGCTGACTAAGGTAGTGAGACAGTGTATATTATGGTTTTTCCTAGCCGAACACGAGGTTGTCAGTGGAATCTTTTATTGGCCAACTTTCTGTCGGCTTCGCCACTCTCAGAGCCTGGAAGGGTCAAACTGGTCTATGAAAGTAGCCGCACAAACGCTGCCTCAGTCAAACTGATAAGAACCAGGCAATACTCCAAGATCACAGACTTAACAAGAGTCGCAGCTTGCTTAGCTCACCGTGGAGTCTTGTTGTTAGTGACGACAGAACGCTTCCGACTTGTTAGTAGTAATGAGACTTTCTGCCACAAACTGTATCTTGACTTAGATGTTACACAGTATGAGATACTGCATTATGGTGCTGTCCCGGAGTCTCAATTCCTAATGTTTCTGTTCAGTACACACTGAGAGCTCCTTTTATTCTTTACTTGATGAGCTTTCAAAGCTTAGCGCCTTCGTCGGATCTTAATACAAAATTACAATACATACAACACAGCAACAACCTAAGTAGTGACTGTCCGCACCCATCGAGCGCGTCGGCAGAGGGAATGCAATAAATTTGTTCCACGACTACAGTAGACATCTATATAGTGCTTCGTGATACTGCAATCTCTTTTACTGCAAATATCGCTCCTCTAACTGTTATTCGTAGTAGTAGTCTGAGATACGTTAAGAGTCCATTGGTGATAGTGATTGACCATGCCAAGGTTCAAAGACGACCGGACTTGGGAACTGATAAGGTAGTGAGAGTTGAGTACAATCTCTTATTAGGGAAAAATGTTCACTTCCGTTACTTGAAGACCACATTCCTCTTACTCTACCCATGACGAAAAAAGTTCCCCAAGCGCACTGTAGGTTCTATAATATTTGGCCACTCACTACACATACATGACTGAGGAGCCAAAGATACTGAACTGTGTCTGCGGCTTATTTCTGTGCGATTGTCACATGGTTGCTGCTGAACTAAACTTTATTTATCAGGTTGTCCACAAATAATGGTCGCTTCGAAGCCGACATTTGCAAGGTGAATAACTCACTCACACGTACTTGAGATATTTTTCTGAAATAAGATGATGTCATGGGCAACATTTCCAGCAGGAATGTGTCATGTTGTAGAAGTTGTAGGGATGAGAAACCGAAAGGTTCTTAACCTTCAAATGTTCACAGTTAGAGTTAATTCTGAGACAAGCCAATGGTAATGTTGGGACCAAACTAAACTTTATGACTTCATAAATGTTTCTTTAACTTGTTCTCTCCAATGATCCAGTGGTCTGCATTGCGACCTCGAAATTTCTCATGAAAACCTGAGTGTTCAACATTTTGAAGACTGATACAACTTGTGAAAATATATGTTGCATTCGAGTCCCATGCTATTACACAAATGGGGTGTTGTGAGATCTCTTTTTTTCAGTTAATATGTTTAGAATGGATCCGCCCCCGGAGCCCCGAACAGGTGAGATCGTCTCCGCCTCTTTGCCAGACACACACAACTTTATTCCACCAACTAGTCACCTCACGGCGCTGTCCTCAGGGGCTTCTGCCTTCTGAATCCGTGGGGCGCGTCCTCGCTCGCCGACACACTGCCACGAACAAATACCACGTAATTGCATTGTGGGGTCCTCATACGACACTAACATATATGAACAAAATTAGATTGCTTGAGACTCTCCAGACCAGCTTCCGCCTACTACATACTTAAATATGTGTCTCGTCCGCGACATGCAGAGCACTCTGGCTCTGACGTCGTCGGAGAATTTCGCAGACGAATCTCGCTGCAAGCATTGCACTGCGCTGCGACTCTAACTCATTGACGTACTTTAGTTATTTGCTTTATGACGCAATTGGCATCATGAGATAATTAGGGTATCGTTCCTGAAATAACCGAGTTAACAAAATTGGGTTCGATGATAAAAGGACAAAACAGCTCAATCAAATTCATTGAGTTTCCCTGAATGGAAGTGGGTTGATCTGGCAAGTGCAAGTTCCATGAACCGAGACTGCTCTATTGAATTTCATTGGCTAGCGATACGGTAACATGAAGAACTACGGTACGGTGAGGATAGTAATTTACCTGTCTGCCGTCAGTAAAGAATCATATCATAAAGGTCATAATCATATCATAATCATAATCATACATCATATTCATCATAAAGAATCTCACATATACTTCGCCTTGAGAACGTTGAGTCATAGGCCAGATATTTCAAAATGCTCTATTTAAAGCTTTATATCAAAGCTACAATCCAGAAAACATTATAGAATATTAAAATTTTTATTTAAATGTAATTATTTCATGTTTGAGTCATGGACATCCAACGTTCAGATGCAATCGCAAGCAATCATTCGAAATAGAGGCTAATCTGTGGATTCACATGAAAATCCACCTGTTTTGTGGATGCCGGATAATCTTNTCATGTTTGAGTCATGGACATCCAACGTTCAGATGCAATCGCAAGCAATCATTCGAAATAGAGGCTAATCTGTGGATTCACATGGAAATCCACCTGTTTTGTGGATGCCGGATAATCTCTTTCTCGTATCTGCTCATATTCATTTCTATTGCTTTGAATTTCTGTAACGCTGCTGAGTTTTCATGGGAAGCTTTGTCCAGAAGTGAACCAACCATCTTTTCTCTTCCATCCTTCCATGAGGACTTTGATGCTCTCTTCAATTTCAAAAATTAGGCCGGTCCAAAAGTCCTGGACAAACATTTATTTTTTGATCCAAAATTTCTTGGCGTTCAACTCCTTGGCAAGAGAATGTGGTAGAGTGTTCTACTACTTCTCAGTTATAAAAAAAAACTTCAGACCATGTCCCATTCATGAACAATAATTTCAAGACTATTAGAAAAAAAGTGTAAAATCAGGTGCCAGACTTTTGGACNCCATCTTTTCTCTTCCATCCTTCCATGAGGACTTTGATGCTCTCTTCAATTTCAAAAATTAGGCCGGTCCAAAAGTCCTGGACACACATTTATTTTTTGATCCAAAATTTCTTGGCTTTTTACTCCTTGGCAAGAGAATGTGGTAGAGTGTTCTACTACTGCTCAGTTATAAAAAAAACTTCAGACCATGTCACATTCATAAACAATAATGCTAAGTAAAAAAGTGTAAAATCAGGTGCAAGACTTCTGGATCAACCTATTAGAACCATATCTAATATGTGTCTCACATATAGATCCCAATTCGAGAGTGCCTGAAGATCCTGAATTCTGGCGTCTTGCATGTGTCTAACTCCAAGTTTCATACAAAATTCTGCTCTAATTGGGCCTATTCTTATGCCCTTGTCTACTTCATCCTCCCTTACTTACTATTTTTTCTAATTCTGTTGATTTTTCCTTCCAAAGTTTAGTTTTTATGTAACACTTCTTCTCATTCATGATTTTTCCCGCAATTGAGGACATCCTCTTTTTATTTCCTTTATCCTCTTTAATAGGTACGTCGTAATTCATTGAGAGGAACCAATTACGTACTTGTTCGCGCCTTCAAATTTCGAACCGATTGAATCCGGTCCGTCTTCTCGAATAAAACCACATCTGGGATGTTCATTTTCAGGATGAAACTATTGCTACTATGCGTGCTAGTGGGTGCAGCAGACTCGTGCCGGCGACCACCATCGCCATCGCATCCGAACATCGTGATACTCATGGTTGACGATCTAGGTTAGTTAACCATCATGGATTCGAATCCTTTGCTTTCTGAAAATTATACATCGTGACTTGTGAGTGGAAGGAAGGAAGTGGGCGGCTGGTGGAGGCGTGATAAAAAAAAGCTGGTATCTCCGCCCCTTTGACCAGAATGGGAAAATAAACAGAAGAGAAAGAAATTGCAGAAATATCACTGTGAATATCAAATTGTAGAAAATATTAGGAGTCACGACGATGAATAAGGGAGGGATTCGTTCTCTAGACTAAACAACTACACTAGTTCCTGAAATTCCCGTGAAAAAATCCAGAGTTTTGTTGATGATTATTAAACTTTTGCTGATATTCTGGGATTTTTCTGCAAGGAAATTTGCCACATTCAAGAAACTGAGTAGATTCTGATAGTAAAATAATTAAGCAATGTATTTTAAATGGGTTGATGATGCGCATAGCAAATGCATAGATATGTATTTCCAAGAAACGATCAACATTACCTACTACAATCTTTTTGAAGAGGTAGACCGATGCGGTTGTCCACTGATCTGTTGTCGTCACTCTGTCTTCCAAATAATTGCTACTACAATTTTTTGCAGTCTTTCTGTAATAATAATATACAATGAACGTCCAAGGCAGTGCGTCTTTCGTGGCCCAGGAATGCACGCTTCGCAGACGCGCCGCTCGCACTGGGATACCTGCAGTAAAGGCGGATCGAGGCTTCTTTGATGGATTTCCTTCACATACTTTTGACTTTAGCTACCAGGAAAACGAACTTCCTATCAAGAAAACTCTATGATTTGCTATAGAGGCGTCGGCTGCGGCAGGAGCGGCGCGGTCGCGTCGCGTGCTGCACGAGTCCGCGAGAAACACACTGCTATCAACGCTTACTGTATGCATATGATGTACATATAGTTTGTTGGCAACTTTTTGGCGTAGACTCGTTTCCGAAGACGTGTAAGACTTCACTTCGGATGTCCTGTCAGTTAAACTAACACAATTCCAAACCTCTACCCATTTCATGATCACATCATAACAGAAAGTATGTTAAGTATATGAGCAAACGATTTTCTTTGATGGTTAAGAGCGACTTCTGCAGCCCACTTTTTCCACGTACATATGCTAGGGCTTACCGTACTACTTCACTGCCGTATACGGTATGCGAGTACAAAATTGCACTGAAGGTTCTTCACTTAATTTAGTAATCAGTATAGTGCGTCCATCATTAGCAGCTATTCTTGGATATTTATTTTTACAGTGCTGAAAAGCGTTCAAGTTCAATTTTTTCGCTGCTATCAACGTTATGGTGGCAATTTCACGACAATACACCACTTTAGCGCTGCCAATATTAGAATGGTTTGAAAGTCTATGAAAGTCTTGCACCAAATATTACACTTTTTCAAACAACAATAACATTGCTCATGGATGGAAAGTGGCCTGGCAGTTGTTGTAGTTGAGAAATATGTAGTAGAACAATCTACTACATTCTATTTCCAAAGAATTTTACTTTAAGATCAAGAAATTCCGGATCGAAAAATAAATGCTGGTGCAAGACTCATGGACTAACTTATTGTAGTGTCAGGGACGTGCATGGACTCTCAGAAAGGGAGTCTAGGGACCGCAATCAGGCATCAATGCCATCGAATCAGAGAAATGTGACCGGTTCTAACCTCCTTCGGTTGGTTAACCTCAATCTCGGAACAGCTGAGATAAGGCAGAACAGGATTCACTGATGTAAGCAAAAAATAAGTGAATAAATGATCAAGTAAATAAATAAATAAATGAACGAATGAATAAATAAATCCATCTCTGGTCCCTTCCAAAGGGTCACCTCGAACTTATTCCGAACTTACAGTGGGATTCATCATAATCATGCCTTATGCGGTTCAGCTCTTTCTTTGATTCTTCATCTCTTTCATTTTCCACTACTGGATGAATAAATAAACAAGTAAATAAATAGATTAATTAATTAATTTCTGGTCCGTTCCAAGGAGTAACCTCGAACTCATACCGAACTTACATGCCTCATTGTGGTTTAGTATTACCTGAGTATTATGTACCTTTCACTTGGAAGGGTGAAAGCATGTGTTTGCTTCTTTTCAGGCTTTGGAGACGTTGCCTCGTATGGACACCCCACGCAAGAATTCACATCCGTGGATCGAATGGCCCATGAGGGCACGCGATTCACACAAGCCTACTCTGCAGACAGCATGTGCAGCCCGAGCAGGGCCGGATTCATGACCGGTTTGTGAGAACTACTTCTTGGCATGGAAGAAATTAGCCAGGGTAAACTTGTCAGCTTGTAACTGGAAATTCATAGATGTTGAGACGTCTACCCTGGGTAATTTCAATGATGTATGCGATCTCTGCTCGTGCACGGTCTCACAATCCCATTATCTCTCAGGTCGCCTTCCAATTCGTCTCGGAGTCACTGGCGGTCGACGAGTGTTCATGCCATACGACATTGGTGGTCTTCCGAAACATGAGACCACCATGGCGGAAATGCTGAAGCAAGCAGGTCAGACAAATAAATGTTCTTTGGGAGCTGGAGCTAGTTTTCTAGCTTCTAGCGAAATGAGACGAAGCCATTGTCGATTGGTGTTCATTGTGATGAAATCAGAGAAAATAATATGTTTTTTTTTCAAAACAAGTAATTGCTGCTTCCATTCCGAACATGTCTAACTGCTTTGTTTACTTCCCTACAATAGTGTGGAATAGTGTGGAAGCTCTCTATCTAATGAGAGTGTTCGTTACTCGCCCACATAGGAAAATTATAACTTCTAACATTTTTTAGACCAAAAAACTGCCACTTAATGTGAGTTCCGACTTGGAAGTAAATCTTGACAAGGCTTCGATGAGAAAATTGAAATTCTCTGGCACCTTTATGTCGTTTTTGCTGAAAAGTTTGCCAAAACGGGCTTAAAGTTATTGGTACAAGGTGGATTCTTTCCAAGGTGACAACCTCCAAAAGTTCCGGGGACTCTATGAAGTAGTGCTCCCAAAGATGTTGTACTACCAGTGTGTATGTATGTACGGTGTCGGCAAATTTTATTCTAATTTACTCCTTTATGGCCTAAGATTTTTAAAGATATTTTGTGATTCTCTGGTAAAACGTACACGGTGGCTGGAAATCTCCAATGCAGAAATACAGTGCCGGCCAAAACTATATAGCCTTCTACAACTGTTATAGAAATTAGATCATCAAGGCTTCACGTTAAGTCAAGTTTTACGTTGGCAAAAGTTATGGAGGAAAGTTGAAAAGGCTATACAATTTTGGCCAGCACTGTACTATGTATAACGAAAAAACAGAGAATTATCATGAGTTTGTATTGCAAGGGCGCTTGTGGAACCTTCACTAATTAAATAAATACTGAACAGTTATCTAAAATCTCGTTATTGTCGAGGATATAGGCCTTTGGAAACCGAACTTTCCTTCTTTTCTGTGCTGCGGTCCCAGCACAGCAGATTCTGAGAATTCTAAGATTCTGAGGTGAAATAAGAGGTTTTGCATTCCAAGTGTGACCAGACTTTGAAGTTCGATGTAATCAACTACAGTGTAGACGATGACAATTCTCGATGGTTGATGATAAAAGTTGCTAAGATTACGTCTGCAAGTTATTGCTCAGTGAGCTGGCGTAGTCGAATTTAGCCCACAGCAACTGTACTGAACCGTGATCAAGGCTATCTCGGTCCTTAAATTTGTTCACCATAATTGGGTCTTTATGCGGAATTCTCATCCTCTTTGCGTAGGCCCATGGTAAGTTTCGGCCACCCTGTGCATGAATGTTTGACTAAAGTTCACCTTTTGCCAATTGAATCATTTTGCGGTTGTGACTGAAAAAATCGTCCTTGACTGCAGATGCGACTGTTCCTTTGAGTACTATTGCTCAGACTGCAAGAAACGATGCACCAAGAAAACATTATAAAAAGAAAAAGGAGTGGCACACTTTGAAGATCAATTAAATTTGGGGCCCAACCCAAGAAATTTGAATGTCTAGGAGCCAGAAAGTCCTCAAATTCTTCTTATTAATCCTCGAGAGTCAAAGTTCTTCCCTTTGAAAGAAGAATGCACTATAATGCACCATTCGGTCCTAACGTAAGCACAATTGTTAGCTCATCATTTGCCATCTCAAGTAAGTATAGCTCATCAAAGGTCCACCATGGCGCTTGATTCTCCGCGGTCATCCATTAATATTTGAAGCTCCATTTGCAGCTTCCGCGTTCACCTTCCATTTTATTACCGACTATTTTTGTCATGGTGTGACGCAAGAACAAAAGCACTACATTCGGTCGTTCCAGGAAGTGCTGTAGTTGAGTTAATTAAAAAATCATGAAGTACGCGGAAATGAGTTTTATGATGACCACATCGCTGAATTTGGCAACACNATGGTGTGACGCAAGAACAAAAGCACTACATTCGGTCGTTCCAGGAAGTGCTGTAGTTGAGTTAATTAAAAAATCATGAAGTACACGGAAATGAGTTTGATGGTGACCTCATCGCTGAATTTGGCAACATTGACGTTATTGCTGCCTGCTAGGAGTGTGGAATAGATAATCGGGCTTTAATAGGTGACCAGTATGCGAAACAATGCGCATTCTTCAAAATTCCTGCCGGCATATCAATTAATGGTGATTCTCAGGGGCTTTCTCATATGTAAATAGCTCACAAAAAATTATGCTCACCTAATTAAAAGTAATATATAGTAGGGGCAGACATTTTATAACGCACCTGCTTCTGCTTCGACAAATACACGATACAGTCTCTTAGTTCGTTCCTGACGCAAATTGCCAAATATTTACGACCTTATTAATGCTTTGGACGCGTCAAGTCTGAAGAATTTCGTGAAGTTTAGATCTCACTCAAACTTCACGAATTTTTCGCGTTCTCTCAATTTGACGGAAATTAAAGCGCAAAGTGCTCTTGCAACAGCCGTGACGGTGAAACCAGGAGTGTTTTTACTCGCCGGGAGTTTTTTCTCCCTCCCTAAATTGCGTTGTGTATCGGCGCATCAACTTCAACTCTTAGCAAGCATGAACAGCACCTGTGCGTGAACGAACTGCGCATACTGAAAGGCAGTAAGGCATTTTCATCTGGGCCCTGGGTGCATCATTAGGATTACTCACGGTAAGAGCATAGACGCCCTTGTTAACCACTGGTGGATTTTTGTAGTTTACCCAGGGTAAATCATTGATGGCTATGCTGACGATGGGTAAATTTGTATGGTGTTGACATGTTTTCCCTGAGTAATCTCAATGATGCGTGGGGCCCAGTTTACGCCCTCTCTCCTAGTTTTCTAACAGCTGCGCGTTAATTCTAGTGGATTTGTCCGCGTTGCTTTATAGCTCGGCCGCCAGAGACTCAAAAAAAAACTTTTTTTTCTGAAAAAATTGACGAAATTGACCATCGTACCAGTACTCATCAATGATCAAGAGCTGGGATCCGTTTTAATCCTTGGAAAGAAAAAAAAATTCCAGTTATGCCCGGATGAGAATTCTTTGCGGCAATCATTTCTAACAGTCTTTATCCACTCCGTTCTTCAACATTACTTGTCCTTTTGCAAGATAGCACGAGCTTCGTAGTGATTGTATTGGCAGTGGATTCTTATCAGTCGGATAAAGATAGGCCAGTGATAATTAAATGGGTACAGATAAAATCTCCTTGCGAGATCTATCCTGGGATAAACTTTTCTTGGATGGCAGTGAACAAAAGCCAGCTATCCAAGAGGATGAAATGTATCGAATCCATTTCCAGAATCTATACCTTTGAGTGACATTGTAATCCTTGCTTTAGGCTACGTTACCGGAATGGTAGGCAAGTGGCACCTGGGCATCAACGAGCACAATCGCACCGACGGTNTATTGGCTGTGGATTCTTATCAGTCGGATAAAGATAGGCCAGTGATAATTAAATGGGTACAGATAAAATCTCCTTGCGAGATCTGTCCTGGAATAAACTGTTATTGGATGGCAGTGAACAAAAGCCAGCAATCCAAGAGGATGAAATGTGTAGAATCCATTTCCAGAATCTATACAGTGGGGTCGCTTGCCGAGTGGCAATTGCCTCAGGCCGCCTCAGGCCGCCTCACGCATTGCCGGTCCTCAGATAAAAAACTAGGTCAGCTAACCAGAAAAGCATAATTTCGTTGGCATTTTAGCCTGAAAGGACCATGTGCATCTCCAGTGATGCAATGAAGCAATATGTGTTTTCATACATGCAATTTAATTTTTGCTAAAATTTTAAAAGTTGCAAGTTCAGAGAAGTATTACCTGTTCATGCCTGATCTTTTGGTTTAATTTGGTACAGATTCGTAGAATAGACTCAATATTGTACTGGAATTCTGCAGGAATACCGATTGCCGTTTCATGCAACAGCCAGTATGCAACGGTAAACTAGCACTGAGACGAAATTTTAGACAAACGCCGAAATGATCTAGTATTATATCATTGGCATAAACTGAAAATTGCCTTCAAGCGCGATTGCGTACCTCTAGAGTTGATATTGAAGATGATAGCACTAAACAGGATGTTTTTTATTCGTAACACACACTTCGATAGTCAATTGACCTTCCATTTCTGCACAGATTCTGATGTGTTAGTCTGCGCCAGAGGGTAAGTTAGGTCACTGTTTACCCCACAGTGATGACCTCATACTTCACAGTTTTGGAAGGTGTGAAGAAGAGATTTCCTCAATCATAGCTAGGTCATAACTAAGACGCGGAACTCAAGGAACATTCACACGATTCCTTAGTGGAAAGCTTTGAACAAGCGGTAAAATAAAACTATGAAAAGTAAAAAATTAATATGAAAATAAATTTTCCCATTTTCACCTGCAATAAGAACAACTTTTCTATCCCTGCATTATTTGCTTTTTTATTTTACTATTCACTACTTTAAAAGTGATTGTCACTTGATATTAAAGTGAATAGTAGAAATTTTCCGTTGCGCCATTCTGAGCGGTTATTGCCAGCCCCGAGGCTCAGCCAAGTCAGCGAGTCCCGTTTTTGAATTCTTGAGCTCGAAAAATAAAAGTAGTNCATCATCTCGAGAGGCCGTCGCGGCTGAACAGCCAACAACTCTCTCAAGACGGCCATAAATAATGGACGACGACGTGTTGCGTCAGCGCGTCGTTTTTGTCTCTGGGCACGGCTGCACATATGCTCTTTAATTATGAATAAACGCATTTGTGTTTTGCCGCATCCAAATCCACTGCTGTATGATCTTCCGTGTCTCTGTGTGTGTGTGTAGCTGCACAACAACAAACAACAAACCGTCGTAAACATGACAACAAGTATGACAATCAAGCTCTCCTCCTCTGCAGCACACTCGAATACATTCAGCGCACGCGCGCGCACAGATCTCGTTGCAGCGACTCAGGAAATCGAGGGACTGTTTGTGGATATACATTTCCTGCTGGTGTTTACCTGCAGGAAACACCTGTTCGTTCTGTGGATTCGAGGCTGAGGCTAGTACTACTCAGAGAAGGAGTGGCTTACGTAGCTTTTTATTTATACCAACAAGAGTACAGGGGTTTTAGGAGGCCCATGAATTAAGGACATATGTATGTAACACTATATGTAGGACCTCTATACAAAGCAAGGCGATGGTTCGAATCTACTGAATACGTCTTTATTAGTCTTCGATTAGATAAAATAATTGAATTAATAAAAGTAATGAATTGATTAAATAAATTAAATTAAATTAAATAGATTAATATCACAACATTCTTAGAAAGCAGCAAATTTTAATATGCTCGTAACTCAGAGACTTCAAAAGGTCTTTTTCATTCTTTTTCCAAACAGCTTGCTAGTTAAATAACTTTGAAGATTTTTTTCATTTGTTCATGCGAGCATCACGACAAGATGAAGCTTTGATCAGGAAACATTTGGAAATCTCTAGGAGCTTGAAGGTATTTTTCGAAACGCCAGCCTTCTGTCTCGCGATGTATATTTTCCCCCGAGAAACCTGTGGATTTCGAGAGATCAGAGAAGTCCACAGGATAACCACTTCATTTTTCATGGAAACTGGTGATTGTTCAAATTTAGTTATTTAAATTTGAAATCATAGTGATTTTGCTTGCGCAGGCTGGTACTCCATCACCATAACCTAGAAAACAGAATTCTACATTTGAAAATATTTTTCGAAATTTTGAATGATCGATTTTTTGAATTTCTGAGAACGCCTAGTTTTCGAATATACGAGTAATTGATTTTTTGCGAACCAGCGAATTTTCGAATAATCGAGCCTTTGAATGCTCTGAGCCCACCTACTTTACGAACAAATTCTTTTTTCTTTTTCTTTTCGAACAATTCAATTTCAAACTCTGGAGTTTCTTAGAATTTTCGTATTCTCTACTATTCAAACTTTAAATTTTTTTGAAACCTGGGATTTTCAAATATTCGATCATTCGAATGAATATTCGAACTTTATTCAATTTGTTCAAGCCCTCATACCTTGCGTGTGGAAGTGGAAATTATAGAAGGTGACTCGTCGTAGGATCGGTCATAGCAAGGAATTCCCACCCAGACACCCGTCTGAGCGGGATATTTGATGCATTGATCACGAAAATCGTACTAGGTCTGTACCGCAGCCAGTTTTTGTTGGATTCCGGTTAGATTACTGTAGGAAAATTTGCAAAATAACAGCTCTGGCAGGAAAATCCCCCGTGCGAAAAATGGGCAGAAATTCCTCACGATAACCGATCCGAAGCGGTGTCACCTTCTGCATATATTAGTGTCACGTGGGAAGGACCAAGGCGGCCTGGCCAAGGTGTGACGACCGCAGGGTATCATGTCCCTTCGAGGCGGCGATAATGTGAGTCAACGGTTCGTGTCAGGGAACTCGTAAAGGTGACTAGGCGGTGCAGGAAAAATGCTGTCAAGTAACGATTATTTTGTGAAAAAATTTGTACTTTTGGTGAATAAAGCAAGAAAGGCTAACTCACAGAAGGTGCCTGAGTTAGCGGTAGTAATATGGAGCCCATTTCAGGAATACTACCCAAGTGGACCTGACCCTTCGATGTGCTTCCTCTACGATGGTGACGACATCGTGCAGCAACCGATGCGTTTCGAATGGATGACCGAGAATCTCGTCCATGACTGGAGACGTTTCCTGCGGATGAGACTGCAGAAGGTAAGAAAAGAGAGTCCGTGGATTGGGGGATCTCCACATCTGTCAGTATAATGGTTTCAGGATCAAAATGAAAGGCCATTCTTCTTCTACTTCTCATTCCCTCAAGTTCACAGCACCCAATTCGCAAGCCCTGCTTTCCTCGGGTCGTCAGTGCGGGGTGAGTAGTTGATGAATGCATAGCTTTACGCATAATTCAGATTACCCACGGCAAACGTGTTGGTGCCTATGTTACCGAAGGGTAAATTTGCGTGGTGTTGACACGTTTACCCTGGGTAATCTAGATGATGCGCAGCCTCATGTTTTCTGGAGAAACAAAGATTAGTAGGAGAAATAATCGCGTCAGTTAGGAGCAATCATGATGCGGTGTCAGCAAATTGAGAATTAAATGTGAAAACTTGAGAAAATCTTGCTGAATGAGAGGTTAACCATGAGTTGACCTCTCATCCGGCGAAGGACGGTCATTTGGTGAAGTTACGAGATACGTACCTAAATAAATGACCCATAAATTAACCCTTTGTAACGGATTAGATCCGGAATGCATCAGAATGCATCACTGAGATTACCCGGAGTAAATGTGTCAACGCCTATGTTAGCGATGAATAAATTTGTGGGGTGGTGGTAACCCTTGATAACCTAGATTATGCATTCAACTTGAGGTCATTGGTATAAATTCTTTGTGTTCGATTTCAGTTTTTTCTTTAGAACTCACTTGTTTTGCTCGGTTCGCAGGATAAATATTTATTCCTAATCAAAAGAAATTTCAATCCCATCAGTATTTTGGAAAAGAGTTCTCGTAGTTCCATTGCTTGGGAAATAACCCATGTCATTTGTGGAAATTTTCGACGAGACGAGGGTGTTGGCTAAATAGGGCACACAAGCAGTCTAGGCATTGTTTGGTGCTTATTTTTTAGTATATGCGATTAAGGCATCTACGGAGACTCCATTAACGAAATGTCATGGGCGGTGGGCGAAGTTCTGGACAGTTTGGTGAATGCTGGTATTGCCGAAAATACTCTGGTAATCCTTATGTCTGACCACGGACCACATGCTGAACTCTGCTTGAATGGTGGCTCGACGGCTGGACTGAAAGGTGGTGAAAAGCAAAGCGACGCTCGAGCGATGCATATAATTGCTATCTTCTATTCCAGGTGGGAAGTCGAACTCGTACGAGGGAGGATTCCGGATTCCATTCATCGCTTGGCAACCAGGCACCATCAAGGCTGGACGAGTATCTAATGAGGTCATATCAAGCATGGATCTTTATCGCACGTTCAGGGATATGCAGAATTGCCCCTTCCAGGTAACAAATTTTTTCGAGTTTTTTTTTTTCGAATTCCGGGTTCATTGAAGTTGGCGAAAGGTGCCGGAGTCCATTTCAAATAACAAGTAGCAATCCTTGAACCACGATGCTAGATATTGTGAGGTGTACATAACCAATTAAGGATATGTAGCGATGTACGATGTATTCCATGAAGAAATTAGCAGTAGTGGCATTCAAACGCTCGGAATGGGCGACACAGTGAAACGTAATCTTCCTGCCCTATAGGCAAAGGAAAGCCGCGACGCACGACTATGCTGCGCGGCAGGACTTCTTGGCTTCGTGATTCACAAGTCGGAGGCATAGTTGCTATTGTTTTCACTGCTATGGCTTCATCGTGTAGGAATAGTAGATAAAAATAACAGCAGCTCTACTGGTGACGCTTGAGAATCCCGCTTCGTAAATCAGCTACCGCACCGCATCAGTGGTGCGTCGCGGCCTCCTTCGTTCTTCAGTGCAATATCTACTTCCTTCCACTGTGTTAGAGTCTTTCGAACCTCCGTAGGTAAAACGGTAAGGAGCAGAACGAGGTGAGCAAAGAGTTGAGGGTTCTCACACTCCAAGTGGTCATAGGTCTTACCCTGGAAACCTGAAGCTTAGCCCTAGTCCAAACCTAAACCTGAGCTCATGCTCAGCTTAAGCCTGAGCGTTCGCACAAGCATAGGTTTGATCGTAGGCCCACACATAATTACCTCCTCCTCAACTCTTTCCCCCCAAACCGGAAGCAATTTTTTTGATTCCATCAGCCAAAGGAGCTTATGGAGATTGCGAGGTCTCCTCACTGCAGGCGTCTCAATTCCAGACCAATGTGTTCTCTGCAGCTGTGCCCCTCCCACGCCTTTGACCTTTCAAAACTGGTCTAAGCTCCATCTCATAAGAGAAAGAGGCTTCAAGAATAGCGGCCTTGCGACAACCGATGTTCTGTCTAGGGAAGTACCAGTAAAACGTTGTTTATCTCAGAAAGCTCGGCCTTCATTGTAAGCGTCTGGTAATAGCATATACAAAGCTGCAAATATTGTAGTGATGAGATTTGTGCTGAGGTTGTATCACTTGTGTTGGCATATGATCCCCCTCCCCATACTTCTGCAAGTGATTAGAAGCACAATGCGCCTATATGTAGTATAGCGTTGACGGCTAAACAACACTGGAAAGCTCTCGAATGAAAGACTTCTCTGCTCGATTACTAGGCTTAACTGTTGAGCAATACATCCAACGCTCAGGGTGAGCAATGGAGAGTCGGAGTCACGTTCTCAATCGGTTTCTTCTCACAGTGGCATTGATATTTTAAGATGAAACCGCAATTACCGCTGGATGGAACGAACATACTGGATGAACTTCTGGGAGTTAGCGATGAGTCACCGGGATATCTCGGGAGAAAAAGGCCGATCATCTATTACTGCAACACGAAACTGATGGCAATTCGAGTCGGAAATATCAAAGTGAGCCTTATTTTTATTCTTAACAAGGATTTTGGTTCAAGAATGAGTGTTAAATCAGTGAGAGTAGATTAGGTAAAAGACCTTTATGCAGAAAGAAGTGATTACTCATCTACAAGCATCCAAAATCTTCCTAGTTAAGGTTCACCTCCACTTCTAATGAAAGTTAGTAGATTCTGAAACACTCTTTAAAGGTACACTACAAAACCTCACCAATATTCCTGAACGACTCAGTGGATCCAAACCTATCCTACTTCTGTCCGAATGGAAAACCCCGAGCAGACTGGTGAGTTATTTAGGAGCTGTTAAATTTGCGCAAATTATTTGAAATTTGCCAAATGTCCACATGATTAAATGCGTTTAAAGGTATGTCTCCCAAGTCTGTCCAGATGAGCATTTGAAAGTACATTATCCACCACTAGTTTTCGACTTGACAAAGGATCCTTACGAGCGCTACCCTCTTGAAGAGAATGAATTCGTTCTGCAGGTAAGGAGCAACGGATATAGTCCATTTTATGGACTATAGAACTTTTTTACTACTATGTTGTCAATTCGCTTAGCTACTCACTGCTGTTGTACTCCAGAAGTACGATGGTGATGGAAAAATAATGGTGCAGTGATTGCGATAAACAACAAACCAACAAAAGACTAGATTCTAGTAACTTGTTGACCATTCAATGAATAGGAAAAGTTGGTGAGGTTCTCCTTTGGCGGTAACGCACTTTCGAGGCTAAATGGCGATATTGGAAAATTCTCACTGTAGACACTTTGACCTTCTATTCCGCCAAGATACCTCCCACCGAGGCCCTGGATTTTAGAGTGCAAATTCTCACTTTTGCATAGGGAGATTGCAAAGGGTAGATCAATGGATATCGTCATCAGGGATATACTAACCAGACCCGGAAGCGCCATCGTTTAAAGTGCGTTGGCGTCGGATTTGATCCTTAATGTTTAGTAGTGAAACCCGCCTCATGCTCGTCTAGACGTTTGTAGCCTAGTGAGCCGGTGCTAGCCTTGGCAAATGCTGCAGCTGTATTAGCAATTAGGGCTGGGATTCATGAAACGATAATCAAGCAAACTAACGATATGATTGCTATTAGTATAGACTGGGTGATGCTCTAAGATGCAAGATGTGGAAGTTGGTTGCTAGTCTGGTTTTGCTTCGTTATGCGTTCGTGGACCCTAGTCCAGGGGGATGAAACACCTCCAAGATAGATTTTAAACTTCTAGTGCATGACAGGTTTTGCGTAGTTGACCTAGGTTGAATGTAGTTTTGTTTGAACTGAAGTGTAGAAGCATCCGTTCAGATGAGAGCTCTTGCTGCTGAAGTACTGCGAGAACACCGCGAAACGCTAGTTCCAGTCGCCAGTCAACTGGGCCACTTCGACAAAAGCGTGAGTCGGTTACTATAAGGATATTCCTTCAGTGTAAAGGTGTACAATTCCCCTAACAAGGTNTTCTACTACATATTTCTCAACTACAACAACTGCCAGGCCACTTTCCATCCATGAGCAATGTTATTGTTGTTTGAAAAAGTGTAACATTTGGTGCAAGACTTTCATAGACTTTCAAACCATTCTAATATTGGTAGCGCTAAAGTGGTGTATTTTCGTGAAATTGCCATCATATCGTTGGTAGCAGCGAAAAAATTGAACTTGAACGCTTTTCAGCACTGTAAAAATAAATGTCCAAGAATAGCTGCTAATGATGGACGCACTATACTGATTACTAAATTGAGTGGAGAGCATTTTCAGTGCAATTTTGTACTGGCTTACGGTATACGGCAGTGAAGTAGTACGGTAAGCCCTGGCATATGTACGTGGAAAAGGTGGGCTGCAGAAGTCGCTCTTAATCATCAAAAAAATCGTCTGCTCATATACTTAGCATACTTTCTGTTATGATGTGATCATGAAATGGGTAGAGGTTTGGAATTGTATTAGTTTAACTGACAGGACATCCGAAGTGAAGTCTTACACGTCTTCGGAAACGAGACTACGCCAAAAAGTTTGAAACTCTGCCAACAAACTATATGTACATCATATGCATACAGTAAGCACTGATAGCAGCGTGTTTCTCGCGGACTCGTGCAGCACGCGACGCGACCGCGCCGCTCCTGCCAGGGCCGATGCCTCTATAGCAAATCATAGAGTTTTCTTGATAGGATGTTCGTTTTCCTGGTAGCTAGAGTCAAAAGTATGTGAAGGAAATCCATCAAACAAGCCTCGATCCGCCTTTACTGCAGCTATCCCAGTGCGAGCGGCGCGGCTGCGAAGCGTGCATTCCTAGGCCACGAAAGACGCACTGCCTTGGACGTTCATTGTATATTATTATTACAGAAAGACTGCAAAAAATTGTAGTAGTAATTATTTGGAAGACAGAATAACGACAACAGATTAGTGATTACTACAGATTATCGTTTACCTCTTCAAAAAGATTGCAGTGGGTAATGTTGATCCTTTCTTGAGATTACACATCTATGCATTTGCAATGTGCAACATCAATCCAATTAACATACGTTGTTTAATTAGTTTGCTATCAGAATCTACTCAGTTTCTTGAATGTGGCAAATTTCCTTGCAGAAAAATCCCAGAATATCAGCGAAAGTTTAAGAATCACCAACAAGCTTCTGGATTTTTTCACGGGAATTTCAGGAACTAGTGTAGTTGTTTAGTCTAGAGAACGAATCCCTCCCTTATTCAACGTCGTGACTCCTAATATTTTCTACAATTTGATATTCACAGTGATATTTCTGCAATTTCTTTCTCTTCTGTTTATTTTCCCATTCTGGTCAAAGGGGCGGAGATACCAGCTTTTTTTATCACGCCTCCACCAGCCGCCCACTTCCTTCCTTCCACTCACAAGTCACGATGTATAATTTTCAGAAAGCAAAGGATTCGAATCCATGATGGTTAACTAACCTAGATCGTCAACCATGAGTATCACGATGTTCGGATGCGATGGCGATGGTGGTCGCCGGCACGAGTCTGCTGCACCCACTAGCACGCATAGTAGCAGTAGTTTCATCCTGAAAATGAACATCCCAGATGTGGTTTTATTCGAGAAGACGGACCGGATTCAATCGGTTCGAAATTTGAAGGCGCGAACAAGTACGTAATTGGTTCCTCTCAATGAATTACGACGTACCTATTAAAGAGGATAAAGGAAATAAAAAGAGGATGTCCTCAATTGCGGGAAAAATCATGAATGAGAAGAAGTGTTACATAAAAACTAAACTTTGGAAGGAAAAATCAACAGAATTAGAAAAAATAGTAAGTAAGGGAGGATGAAGTAGACAAGGGCATAAGAATAGGCCCAATTAGAGCAGAATTTTGTATGAAACTTGGAGTTAGACACATGCAAGACGCCAGAATTCAGGATCTTCAGGCACTCTCGAATTGGGATCTATATGTGAGACACATATTAGATATGGTTCTAATAGGTTGGTCCAAAAGTCTGGCACCTGATTTTACACTTTTTTTCTAATAGTCTTGAAATTATTGTTCATGAATGGGACATGGTCTGAAGTTTTTTTTTATAACTGAGAAGTAGTAGAACACTCTACCACATTCTCTTGCCAAGGAGTTGAACGCCAAGAAATTTTGGATCAAAAAATAAATGTTTGTCCAGGACTTTTGGACCGGCCTAATTTTTGAAATTGAAGAGAGCATCAAAGTCCTCATGGAAGGATGGAAGAGAAAAGATGGTTGGTTCACTTCTGGACAAAGCTTCCCATGAAAACTCAGCAGCGTTACAGAAATTCAAAGCAATAGAAATGAATATGAGCAGATACGAGAAAGAGATTATCCGGCATCCACAAAACAGGTGGATTTCCATGTGAATCCACAGATTAGCCTCTATTTCGAATGATTGCTTGCGATTGCATCTGAACGTTGGATGTCCATGACTCAAACATGAAATAATTACATTTAAATAAAAATTTTAATATTCTATAATGTTTTCTGGATTGTAGCTTTGATATAAAGCTTTAAATAGAGCATTTTGAAATATCTGGCCTATGACTCAACGTTCTCAAGGCGAAGTATATGTGAGATTCTTTATGATGAATATGATGTATGATTATGATTATGATATGATTATGACCTTTATGATATGATTCTTTACTGACGGCAGACAGGTAAATTACTATCCTCACCGTACCGTAGTTCTTCATGTTACCGTATCGCTAGCCAATGAAATTCAGTAGAGCAGTCTCGGTTCATGGAACTTGCACTTGCCAGATCAACCCACTTCCATTCAGGGAAACTCAATGAATTTGATTGAGCTGTTTTGTCCTTTTATCATCGAACCCAATTTTGTTAACTCGGTTATTTCAGGAACGATACCCTAATTATCTCATGATGCCAATTGCGTCATAAAGCAAATAACTAAAGTACGTCAATGAGTTAGAGTCGCAGCGCAGTGCAATGCTTGCAGCGAGATTCGTCTGCGAAATTCTCCGACGACGTCAGAGCCAGAGTGCTCTGCATGTCGCGGACGAGACACATATTTAAGTATGTAGTAGGCGGAAGCTGGTCTGGAGAGTCTCAAGCAATCTAATTTTGTTCATATATGTTAGTGTCGTATGAGGACCCCACAATGCAATTACGTGGTATTTGTTCGTGGCAGTGTGTCGGCGAGCGAGGACGCGCCCCACGGATTCAGAAGGCAGAAGCCCCTGAGGACAGCGCCGTGAGGTGACTAGTTGGTGGAATAAAGTTGTGTGTGTCTGGCAAAGAGGCGGAGACGATCTCACCTGTTCGGGGCTCCGGGGGCGGATCCATTCTAAACATATTAACTGAAAAAAAGAGATTTCACAACACCCCATTTGTGTAATAGCATGGGACTCGAATGCAACATATATTTTCACAAGTTGTATCAGTCTTCAAAATGTTGAACACTCAGGTTTTCATGAGAAATTTCGAGGTCGCAATGCAGACCACTGGATCATTGGAGAGAACAAGTTAAAGAAACATTTATGAAGTCATAAAGTTTAGTTTGGTCCCAACATTACCATTGGCTTGTCTCAGAATTAACTCTAACTGTGAACATTTGAAGGTTAAGAACCTTTCGGTTTCTCATCCCTACAACTTCTACAACATGACACATTCCTGCTGGAAATGTTGCCCATGACATCATCTTATTTCAGAAAAATATCTCAAGTACGTGTGAGTGAGTTATTCACCTTGCAAATGTCGGCTTCGAAGCGACCATTATTTGTGGACAACCTGATAAATAAAGTTTAGTTCAGCAGCAACCATGTGACAATCGCACAGAAATAAGCCGCAGACACAGTTCAGTATCTTTGGCTCCTCAGTCATGTATGTGTAGTGAGTGGCCAAATATTATAGAACCTACAGTGCGCTTGGGGAACTTTTTTCGTCATGGGTAGAGTAAGAGGAATGTGGTCTTCAAGTAACGGAAGTGAACATTTTTCCCTAATAAGAGATTGTACTCAACTCTCACTACCTTATCAGTTCCCAAGTCCGGTCGTCTTTGAACCTTGGCATGGTCAATCACTATCACCAATGGACTCTTAACGTATCTCAGACTACTACTACGAATAACAGTTAGAGGAGCGATATTTGCAGTAAAAGAGATTGCAGTATCACGAAGCACTATATAGATGTCTACTGTAGTCGTGGAACAAATTTATTGCATTCCCTCTGCCGACGCGCTCGATGGGTGCGGACAGTCACTACTTAGGTTGTTGCTGTGTTGTATGTATTGTAATTTTGTATTAAGATCCGACGAAGGCGCTAAGCTTTGAAAGCTCATCAAGTAAAGAATAAAAGGAGCTCTCAGTGTGTACTGAACAGAAACATTAGGAATTGAGACTCCGGGACAGCACCATAATGCAGTATCTCATACTGTGTAACATCTAAGTCAAGATACAGTTTGTGGCAGAAAGTCTCATTACTACTAACAAGTCGGAAGCGTTCTGTCGTCACTAACAACAAGACTCCACGGTGAGCTAAGCAAGCTGCGACTCTTGTTAAGTCTGTGATCTTGGAGTATTGCCTGGTTCTTATCAGTTTGACTGAGGCAGCGTTTGTGCGGCTACTTTCATAGACCAGTTTGACCCTTCCAGGCTCTGAGAGTGGCGAAGCCGACAGAAAGTTGGCCAATAAAAGATTCCACTGACAACCTCGTGTTCGGCTAGGAAAAACCATAATATACACTGTCTCACTACCTTAGTCAGCTGTGATGGCGGAGAAGCAACGTTACAAAACCTTCACATTCTCTACTCTTTCCCCGGCACTACAGGATTCCTATACAATGCCTAAGAACGCTGGAGTGCCCCTAGCGCAATTATTTAATGCTGTCACAAAAGATTTGGTTATATTCTGACGTTTACCGGAATTTCTACGCGAATATTGAAACTTCAAATTTCTCAACCGTTTCATTAGGCAAGATTTCGGCGTTGTAACGTCATATCAAGCCTATGACATACAATACATTACATTGCGAGGAGAGGAACAACCATCAGATTCAGGAAAGTCCTCCTTCGGGTGTCATGGCAAGCGGTTGATGCTCCACTACCACTCTCTTCGGTACACCCTGCAAACATCACCGCTGGAAGACCCCGGTCCATCACGCCATTGGCGAGCGTGAGCCGTATGCCAGGATTGGTCCAACACCACTACCACTGCATTCTCAAACACTGCCATGGAACATCGAAAGGACCTCGAAGTCATAATGAAGAAAGGAGATCATCTACGGCAGCAGAAAATCATTGATGGTGCAAAAAATCCGCCCGACTCTCCATTTATGCGCGACTTATGTCGTGATCATATGATAAAGAGTAATTAAAGAATGAAGATGCAGAACAAGAGCGCGTCGCCCAGCTATGGTTGAAAAGCAACTGAGAAGGTTGTTGATGGAATAATTAGAAGATAAATTTCATCGCTTCAAGCTGTTCGCCCTTGATGTTAATCTATTATGATCTTCTTCTTATCTCCACCGCTTTAATCACTTCTCATTTTGAAGAGTTTTCGAGGAAGCAATTACGGGCAATCACTTCAATCTATGGTGAGCTTTCTTGGACATGAGCAAGGGAAGAACTCTAGTTTTGAAGGGCCCTACGGTGCTTGTCAAGGCGTTTGAGTGGAGGCCGCAGGGTCTCGCCAACATACTTCTGTCCATATCCTTGGTATGTGACCAGTTCCTTGTAGCTTGCAAAATTTTGTGTCCATACAACAGCTGCAATCTGACATTGTACACTTCTCCTCATACTGTCGTGACGACGTTAAAAGCTTCTTGAGATTCGGTGGGTGCTTGAATATGAACAGAGTCGGCAAAGCGAACCATCTTACAGTTCTATTTCCTTTTCTTGCCCTGGAATCATCCACAAATGGTATTGCCGTTGGTTTCACATTTGGCGACCAAATGGATATCAANCGCTCAGGGTGAGCAATGGAGAGTCGGAGTCACGTTCTCAATCGGTTTCTTCTCACAGTGGCATTGATATTTTAAGATGAAACCACAATTACCGCTGGATGGAACGAACATACTGGATGAACTTCTGGGAGTTAGCGATGAATCACCGGGATATCTCGGGAGAAAAAGGCCGATCATCTACTACTGCAACACGAAACTGATGGCAATTCGAGTCGGAAATATCAAGGTGACCCTTATTTTTATTCTGACCATACATAGATTTTGGTTCAAGAGTGGCAGTGAAGTTAGTTGGTAAAAGAGATTGTAGATTTGGTAAAAGACTCATACGCTGGAAAAACGTGGTTGCTTATCTGCAAACGTTCAAAATCGTTCTTGCCAACTTTTAGCCTCACTCCTGATTGAGGTTAGTAAATTCTAAAACATTCTTTGAAGGTACACTACAAAACCTCACCAATATTCTTGAACGACTCAGTGGATCCGAACCTATCCTACTTCTGTCCGAATGGAAAACCCCGAGCAGACTGGTGAGTTATTCAAAATTTGTTGAATTAGCGCAAATTATCTGAAATTTATCAAATTTCAACATAATTGGATGCCTTTGAAGGTATGTCTCCCAAGTGTGTCCAGACGAGCACTTGAAAGTACATTATCCTCCACTAGTTTTCGACTTGACAAAGGATCCTTACGAGCGCTACCCTCTAGAAGAGAATGAATTCGTTCTGCAGGTAAGAAGCAGTGCATATATAACTATTTATAAACCAAGAGATTGTTGTGCAACTATGCTACCATTCGCTTAGCTGTCACCGTTGTCGTCTTCTGGTATGTACAAGGTGATGCAAAACTAATGGTGCAGTGATCGCGATAAATAACTAACCAACAAAAGACTAGATTCTAGTAGCAACTTGTTGATCATTCACTAAGTAAAAAGTTGGTGAGGTTCTCCTTTGGCGGTAACGCACTTTCGAGGCTAAATGGCGATATTGGAAAATTCTCACTGTAGACACTTTGACCTTCTATTCCGCCAAGATACCTCCCACCGAGGCCCTGGATTTTAGAGTGCAAATTCTAACTATTGCATTGGGAGATTGCAAAGGGTAGATCAATGGATATCGTCACCAGTGATATACTAACCAGACCCGGAAGCGCCATCGTTTCAAGTGCGTCGGCGTCGGATTTGATCCTTAATGTTTAGTAGTGAAACCCGACTCAAGCTCGTCTAGACGTTTGTAGCCTAGTGAGCCGGTGATAGTCTAAGTGCTGCATCTGTATTAGCAATTTGGGCTGGGATTCATAAAACGATAATCAAGCAAACTGGCGATGGGTGGTATGAGTATAGACAGTATAGACTAAGTGATGCTCTAAGATGCAAGATGTGGAAGTTGGTTGCTAGCCTGGTTTTGCTTCGTTATGCGTTCGTGGACCCTAGTCCAGGAGGGATCCAACACCTTGAAGATAGATTTTAGACTCATAACAGTGTTGAGGTTCAACCTTCCTTGACCCTTGGCATAGCGAATATCAGTTGTGTAGAAGTAAATCGAGCAAATAATTGAGTCTTTCACAGTTCCTTTTTCGGCTAATGTTTCGACGTCGTCGCCTTCGTCTGAGCGTGGAAAAGCCGAAATCAAATGATATACAGTACCGGCCAAAATTATATAGCCTTTTTAACTTTCCTCCATAACTTCTGCTAACGTTGAGCTTGGAAGCCCAAGTTTTTATGAGAGCTGTAGACGATCAATTGCGATGAAAAAATGTTGGAATCCAGCCATTCCGTGAGCGACTCTTTTTTAGAAAAATTTTTTGTGAATGAAGATCAAAATCTGTGATTCGATGGTATCCATAAACGCTCTCAGAGTGGCTTTTGTAGTTGAAATCTCACCATAAAGGAATGTTTTATGATGGAATATACTCAGATCTAGTAGAATGTGTGCGTTTACGGGTCAGTCGTTGTGACATGCCAGGTCCACTTGACGTCAAATAACAATAGCCTTCGATAAGCGTTTTCGCCAATCTAGCTAATTTTTCTTCACCAATTTGAGGTTTACCCTGACTCTTATGACTCTTCGTGTCAAGCCAAATGTGCCCTCCCGTACTGGGACCCGAGGCTCTTCTGAACTCTCCAAATAAAACTGTTGTTCGCAGTGCACCCTGCAGTGATCACCACAAAAAATAAACTTTGGAATTTTTTTCTTGCTCGAACAAAAGGATTCCCATAGGCTTTTATAAGAGATTAAGATGTGCTGGGACTTCTACAGCATTGCTACGTACATGTTCTCCCATGTGGCTTTCAGGTAGATGAAATTTAATCATCTGAAATGAGTGGTACCAACTACCACTACGAGCACATGTGTTTCGTTGGTCCACTCAAGGGATTTTACGGTTCAGCTGAGTGTTTTCATTATTATTTCATCTCGCATAGCCCATGATATCAGCATCAAACAAGATTGGCTCATTTTTGCAGGACCAGATATAAGATATTTTGCCGCTGTGTTTTGTCGTATACTTTCCTGATCTTCAGAAGATCCTATTCGGTTGAATCCGAAGAGGCATGAGTTCCGCTGTCTGTTCTGATATCGCGGCATCCCTAACGTATCCTCAACTTCCACTGAAACGTAGGGTAATCCTCTGGCTCGAGCAAGAAAAAATTCCTAAGTTCATTTTTTGTGGTGAGCACTATGAGGTGCATCGCGAACAACTGTATTATTTGGAGAGTTCGGAAGAGCCTCGGGTCTCAGTCCGTGCGGACATATTTGGCTTCGTACGAGGAGTCATAGGAGTCAGCGCAAACCTCGAATTTGTCAAGAAAAAAATTTGCTGGATTGACGAAAACACTTATCGAAGGCTATTGTTAATTGAACTCAAGTGGACCTGGCATGTCACAACGACTGGCACGTAAACGCACACATTCTACTAGATCTGAGTATATTCCATCATAAAACATTTATTTATGGTGAGATTTCAACTACAAAGCCACTCTGGGAGCGTTTATGGATACCACCGAATCACAGATTTTTATCTTCATTCATAAAAAAATTTTTCTAAAGAAGAGTAGCTCACGGAATGGCTGGATTTTAATGTTCTTCCATCACACTTGAGCGTCTACAGCTGTCATAAAAATTTGAGCTGTTAAGCTCCACGTTAGCAGAAGTTATGGAGGAATGTTAAAAAGGCTATATAATTTTGGCCGGTACTGTATATGCTCCCATACGCCTAATCAGTCCACAAGTTATAATTCAACAGGAGAGCAAATCCAAAATGAGATCAGAAAAGCAAAAACAGCTAACGCTCACCTAGATAGCCGTTCAGTCGTGAATCGCGATGTAAATGGGCCGCCGCGTGGAGTCGCGTGCCATTACTAGTGAGTAGGGCGCCCCCGCACTTCACCCCGTAGATCAAAACGTGCAAAAATTTTGGTACAGCGCCAGCTCGTTAGTCACTGCGATGCACCCTTCCTTCCGATTCATTTTTGGATCTCTAGCGTTTATCCAAAATGCTTCCAATGTTCTGCGAGCTATAGTTTCGTGTTCCACGATAGGATCGTGATGGCTAGCTCAAATGAACAGTTTCCATGACTATGACTGCGATGAACACAAAGAGGTGTTGATATTCTGAATCTAGTCATGCCGTCCAGACGTCCAGAGACCTCGTACTTTTTGTGGCTGACAGGTTTTGCGTAGCTGACTTAGGTTAAAAATAGTCTTGTTCAAACTGAAGTGTAGAAGCATCCATTCAGATGAGAGCTCTTGCTGCTGAAGTACTGCGAGAACACCGCGAAACACTAGTTCCAGTCGCCAGTCAACTGGGCCACTTCGACAAAAGCGTGAGTCGGTTACTATGAGGATATTCCTTTGAAATAAAGGTGTACATTTCTCCTAACAAGATCATCTGCTTGATCTAACACCTTTAGTTAACTCCTTGCTGTGATCCTCCAGCGTGTCGATGTGACAAGATTACCAATCGACAAGAACAGGTGGGATAGAAATGACACTGTTGCTTTCTCTCCAAAAGTGATGTATCAACTAACGCAAGTGGTTTTTTCAGAAGGATCCAGAACCGTTGCTTGATAGCCCTCCAGCCGTTCAATACTTTGAGCGATATCTCTAGGCTGAAATCCACACAGCAATGTCCCGTTATTTCTTCGTCTTTGCATGTGATTCGTGTTCGTATCTATTCTTGCCTTGGAGCTCCAGTACTCGAATTGGCTTGGCAATTCGCTCATCTCTAGGTCTTTAGCACGGGCGGTTCAGAAAAGAGTCGGTATTGTTGCATTCACAGGTTGAAGGTAGGCAGGCTGTGTGGTTGTTCACTATCGAGATCACTTGATATCGATTAAGAACAGCCGCATTTCAGTCTAGTCACTTCTACCAGCACCGGCTACCAATTTAGCGGACTATGCTTCATTTCAATTCAATGCTGTGTGAATTTTTTCGCTGTTCAAAGTAATCGCAACTCGGCTAAAATAGTGCATCTTGAGACTGAACGCTACGAACATGAGATATTTCTGAACAAGTCTTTACTGCCCTTGATACCCGGATGAAAAACATTGCAAAGACTCTAGCCCGCGTTTTCCGAGGCGATTAGCTCGCCAAGAAGGCTCGGAATCATGGAATAGTGACATGATAGCATGAGTAGGAGGAGAAATATAAATAGAAGTACAGATAAAAGTAAAACAGATTCCGACCGTATTGGAGCTCCAGGGACAATGGGGAGAAATGCCCGTCCTTGGGTATGCAATAATTTGCATTGTCCCATGTTTTCACACTAACACCATGTTATTCCATTGTTCTCTTTTCTCTTGTATCAAACTCGCTCCATGTTTTGTTGTTGAAGCCCACTTGTGTTTCGCTCTCGCTTACAATCATTGTGGAAAAACGTGGTAATTTTGGAATTAGGTAGACATCAGGAGTGTGCTAGCCCATTGAATGTTAAGCATGCCATAACATTCTAGCTGGTGTAGTACGGAGTTCTCAGAGTCCTCTCCTAGTGTCACTTTAATGGGAGCGCAGCGGAATGGATGTGAGAAAGTGTAATAAGTAATTGTAGTACACCTATTTGCCCCATCTTTCCAAGTTGTTAATCTCGAGAAACTGCTCTCCTCGCTTGAACGGGATTTGCACACTTCCCTCCGGGACCGTCGAGACAGTTTCACTACCTATAGACGTGCATAGCGCAGTGCTACTGCCATGCGCGCTGTCGTTACTATATAGCTTAGGTTTTGTTCGTACTGTTTCGCGATCCTTGAGAGAATGTGTTTTGTTATAGCCTGTAGTATCGTTGTACGTTTCTGGCAAGACCCTCACATTCTATTGCGAACCGTTAATAGTATTCTTCCTCCAGCCTATTCTAACAAATTGGAAGCGGATTGCTGTGAAGACGGCGTAGTGAATAGTCAATAGATTAAACATATCTAACATTCTACATCCGCCTCTAGTAACCACGTGACCGCAATGAACTGCGATTCGGCGGAAATACTTGTCTTGATAATGATCTCGTAGCAGCTGTCTCATTTTTTCTAGTTGAGTGTTTACTTCAGCCAAAGATCTCGAGTGTTTTTTATTGTTTCTAAGTGCCACTTTCGCATTGATTTGGTTTCCTATCGGGATTTTGATTGTTGACCAGTTTTCTGGACTGAAATGGATCTCTGTACATTTATAAGCCTTTGAATCTGTTAAATGTGTTTCCTTTGAATCAGTGAGAATCTGTGTTGTGGGCCGTGGTCATTACCCAAGGTATAATCTGATATCACAATAAATTGTTATGATTGGAGAAGTGTACAGTCACAGCACAGAAGCTTTCGTAAGCTTTAGTGAACACTGCGATGAGGAGATGTGACAAGAAGCTGAGCACTTTATGGATACTCACATACCGTGGGAATGCTACCCACAACATTAGAGATGCGATGATGCTCCAGATACGCTCATTGTGAGATGATGTTCCCTTCTCGGACGAAGATAGGAGAGTTTACTAATTAGCATAATTTGGGAAACAACGNGGACCAATCAGAATGGTGATGCGAGTATGAACAAGATGACAAGAGTCTGGGGGACGCTCGTTCTTTCATTCTAATAATTGTCAGGAGAGGATAAGGACTTCGCTGCGATGAATTGCCCTAATCCTGGACAGAAGTTTATAGGACTACCCATGGCACACAGAGTTTTTTGGAGGGAATGTTGAAGGCCTGTATCACCGCATCACGCAACCCATCATCATGGCATGAAAAGCCTCACGACCAAGCCGAAATCAATTTGATTGATTAGCTAGTTATGTTATTAGATTTTAATGTCTTACGTGAAGTGGAGTTCGTCTGCAATCCCAGAGCGAAAAATGTGGAAACAATGAAGTCAGCGCTACCTCGGCCACCAGTGTAGAAGAACTCGTAGCTGGTTACCTGAATTGTCTGGGAATTACAGGAAGGTTTTGCTCTTTTTTGTCACCAACCTCTGGCCTCAAATAGATTGGATATCGTATAACGTTTCGTTCTGTTGTATCTCGCTTCCTTGTGGTATGGTAGATTATGATTCTGTTAGTAATTTAGGTGAGCGAGTGATTTTGACTATTCTTATTCACAATTACCGACTCACCTATTCGACGGCAATTTTACACTCCAGTCCATTTTCCAGGTCATTTTGAGTATGCGAGACTGTTTATTCTTTCTTCTGTACTCGACCAAGGGGACATCCGGTTTCCTTACATGTTCAATACCTAAAACTATTAGTTTCACTGATAACTGACTTAGGTTGCAAGAATAATTTGAGAGTCAATGTAGGAGTTGGAAAAAATATTGCGAAGAACAACAGACTCGGAAGAAATTTCACTGCTCTTTTTATTTTAACCTAGTTTTGGAATAGCTATGAGAGTACACCGAATGCTACTGTTCTACTCCTCACATGCCCCCTTCCTCAGAAGAGGTGCTCTGTTCGTCTCCTCACGTGTCACATCGTGTTAGACGTGGCCTCGCATGTTCGCACGCTGTCGCGCTCCGATAGCGAACGAAAAGCGAAAATGCGCGTGAATCAGGCCCCAGCGCGGCTTGTCGTCGGGCAAGCTGGGCTTCGTAAGAGGGGCAAAAAGCAAAAAGGGCTTCGTATGGGGTGCGAGGCGGAAACGCTGCAGGCGCAGGATCATGAAGGAGCAGTGGGAGAGGCGCGCTTGCTGTTTAGTACATGATGCTGCATGATGTCGAAGCTGCAAGGCCCTAGCTAAGTCAAGACTTCACGGATTGACACCAAATTTAGGGTGAAGAAGCACTTACGTACCCACAATAAGTGTTTGAAAAATGAGGCTAAACTTATGCGAACTAAGAAATTGTATGCTCGGTAAAGTGGCCAGCTTGTCAAGGACAGGCTGAGTAATAGCTCAGCCTGTCGTGAGCATACTTCTCCTACAGAACGCATAAGTTTCCATCCATTTTTCATGCACCTGTACTATTTTCCATTCGCTATCCAACACCCCACAAAGTGCCACTCATGGGCTTGTATTTTCAGTGTTTATCAACTTCTCCGATTTTCAATAACTTACGAGCTGTGTTTTTCTGCCGCGCTCCACCGCTAACACGGTCCTTTAACATCAGCTTGTTCTTCGTTTGCCGTTATTTACTTGTATTCGTCTATTTTAGGTTTTCCTTGTAGTCTAGTGTGCTTTTCGTTGCCATTACTCGCTATCGTGTCACGTTTTGCTTTGCTGGTACTAATTCGCAAATAACTAGTGTGATTTATTACCATGTTCGGAGTTTCTTCCTTTTGTTGTATCCTTATATTTAGATTTATAGTGCGTCGGACACCGGCCCGATCGGACAATAAATTAGTATGCATATCGATGCTCGTCGGAATCCGACGCGTTGGATTTCGACGAGGATCGGTACGTGCTTCCGTTCTCCGATCAGTCGGATTCTGACGACTATAACTACAGCTTCAGTCGGCGTTGTCATGATTTCGGGAAGTTTTTGAAGATGAAACCTCATTCGTGAACATTTCGTGGTAACTTCCATTGCGGTTAAATTCAAGGGGGGCTTCGTAAAATCCTGGATTTTCAAAGGGGGCTTCGTTTTCACTCCGACCCCACGACAAGCTCGTGCTGGGGCCTGGCCGGAGTCAACTTGCAGAAGGGGCGCAAAAAGGTTCTCTTAAGGTATTTTGTTGGCGATTTCGTTCGTATAAGCGCGCTTTAACCACAGATGTATTCTTTTCTACTTCTTTCCCTACCACAGTGGAGAATTTGTGGACTCCGGCAGCATTTCTGATCGAGTATAGGTACAGTATTGTGAATTTCTGTGTTCTGGAACCTTTCCCACACATGGGATTTTAAAAGGAGAACGGATAGAAGTTATTTGATGTAATTCTTATAAGAGACTATTTTGGCCTCTGCTCCCACAATGGGTGAAGAAGCAAACAAGCGAAACATTGTCACGAAATTGCGTCGAAAATTATAACTATAACAAACATTGTGGATAAGATTGCATAGCGTTAGAGCTCAGGCTAAGGGTTGAACTTTGACATGTCCTGGGCGTTTGCGCAATCTAGCTAGCCACCCAAAACTTGCCATATTTTTCATTTTAAGCCAATGCGCATGTTCACTAACGCAGCCGTTGTGACGCTGATCCAACTTTGGACACCCTTGTGATCAATTTCCTCTGATGTAACTTAACTAGCAATCGCCACTTACACGTGAATTACTACCATCCCTTCCGTTTTATCCGGAATGGTTATTCTGGTCAGACGATGAAGCGCAGACTTGTGCACAGCATGCTTTCCAGACTTATGTACAGAAACGAGAAAAAATAATGTCTTTAACAGACATTCAAAACACAGTGCTAGTAGACATATCTAACTACATTGTAGGCTTGACTAGGGTGTTAGAGCACCGAAAGCTAGCCAATGAACTGAACGATAGCTCACAGGAGTCTACATTACTAGCGACAAACAGAGGCTATAACCTTTCATAATGTACAATGTTCAGCTGCGAAATTATGAAAGTATACTGTTCTGCTAACGACATGTGTCATCCGTAAACAATGTCTGTAGACAACTATGGATGCCCTAGTTCCTGAAATAAAAAGAGCATGATCTCCGTCGCTCATGCGTGGAGAATGAGCGATATTGACTAAAAAACATCTACTAAAGCCAAACTCACACCGAATAAGTCTGCAGCGCCCCTCATATCGTGCATGGAACTCGCCCCCGCCACCTCGCCTCAAATCTGTATTACTGTTGCTGTTCACCATCTCCGCCGGTACCGTTAGTAAAGTCTCATTATCAGCGTCGTCGTCTACCGCGGCTATTTAATTCTTATGCATTTCTGTCCAAAGAACATTCTGATACAACGAAACAGTTTCTTCAGCATCGATAAATAATTTTTCTTCAGTTGAATGAATACGCACTTGAATTGTCTCAGCTGGGATGATTCCTTGTGACTACGAAGACATCTCTGAAGGAGCTGAGCAGATAGAAAGAGCGGATTGGTGGTTCGTAGATTATCCCTGATTTCTCCCATATTGGGCAGGTTGTCAATAGCCACTCATCACATTGCCGATATTTAGCGCGGCAGAGAGGATACACANAACTCACTTCATTTGCATTCTTATGAGCTCCGCTTTGGAAATGTTAGTGGGTAAGGTCTGTAGTACTAAATGGGTAGGAACAGATAGGTGCAAGTTTGTCCCTGAAGATTCTTGAAAATATCTTCTGAAATAACACTGGCGTGTCACGGGTGGTCTGAGCTGAAAGCTTCTCGAAGTCTTTACAGACCAGGAAAGACGTCACTCGGCAAACTTGATATTGTTTACGGTAGGTATTGTTCCAGCAAACATACCCACAACATGACCTCTGAATTCGCTCAACCACAGCTGATTGGGGCTTGAAAAACCACGCGCCAATAATTTGTGCGCACCCTGTAGATGTGCAGAGCACACATGAGAAACCGATAGTGAGGATCGCCAGGTAGTTCATTCCACTTGCACACAGGTTGTCTTCTAGCAACGAGAAGCGTTAGGCTTATATGCCATGGTGAGATAGTTCAAGATTTCTTTGAGTGTCTCTCAGTAGCGAAAGAGGAATTTGCGGTGAAATCATCGGCACACAAATGATTATCCAGTCAATCCAAAAGGTCTTCGAGCCACTGTAATGATGTAATTGATATCTACTCGTACTCAATTACAATGACTTAGATCAACGTCTTGGAATCTTACTTGCGAATGGCGCGTCAGTGAGCGATGAAATCTACACCGTGTCCAAAGTTTTTTCCTTGATTTTGTGAATGATGATTATACTAGCAAATGTGAGCTATCGCGGGGGTACTCATCTTCTCACTTTTCGAGTGAACAAGTACAGCGCTACCAAATAACGGTGTGAAGAAATGGCTTAAGTTCTTACAAATGATTGTTACATGGTTGTTACAGTTCGTGTTTCTAGTCGTGTTTGAATTTTTCTTGCTTTCGAGCATAAAAAAAGATGTGAGCGATAAATTTTTTTCTAAATACATGTTTATCATTTAAGGTGAGAAATATGAGTAGAATTAGTTTTTGCAATGCCGTTAAGTTGGTTTTCGAGCTGTGCGCAGTCGTATCGGTACTACCAATAAGTCGAGGTATAGTATTTCNAAAAAAGATGTGAGCGATAAATTTTTTTCTAAATACATGTTTATCATTTAAGGTGAGAAATATGAGTAGAATTAGTTTTTGCAACGCCGTTAAGTTGGTTTTCGAGCTGTGCGCAGTCGTGTCGGTACTACCAATAAGTCAAGGTATAGTATTTAGGACTCTTCACATCCTCTTCCGATTACTTTTGCTTCGATTGCTAACATATTTCTAGTTCCGTTTTTGCTTGTTTAGACTTCCTGTCTTCCGTGAAAATGTTTCTTGGGAAGCTGAGCGCCAACCAAGTAGAACACCTAAGCCATGTTTCGTTCTCATAATGATGGTGGGTGGTGAAGAAAATGTTTTATGGATATGAAAATGTTGTATCTAACTGTCTTCTACTAGCAATAGGTCGATAAAGATCTCTTTTATTTTGTGGTCCCTTTTGTTGATGTTTTTTTCAGTTGTTTCAGCTAATCCGTTGTCGCTTAGATAGCTCAGCGAACCGGATGCTGAAACATTTGCTACTAGTGCACATGGAAGAGCAACAGCTGAAGCAATGCTTCTTAACTAAAAGAAGATTTCTGTTTTCCTCTCACCCTGATGTTCACAGTAAATGAAATATGCCACTTAATAAAAGAAAAAAGTTAAGGCATTGCTATAGTATTTNAGAGCAACAGCTGAAGCAATGCTTCTTAACTAAAAGAAGATTTCTGTTTTCCTCTCACCCTGATGTTCACAGTAAATGAAATATACCACTTAATAAAAGAAAAAAGTTAAGGCATTGCTATAGTATTAACACATTCTCAAAGTTTTTTTTTTCATTCGATATGTTTAGACTCCGTTTCGTGCATTACCCTTATACGGATTCTAAACATCGGAATATGCCTTTTCTGCACTCGTCAGTAAGGGAAAAAGGCATCGGAATGTCTCATTGTAGCTTTATTAAGTTATTTTTAAAGGTGTAAATGCGTTTTTCACGCACTTACGTTCCGGTGATCAAAGAGATCACCTTGAATTATTGTTGAAAAAAGAGAAACTTACGTGTCTTCTTAGACATTCTTCAGCGGTGATTTCTCAATTGCATCGTGGAAGGTATATATAATACTTGAATAAAAGTTTGGAATGAGTTTGCTTTGGTGGTTGCTTACTAAGAAGTTTATTTTATTTTACTATTTATTTATTCCTAAGTTATTAAAATGAATATTAGAATGAAGACCACGAANCTCAATTGCATCGTGGAAGGTATATATAATACTTGAATAAAAGTTTGGAATGAGTTTGCTTTGGTGGTTGCTTACTAAGAAGTTAATTTATTTTATTTTACTATTTATTTATTCTTAAGTTATTAAGATGAATATTAGAATGAAGACCACGATCCCATTTGGTCACCCATTTGTTTACTCAAATATAGTCATGGTTGTTCCGATTCAGTACTTTTCCTTCGCGGCCATATCACTATATCGCCACGCATCCCTAGCCCGAACTGATGCAATGGCGGGAGCGTAGCGGTGTAAGCCTCGAGCCCTCGTTTCATTCATTAGTGAACGTTACTGTTTCCGGCCGGGAATAGACCAAGGATCTTCTTCGGCGAGAGCGGAGGAAGTAACCGACCGCTCACCAGCGGAGGACAGAGTCGAGTCCTTCGAATTACCTATCCCGATTGATATGGTCACATATCATCGATGAAAGCTTGGTAATGGATATACTTTGGAAGGAATAAAATGGAAGAAGTTCCAGCGAAGTTTTCTTTCAATCTCTGTGTAACCTCCATTCACTAGTGGAACGAAACTCTTGTCGAGCACTACCGCTACGCTCACGTTCTTGCCTCAGCTCGCACTGGTGATAGGTGAAGGTGTAATGATACGGCCGTCAAGGAGCAGCACTGAATCAGAATGACCATGACTATGCAATGTTGGGAATGATTTGGAACACCGAAACAGATGAACATGTGAATATGGATGAGTGGGGTGCTCCAAACACCAGAGCATGCTTCGTTTGTTCAGATGGCTTTGTTGCTCGACTCGTCACCGTCTCCAATAGCGACTTCAATTCGAACGCGTACTAGAATTAAATGTAGAAATAATAGAAACAGTTCTACTTTGACATTTGCAATAAATTCTTCTTGCAGTTGTTTCAACCGTGTAGAAATGGAGCCGTTCCGTGTCGACATTGCTGGGCTTTGATTATTGTCGTTGTCGCTTAGTGAACGAGGTTTTGGTGGGTGTGTTTGAGAGGAGAACCTCTGGGGAAAAGTGGAAGGGAACGACCGAATAGGGTGCTGTGTTGCTCTTGGAATTTGCAAGATGTGACATCATTTTAGCTCTTCATTCTCGCTGAATTGCAACAGTGCCTTGCACTTGCATCCAGGAATTAGAACGTTCTTTTATCCTTTTTTTGCTGCAAAGCTAGCTATGGAAGTTCCGCATTGCGGCATAAGCATTTCCCTTTCCACTTTTCATGTTCAAAGATTATTCAGAAGTAACAACGCTATTTCAATTATCTACAAGGCATCCTGGTGCGAAACAGGGGATTTTAAGGATGTTGCCATGCCACATATGTATGTAGGTTGTTATCATACTTTTTTTAGCCGACGCTCTCGAACCATGTCGTTTTCGAAGGCCTGCCAGCGGTTTAGTTTCTATGGAGTCGTGTATAATTTCGCGAAACACCTCTACTGGCATGTACAGGGTGGCTGAAAAGTATTGGCGCGCGCAAAAACGCTTTATTCTCGGAAGTACACGTTCAGGGATGATTTTTTTTTGTCCCAGTGAAACAGAAATGTTCCGAATAACACTACACGCATATACGAGTTGCTCTGATTTGCTCGGATCAGAAATTGTTCCCACACAAGCTTCGAACGAGCGATCGCGAAAATGGAGATGCGCCCCAGGTTGTCTTGACCTGATTCTTCCCTATCTCTGCGAGATTATACGGTCCAAAATGGGTATTTTTCCGCTTGTTGACTTTTCATTGAACTAGTCCTATGCAGAGAAATTGACCCACCACGACCAGTTCTATTCCAGAGCTTCTATCCTTTGATTAAAAGCATAAATGCTTTTCAGCCACTTTGTATTCTCGACTGATTCAATTTGGACTACGATGGGTAAGCTATGGAAAAAATTAAGTTAGCAAGTGCTACACCATTATACCGTGATGCTAATATACACAATATTTCCTCAACGTCGCCAGCACACGAGTAAGCATTGTTGGTCGGTTGTGCATGAGCGACCGATGACAACTTTACAATTTGCATAACGATACAAGCGGCAGCGGATTGGTGGCAATCCATGTGTGCTCATTGCTGTTGTTGA
>JARK01001511.1:0-23257 GCA_000688135.1 Ancylostoma ceylanicum
CAGCAGTAGTGACAACATGGAAAAACTCATTTTTGATGAAACTCTAGGGCATTTTCGTAGTTTTAATAATAAGAGGATCTATCTGACATGACGTCATGTCTCTGCGGAACTTCCGAGAGTCGCGCATGCTGCGCGCCCTCGATACTAAACCAAGCTCCGCGGGAGTTCCGAAAAACGCAAAGCGCCGCGGAAGATCCGAAACAAGCATTTTCCCTGCGTCTCGGAAGCTCAGAAAAATTGCCTAATGACGTCATATTCTACGGAAGTTCCTAAAATCGGGCTCCAACAGCAAACCAAGCTCCGCGGAAGTTCCGAAATTTGGTAAGCTCCGCGGAAATTCCGAAGGTTTGTCTGAGCATACTCCCCCAAGAGCAGATGATGGGTGGGGCTTCTCAAGTAAATTCGACGCACAAAACCACAGAATTCACAATGGAAACTTTATTATCGCTTCTAAATGCAGAATAGTTTCAATAATGAGGTAAGTAGGTAACAGAGGTGAATAGTATAACAAGAACAGTAAAAAAGTAAACGCGATATATTCAACATGAGCACAAAAGTCACACTGCGGACGTCAAATCCAATTTGGTCTATCACTCATTGTCGCTTTGGGGCTCATCGGTGTTTTCTTCTCTGGTAAAGACGTGCTTTTTTCGGCTTCCGCTTCTGAAATAGAAACACTAGCGTTTCGGAGTGGAAGTGCTACTCAGTCAGGTCTAACTCACGCTATATCACGCTCTGGCGTTGAAAAAAGCGAATACCGCAACCATGGCAGCCCACTAATTGTGAAGGCCATTTCAGAAATGAGAAGTTGGGATTCTCCATGAGTCTATTTCGAATGGCTGACAGCGATTTACTGCAGGCACTTGAAATCGTCCTATATTGAAGTTGAACATACACACAGTAGGATAGACGGACTGATGCTTCAGCATCAGCTTTCAGTTGCAATTCGACACTTCTAAGGGTTAATGCAAATATCGAGTTATTTGACGAATAGCCGAATCACTGCCTTTTTCGATATCTCAAAAAACTCAATGTCTCAGAAAAAAAACTCGATTTTTCAACTTCTTCAAATAGTCGCGTCGTATCGAGTCACTCGAGAATCGATTTATTCGAAAATTGATTTGACTCGGTCGACTCAAGTGTCCAATATAAGCCAATAAAATAATGAAAACGCGAAGAACAGAGCAAAACATTTTTAAAAAATCACAGTAGGAAGCATACGCGACATGAAGGAACAAGTGAACGAAACTAGAAGTAGAAAGGTATAGGGAAGAATAAGAAAAAAGGCATGTCCATGTTGAAATAGAAAAAGACTTTTCCTGTGAATTAAAACTCACGCGAGGCCCCATTCTCCGCGCTGGTTCGAATTTCGAAAATCAGATCGCTCGCGATCTCGCAGCACTTTGCGAGCACTTACACTCTTGTCCGCGCATAGAGTTGCTAATTAACCATCGATTTTCCATTCACAGTCTAACGTCAGGTCTGCTGCGCCTTTTAGCAGCACTAAGCGGTACTGCTGCCCTCGGCAAGAAAGCTGATATTGTCCTGAAGAGGAGGGGCGATGGGCGGAACAGGCCTCGCCCTCCGAGGCTAGAGCTGCTCGATTGTCTGAGTAAGCAGAATGGACCATCGGTACTGGCGCGCCGGCTATTTATACACTAGCGGCGCGGAGGCGGGCTAGCTGTGCAAGAGGAGCATGAGGACCATTGCGCGCAGCGACCTGGCGACCAAATGATGGAACAAAGAAGAGTCGCACGAAGTCGGGACATCACACGTTTGTATTTCATCTCTCAAAATATTGTCGAAAATTATATTCACCTTTCCTTAAGTTATCACTTATTTTTGACATTTTGCGCATTGTCTATTGTTTGCTCGCGTCCATCTACGCTCAGTTACCAAACCCCAGAAACTGCGGCTTGAAAATGAAGGCGATGATCCTCCCAAATCAGCACACAAGTAGTATTTTGTTTGCTTGCGATATCCTCTGTCAATTGAAGAAAATCTCAGACTGCCTGAATTCATGACTGCTCTCGTATAATTGTTTCAGGTTATGACACTACAAGAACGTGGATTGATCACTGACCTCGAGAGATGTGACTTCCGCCAGATTTACGAACATAGCAAAGCAGTGAGCAAGGAGGAAAAGCAGAAGATCAAGGTTTTATCTCACCCCGCTTTTCTCGCAGTGCCTTGATGAGAGTGATTTTTGTAGGAAGCCAAGGGATCGGAAGCTAAGATTTACGGAGTTGCACTAATTGACGGTCACAAACAAAAAGTTCGTAACTTCAGGATAGAACCGCCCGGTAGGCAACAATTTTTTGCTCTATTCTTATGCAATCTTTGAGGTTATGTTTATTCTTGCTAGGGCTTTTCTGTGGACGTGGTGAACATCCAAAAATAGGCATGTTGAAAGAGAGGATACGTCCTGAAGATGTTACAATCAACTGTTCCAGGTTAGTTTATGAACATTGTGAAACAGATCACAACGGTTTCTGCTGGTTCACCTGTCTTCTTCTAGAGATAGCGAAATACCACTGCCACCAGAAGGTCACAAGTGGAAAGAAGTCCGGCATGACAACAAGGTAGCATGGCTGGCGTCGTGGACTGGAAATGTTTTAGGCCAAAACAAGTACATTAAACTAGATACTAGCAGTAGAATAAAGGTCAGTTTCTTTTTGTTTTGTATTTACCTCTTTAGCGTTTTTTTTGTTCAGGGAGAGAAAGATGTTGAGAAGTACGAGACAGCGCGTCGGCTTAAGAACAAAATCGACTCTATTCGTGCTGCATACCAAGCAGACTGGGATTCAGAGGATATACGTGAACGGCAGAGAGCTGTTGCATTGTACTTCATTGATAATGTACGTATGGTGGCAGGTTCTTGTTCTCAGTCGATTCTCTCAGGGGCGTGGCCTAGAGCAAGGAAAGTGCTCTACAACGGGTTAACTATTGAGGAAGAGGTGCGCCAGCGCCCTGAAGTGATCATACCGGTCGCGACGGGACCGCCGTGGTGATAAGGGTGTGCCGACATCGAAAATTGGGGCCGGCCTCGAAAAGTGGGGAAACACTTGCAGACGGGTTCAGCGATATGATAAGGGTGCACCATCGTCCAAAGTCCTGGGAGACGGATCCAGCGATATAATAAGGGTGCACCGGCGCCCAAGGTGGGGGGGGGGGGGTTGGGTTCAGCGATATGATAAGGAGGCGCCGACTGCCAAAAGTAGGAAAACGCATGAAGACACATTCATTTGTGATGTGTGGGTGTGTCTGCGTCTAAAAGTTGGATATCGCTGCGAGGCGGGTCCATTTCTGGATTTTGAATAAGCCAGCGTTCGCTTCGTCTTCCCCTACCATATACATGATCCGAATGTAAACCATTTCCTTCCACGTTGTCTATCCATTCCTCTTGTGTCTTAATGAACCACCTTCTTCTTTATGCAACAGCAGGCCCTTATCACTTAGTAGATTTGTATCCCCTAAAAGGTCTTTAGGTTTTCTTGCATACTGTAAAGTATGCGAGCAAAGCGAACATTAACAGAAGTCTGGAAGTCCGGCGTCAGCCGTACGGCCACGCTGGTAATAAAAATAAAGAAATGAAAGAGAGTGATGCAAGATTCTTATTTATTTTGTGAAGTCTCTTCTTTTTCCTCCTCAGCACTTTCCGTCTGGTAGCGATGTCCGCTTCGCTGATTGTTTGACGCCATTTTGCTGCCGTGTATTTATTTGAAACTAATTTTAAACTAATTTAAAAATTTTAAACCAATTTTAAACTAATTTAAAAATTAAAATAAAAACCCGTTCTCGCGCGCCCCTCCCGCTCCCACTCCTTCCCCCGCGTCCACCACTGGCGGAGGTGCAGGCGCTTGGAAGCTAGAAGACGCTGATCGTTTGACGCCATTACTTTACCGCGCGATTTTCGTAGACAAGACTGACATTCTATTTTGTGCCGCAATTCCACCACAACATATTCTTCTGAGCTCATATTTCTGATCTAAATTGTGCAGATCTCACAAACTGAGGATGACCAGACCAAGAAGTTCTATGTGTTTGAATACCATACAAGCAGGCAAAGCTCAATGCTTAGTGGTAATTTTCGCTAAGATAGTGTTTGGATGTTCTTGCTCTAGTGGACCGATGCAGGAGAATCCTAACCACTGCAACTGCATTGCTCCCTGTTAGAGCTACCTAACAACTGGATCATGTTCACCAGAAATGATTTCCTGTACAGAACCTTATACATCTCGAGCACAGGTAATTTTCGGTCACTCTGTATAGAGTGAAATATCCGTCCTACATACCAGAGAGGTGAGCTTCGGGAACCTTCCAGAATAAACTGCGATAGATCAATATGGAGTCGGTGAAACATTCTAAATCGTATGAATTACGTGACAGTCAAGGTCTTACTGCAATCATTGATCGTTTCAGTTAGCTCTTCGTCCTGGTAACAAAAAGGACATTGATGAGGCAGCTGATACTGTGGGTTGTTGCACTCTGCGATGTGAACACATAAAGTTGCGCGAAAACCTGAATGACAAGGGGTAAGTCTTTCCCAGGATTCTCATCAGTTTTATGGTAAAAAGGCAGCTGCTGTTTTTTTTTTCGTAAACTGGAACTAAAGGTTAGATGAACTGTTGCTGTTGGTTTCTGGAAGGAGCATCATTAAGGAAGATCTTCTGATATAATCCAGTATAGGTCTATCTCTGAGCCTCATTTTTCATTTAATTATTCTTGTTACGGGAAGGCTCTCTTCTTATTTTACTTTTATTACGATTAGCTTTCGGCGATTAATGCCTCCGTCAGACCTTAATATTTCAAACACAATACAACATCATCACAGGCAAACAGTAGAATGGCGACACCGTAAGGAAAGACTATGATGAATGAATTCAAATCCAACAATCTCACCCATCTGATGGATGGCAGTTATACAATAAGTGAGTAGCCTAGAGGCAGAGGACTTATATGGTCGGAGGAATCAAGCGATTAGCCGTAACACTTCTCTTAACTCCTCTCTCGTATTTCAGGCTCATGTCTTTTTATTTCCCTAGCCTCCATTATTTTCTTCTCCAAAGTCCTAGTTAAGTTGTGGTAGAGGACCTAAGCCGTAAACGCTGGTGGTGGTTCATTGATGTGTTTCAAGGTTCGATTCTTCGAAAAACTTCTACTAGGATAGGAGGCAGGATTGGCTGGAGCTCTTCAATGTTCGTCTAATCTTTTGCGAAGAGGCCTGTTCGTCTCGTCGATGTACTTCTCGCCACACCCGACGCCGATCATATAAAGTGTGCCTGGAAGTTCGCAAATTTTCTCTTCGTTACAATATCGGTAATTTGCTTCAAGGCATTTGCTTTCGAAAATATGTTTAGATGTGAGGAGGTCCTTCAACGTATGTAGGTGGTATGAGGAATATGAGAGAAAGAGATGAGACGAATGGGCAGCCGGGATTTCTTTGCAGCCTGACTTACGATTCGAGCTGAGACATCTCCCACATATGCGGAACAAGTGGTAGACCATCCATAATTGAGTGTGGGACCTAAGTTCTAGGAAGAACCGGACGATAGCCATTTTCTTCGAGTTCTTCGAGTTTCTGATATGACTTTCTACAGCTGAGTTCGATGTCGTGCATAGTTTTTCTTTTGTCCTCAGGAAATGTTCACTTTCGCAAAGATTGGGTGAGCACTTCTACAGTGCACCAAGATGTTGCGTGAGGCTGATTTCTCATACCATAGGCATTCTACGTAGACGCCGAAGTGCAAAACAGTGATAGCTACAATATCCTTGTGTGTGGCTCATAACATCATACAATAGAATCTAACAAACTGCATTATTCATAGCCATTATTAACATGCAGTTTTATTTGTGCCGGTATAAGCTCTTCCTGCACGTGAGTTTGTGTGCTCGTTAGAATGAGTCAGTGTTAACACTGTGAACGACCGGTCGAGCGCGCGATGTCTACCAAATGGGACCGCGTGCACAACCGGTTGTGCACAAACGTAGCGCCCGTGTCCCACGTGACAGTCCCAGAATCGCAATGTCGCAAATGTGCTAAAGTGGCCGACGAAGACAAAGTAGAACCAAAACCATGATGGAGTTTCATTCTCGAAGCGTTTGACCAGTATTGGATTCAGGGTCAACCATGACGATGGGAGAAACCGACCCCTCCCCCCTAATCCCTCGTCCGACTCCCACCTCTGTATGAACCCCCCCCCCCCCAGCTCCTGCGTTCCCTAACGTTGCCTGTCTCTTCAACTATCGACCTCAGAGTACCGTACTAGAATATAAGCAAATGAATGGCAGAACAGAAACTTTCGGTCAACTTTTATTAGTGCGAGAGTAGGTTAGTACAAAAAAAAGTGATATGAAATGTACATTAAATCTAGCTGATGAGGTGAGGTCGATGCGGTGCGCTTTTCGCTGACCAGGGAAGCAGCAGGCGTGAGCGCAGCATTCCAGCGCGAACAAGCTCAGTGCCCATGCCGTGTACCCCGCGGTTCGCGGCGGGACCGAGACGCACGACGCGCATGCGCGACTGGATTTGCCACGGCCACGGGTTCGATTCTCGGCGCCGTCGAAAAATTTTTGCACGGGCTGGAATGACATCAGAATTACATGATTCATGAAGAGGACAGAAACTGTTGCAAAAGAAATGTAATAAGCGAAACTAATCGGTTGTACATGCGAGATTTGGCCTGCAGGGCCCGTCAGAACGCGAAAAAGTAGGGTGACCTTGACCTCGTACTGAACCTCTGACTCGAATTCGACCGGTGCTTTTCACTGTGTCCATAGAGGACTGTCATCTCTAACTTCTGCCGGAGTTTCATTTTCCCAGAACTCCATATGTTTTTGGGAGCTCGATAGGAAATTTTTCAAAATTTCGGGTCTCCGAAGGGAAATTTCCCATCTAACTCACTCAAGCAGGAGCAAACTTTGGGGCGCGATAATGGGGATGAAGAATGAATGCTTGCAGCTCTATAACGAGAAGGTAGGCTAATTTCTTTCAGGACAGTTGAAAAACTGAAAACCTCGCAATTTGGGCAGATAGTGAAAATGGAGTAAATCTGTTTGCGAAATCACTGAGAAGGTATTTGAGGAGATCACGAAAACTTTTCTTCTACTGGTTTTAGTTGATGAAATTTCCTACCTGAATGCAGAAACTGGTTCCACGAGGTTTGCTCGTTTCCCCGCAATTTAGATGGGAAATCATCGATTCCCATCGATTTCCCATCGTGTTCCCAAAAACATATGGAGCTATAGAAAATTGAGACTCTGGCAAAAGATAGAGCTAAGCGTCTCTTATGGATATGTTGGAAAGCAGCTGTTGATTTGGTGTCAGAGAAGCTCAGTACGAGGAAGAAGTCACCCTACTTTTTCGCGTTCTGACGAGCCCTGCAGGTCTAATCTCGCACCTGCAATCGATCGATTTTGCTTATTACACTTCTTTTACAACCGTCACTGCCTCCTATATCTCACACTAAATTTCGAAGTGGTTCCGACGCGTGCAAAAATTTTTGACGGCGCCGGGAATCGAACCCGTGGATGCGACAAATGCCGAGGGACCTCTCGCGTGTGCTGCCAATCAATACTGTTTCAACACATAACAGCGGGTCAATCCTGTTTTAACACGTAAATTTTTCGCTAGCTAGGTTACCTTCGTTCATCCCAATGGTTTACATCCAGCATTTATGCACACCTCTTCCTGACACTGCCGTAGAGCGCTTGAGCCCGATGCTTGCGCTCGTCTTCCTCCCTTCTAATCAACCCTCCCCCCTACTTGCCACCCCTCCCATACGACCCCCCATGGGAAATTCCCATCGGACGGTTGACAATGATTGGATTTGAACCTGTATGATACAACATGTCAAACCACATTTCCATCCTGTTCCAGCAGCAGATGGAAAAATGCATTATTATTCTGGCGAGTATATCTACGTACTGACATATTTACATACAGATATATCTACATACATACAGATATGTCGTCGAGTTCAATTTCCTCGGTAAGGGTTCCATCCGATATTTCAAGCTGGTGCCAGTGGAGAAAATCGTTTTCGAAAATCTGCAGCGATTCATCGATAAGAAGAAGCCAGGCGATGATCTATTCGATAAAATTGATGTAGGTTTCGACTAGGATCATGTACCATATGATATGCTATGAATATTCAATTTATAAAAAGATATTCGACCTTCAAATAATTCGAAAATCTAGAGTTTTCAAATTTTTGGATCGTGATGAGTTCGAATAGCAGCTTTTTTGAAGAGCTCAAATTTTTGCATAATTGGAATAACGTATTTTTAGTTACCGAAAGACTTATTCTCAAACTTATTAACCCCTTTCCAACTACGCTCCCAGTTCCCACCTAGCTACGAGGAACTCTCAACTCCTCAGAGCCACCGATAAGAACACAAGAACTAAAACACAAATATTAAGAGATGAACGCTTGATTGCAATTCATTACACGAGGGAACGCCAAAAGCTCACAATTCCGGGTAGAATACAAGAATTCACAATCGGTAGACTTCAGTGGCCGAGGTCGGAGCAGCAGTAGGACGTCGTGCATTCGCCAGAAGAGGGAGAAGTGGTAAACTTCCTTGTCGCGGGGTCCCCTCAGTTTTTTTGAGAATTTCTAGGCGGTATTTAAGAGACGGTTCCGTTCTTCGTTCTATATGTGACCGAATTGAATATATAATAATGTGCCATACATGTTTAGTATTATGGTGTTAAATTGGGAATGCACGCTGAAGTTTCGACGTCTTTATGAACGCGTTGCCAAACATTTTTTGTCAAACTTTTATTACCACATGTAAAAACAAGTCATGGAGTATTTTTTTTCACATGCGGATTTTGAAGCATCTCTTCACTGTTTATTTTTAAAGGAATTCATAAGAAGACTGATCAAAATTTCAGAATTTCCGTTCCCGGGTTTTATGTTACTAAAGAGCGTAAAACTGCAGCGAAGCACCACCACAGATCATACGAAGAATTGAAGGAATTTTCGCTGTATCAATTGCCCAAATCCATGCGACAATAGATTACTTGAAAATGGCTCCGAACTTGTGCAACTGGACCGAAATTACGACTGCATATCGATGCTATCTATTCCTCGACAGCCCTGTTCTTCAGATTTGGTCGCACTTGGACCACCCAATAGCCAATACTTTGCGCTATCAGGCGGCCACTCCACTAGCTTGCGTCCTTTAGGCCTGACATGAAAGAGAAAAATTCCAAAACTGCGACAAAACCAAAATTTGGGTGAGCCGCTATTTCAGGTCACGGCGCTGCGACAGCCCACAGGAGAGCGCTCACTCCCTGTGTGGAAGATGTCGAAGGTCAACAATACTAATACTGCATTGAATTCGGACTAGGATGCTGTAGTTTTGTTTTCAAAGAATAATTTGTTCCATGCAAAAACGCGCATTTCCAATTTAACACCCCAATATTTATCGTTGTCGTAATAGTTATGGGGATGACCTGATGTAACGAATTGCAGACGGCTTACCTCAATGAGTATTTGGGTTCGTTCATGGTTGGTCTCACTGTAAAAGTGTTCCGTACGTACAACGCTTCAGTTACTCTGCAGCAGCAGTTAGCTAAGCTCACTAGAGGTAAGCACCTAAAAACAACTATTGAACCAACTTGCAGCTTAAAATCAGTTTAAAATCGTTTTTTCCCATTGTACGAATGTGTTCCAGCTGAGGACAATGTCAATCGGAAGATGCTATCATACAATAGAGCAAATCTTGAAGCTGCTATTCTGTGCAACCATCAACATAAAGTCCCGAGGTCGCCTGGAAAAGCGATGGGAAATCAGGGGCAGAAGGTGGGTTAAGTGCAAACTGAGTTGGTTTCTCGACATCTAGGGGGATTCTAATACGCTGACGTGTGTTTCAGATAAAAGATAAAAAGAATGAGCTGAAAGAGGCTAAGGCAGAGCTCGAGAACGAAGATATTGAGAGCTTAATGGAGCAGCTGGAGGACATGAATGTAACAAGGACCGACACGGTAAGCTTAGAACGTGAGACGAATTTCAGGCCTGCCTTATTATTAATCGTTTTTGATTCCTTTTCTTTTTTGCTTGTTTTTATTTGTTTTTCAGGACGAAAATACGCAGTTCGCTCTGGCGAGCTCAAAGGAGAATTATCTCGACCCCCGCATATCCGTGGCATGGTGTAAGAAATTCGATGTTCCCATAGAGAAGGTTAGTTGTCCCTCGTTGAACTCTACCATGTTTCTGGAATTTAATAGCAATGGTATTTTGGTTCCTTCTTTATGTTTTCAATCTCAATCATTTTTCTTACAGGTTTTCAATAAGACCTTGCAAGAGAGGTTCCGCTGGGCTATTGACATGGTAATGTCGTCAGATAAAGAATTCGTTTTTTAGCTGCAATGTTACGTGCAATTTTCAACCGCGTATTTCTATTTTTTTTCCAAATTTATCACATTTATTGTCTTATCTAAGCTTGTGTCACTTTTGTCTTAATTTGTATGTTCATCTTCCTCAGATTTTATACGGTATAGTGGTTTGATAAAAGTATGGGCGTTCACGCACATACAATACTGCTCATGGGATGTCGAAAACCGACGGTCGCTCCGCGGAGTCGCCGTCGTTCACCGTCACTTCGCCATAACTTCCTTAGAATCGTCCCAATCAAGGCGATTTGGTCACCGTTCGATTTGTCTCGAGGAGTTCTTTTCGGTGATTTACTGGATAACGGGGTAAACTTTCCGTTTACTCGTTTCTCCCAAGTAATCGATATATCGATTGATAGCGCTTAATGGACCTGATCAGATGTTTCTGCCAAGTTGAGACAAAAACTTACTTATTAAATTTAACCATTCAGATGCAGAACTAGGCAATCTCTACGCTGTTCCCTAGTGTTGCAATTTCCCCGGGGCTTCCCATGGTCAGTGGAGAGCAGACCTCAAAATATACGCACCGGCGGAGCACCTACCAGGGAAACCGCGGCTGATACAAGCGGGCATGACACCCGCCAAGCCTGGTAACACGTTGGCTTGCGTCAGAATTTATTTATTTATTTTCAGACGTGCAACCTGCACGCATATGCCATAAATAGGCAAGGATATCAAGAAGAAAAAACACAGAAAAAAGCAGAAACAACTACAAATGATGAAACAACAACTGAGTAGGTGAACAACGCTAGCGAGAAGCCATTTCCACCACCAACGTATCTCTAACGCGATAGTCGTAATAGTCCCAGCATGGATAGCACAGCACAGAAATGGAAACAATGACAACGAAACAAACCAATGTCACCCACTGTTATATTCGTCAAGTCAGTAGACAATTTTGCGCTATGCGCTAGATAGGTCAATCACTCCGCAGCTCTGGAAGGAGGCTGGATTCAAGTGAGAGCTTCTGTATTCACATTAATATACGAGGGTGGGTTGAATAGTTTCCAGAATGACCACAATATAGTTGCTCTTTTCCGAATATTTTTGTAACACTGCGATGATAAATCCTCGATATGAAAAGGCTGAAAGTGTCAAGTCGGTCCGACATGAACTCTATTTTCGACAAGCAGTTTAGTTCAAGCGACTTGGAATGCACTCAGCTATTGATGTAGACACAGTTGAGGTGGTCATTAAATCATTTCATTTGGAGAGGAAAACCGAAAGGAAATCAAATCGCACCAGGGTGCTTGTTTCAGCACCTTATCATCTTTATTTCCCAAACTTAGTTTTTGAGGTTTGGAATATAGAACATAGTTACACGTGAACAGAAAGTGAACCAAGCGCAGGACGTCGAAGAAAGGCCACTGGTCCAAAAATCATAGATAAAATGCCTGAAGTTTATTTATTTATTTATTTATTTATTTATTTGTTTATTTATTTATTTATTTATTTATTTATTTATTTATTTATTTATTTATTTATTTATTTATTTATTTATTTATTTATTTATTTCATACACCAACCAAACTTGGTGCGCCAAAGTAAAATCCAGATGAACTCACAAAAAGGCAGAAACAGAGTATCAGAAACTGCTTGATGCAAAGCATGGGGTAATCCTACGAGCATGATAACTACTCCTTGAGAATGTAACTACTGGCCCTACTGCAGTAAAGAGGCAGCAAGAAGGTTTCTGAGTTTGTTCGTAACGGTGGCAATTGAATGTGTGTGAAATCGAGAAGGTTTTGGGAATCTCATATGTACAATAATTCATCATTTCACAAGAGATAATGAGTCCAGAAAACTTTTTGAAAGAACGGTGCCACATTTCCACAATCCACAAAGAACGCATCCGGACGAGAAATTTAGCCTCTTGTTTAGGACACTTTCCTTGGACTGGAAAAGAAAACCCTAGTTGGAAATGAGGCTTAGGTTCAGTACTACCCTCGAGATTCATGACAATGTTCAAAACTTTGGATGAAACAACAAAATAGGATCCGGAGAAGAAAAGGTCCATTTATTGCGGTGGAATGGTGGTGATACCTGTTCTCGCTCCAGCCGAAGGAATTTTGCATAATATCGGAGAAAGGGTTGCTTTATCACATTGCATTCTAGCGAAGTGTCCTTGTCTGGTTAAGTAGAACAGCTTTGCATCTCCATGATAGTATGACCGTTCTAAAAATACCGATGCCTCGGCGGATACTTGTGAGTATCAAACTCGAAACTTCTCCCCATATGCTTGTTTTTCATTATTGGCTTCATCGCACTCCTACTCGTCCACGGAAGTCAATCTTCGTCTGTCTAGGAAAAATGTTATGGTCAAGCGATGAGCGAATTTCAGCTGTAGACGGTTATTTTGTCGACTTAAGTGAAGGTGATTATAGGGAGAGAACGGATGGCTTGGAAGAGATTGGACCAAGTGCGTTATGCTTCTATGGAAATGGGCAAAAATATGAATTATTGGGTGGATGCGATTTGCTTTGTTTTTATTGTCATTCCGGGAACTTTTCAACCCGCCCTCGTAAAATGGTTGCTACAGTTTAATTTGTGAGTTTGTCATATATCGGACTACTATACCACAGCGATGTGGATATTTCATCGCAGGAATCACGTTAACCCAGAATATATAAACGGTGTAGATCAACGAAAATTCACACATTATATACGAGTTCTTTTCCTTTCCTATTCGACACAAACAAACAAACAAGCAAACAAACACACACACGCACACACACACATACAGTCAAAAACAAAGTGCACCATCGTATCCAGTTCATTGAGTTATGTATGAAAGGTTGCAAATTCTGATTTTCACCTTGATTGACAGGTGTTTTGATCCACTTTTCGTCGCTTGGATGACGAACAGTTGTTTACACCACAATGAAAATAAATGAGAGTTGGTGTTTATTGGTCTGCGTTTATCAGGTCATATACAAGATAAGATGCGGGTGGGTTCGTTTCAGAGACAAGCGGAGGAAAAAGAAGGGAGACAGGAAGGATGAATGGACTTGGATCCCACAGTGTGATAAGGGTGCGCCGGCGCCCATAAGTGGGGGAACGTCTGGAGTTGGGTCCCGCGGTGTCATAAGGGTACGCCAACTTCCAAAAGTAGGAAAGCGATTGCAACCAGGTCCAGCGGTTCTGTACAATGTTGAAAGACGTCAGCCTACTGTTTCACAATTGTGGAAAGGAAGCCTTGGAGTCACAAAGCACGACGGTAAAAACGGGAGTTTTGATAAATATAGAATGGTCGAGGTGGTGTGAGGATGATTTTGTACAGGTTCGCATCAGCGTCGCTATAGGAAGAGTTTAGCTAAAAAAAACGTTCCAACACTGCTGTGTCCCACTGGTATAGTATAGATGGAATTTCCTCCCAGAAAAGATCTTTCACTGGGATAAGGATGTCGCACCATGACTGCGCAAGGCCTTGCTAGTCATCTGCACGAGAAATGACATCCCAGCGGTTCATCCTCAGTTTCGACTTCGCTTCCGCATAACGGTGCCATACCACAAATTGGGAATTCTGCGCTGGTATTTCTGAAAAGGTCTGACCGGGAAGTTATTTTCCATTGAAATTACTTCCCTAGCGCAAAATTATCTACTCAATTGACGAATATAAGAGTGGGTGACGTTGGGTTGTGGCAAGGTTATTAAAATTTGAGGCAAAAATTTATGATAGAGACAGGACTTATGAATCAGCCTAATATTATTATAGCCCTATGTTCAATTGTTTCCATTTCTTCTCCAGTAAAAATCCATGCTGGGACTATTCTTTTTGTGTGATGTGGTAGCTAGTATTGAGGAAATTCTATGGAAGTTCACGTCGCTCATCCGCTTGCCACCTTAGGATCAGAAAAATCTTTTTTTTTTTGTCTGTTATTGCTCTCCTTGGCAGAATTCCGTGGACTCGAATGATTTTTCAAGAAAATTTCGAACTCCTAGCTGTTACTAGCGAGCAGATGTTTGTTTACATAGTGACGTAAATAAATAAATAAATGATAGGTGAATAAATAGTAGCCGCGCATGACCCGATAGGCCGCTACACATCGATTGCACTGCCACATCATAACAGCGCCAGCTTCATCCGGCGTTTGTTGCATGAACTGACCAGCAGCTCAGCGCAACCGGATTCTCCTGGCACGATAATCGGTGATCGTCGACAGAACCAGCACCTTTCTCCCCGTTCTCCTTCGTACAACTGTTCCAGAGTGCCTATCCATGTTATTTTATGCTTATTTCCTCCTCTTACAAAGCCCTGTATCCGTATTCATGAACGTTCCCCGGGGTGTTGTATTTTTCTTGCATAGTGGGAGGGTTTTTGCAGACATAAAGTTTTTATTTTGCACTAATTCATATATGTATAGCGCTGGGAGCACAAATTTACCAGTAGTCTAAGGTCTTCTAATAAAAACTGCTTAGTGGGGGTGTTTTTTTTTTGTTTTCTCTTGATTTCAGTACTTTATAGGCACGGGAATCTTCACTTCTAAATCGATAAAGAATCATAAGTGTAAGTAGAACACAAAGAATCGCAAACTATGTACCTGAGAATATATTGCTGTGAACACGCTGCCAAGCTTACCTTTTCGGTGTACGTCACGCCAGCTTACGCAGGCCCAGCTACATGCACAGACCCGTGTGGCCTTCGCGTGGCGGGACTCGCAAGCGTCAAGGAAGCGCAATTAGATGCACGGAAAAAGAGTTCGAAATTCGCGAATTTCTCGAGTGTTTCGGTCTGTTTCATCAATATAATTATTGCTACACTCCGCGTCAAGTATAGCAGGCGTTATCGATTTTGATGCGATTATCGATTACCGGTTGCGCGTGCGGCAGCAAAGCCAGTGATGCTCCGCCCAAAATCGATAGGTATCGAAATCGTTGTCGCTGGCGATGATGGCGCAGAGTGCTGTGTACTATGGTGACAGCCGTATTGCCATACGAATACATAATGCTCATGGTCCATGTTTCGACGCTTTTTGGAAGCATTGGCCCAACCAGGCAAAGAATAACGAGTGTAAAGCTATGTATAGTCTATAAAAAAAAATCGGCGGACTCCTGCTGGGCGTGGCGCCGCTTCGCAAGGTCGGTCGATATCGTAGATCACCCATTTTTCCATACAATCTCGGCTGCCGATCGGATGGCGACCGCGCCGCGCGCCCCTTTCCCGCCGAACTGGAGTCCGCCGATTTTTTTATGGACTGTAGTCACTTCTGTGAGCTACCGATCGAGCGGGCCTAACCGCTGAACTGATTCCGGGTTACGTGCGTGGCGCGATACGGCAAAGCTTGTTTGTATGTTTATTCAGCGCGCACTCCATTTCTCGGCGATTCATCCGTGTTTTTTTTTCCTGACGTGCAGACACTTATGACGCATACGACGTCTTCATTATTAATGCAACACAATTGGTCGTCTATTCTTTTGCAGTTTAAGGATTTTGGATGCTACAGGATGTTACTCGAGTCGAATGTTTCAAATGTGGGGTGAAAAAGCAAAATTAACATGATTAGTCGTTCTGGATCGTTGCTGAAATCAACTGACATGCTGTGCGCGTCCGCGATCCTTGCATCCAGTCCGCAAATGCACAGCAAGTCTTAATTGTTGACTTGAGTGTAGTTTCTCTTCAAAATTCCACGAAATTTGAGACACTCTAAGTATGTCCAGACCTTCGTCGAGACACAAATAGCTTCTAAATAACTGTTGTTAATGTAGACCAATCTTTTGACAGAAATTATCTTCATTATTGCAATAAGGTTTTCAAGAAGATAACTGTCGATAGTCTCATCATCTCTGCCTGCTACTACAACCACTATGACATGATTTACTATTTAATTATATAAAAAATAACAAAAATAACAACTCAGCTTCCGTTGTATACTACTAAATCGTACTACGGATCCCGTAAAGCACGCCTCCACATTGCTTGACTACACATATATAGTCTTTCCAAAAAATACTTGCTTCCCGCTAGACTGCGCGTCGACTGAGCCACGTCGCAGCACGTATGATAATGCATAGGAGGCGCGGCGCGGCTCAGCAGACTGGCGGTGGATGCCGGAGGCAAGTATTTTTTGGAACGACTGTATGTATGTATAATGCCGGGGAGGGAGAAAGGATGGTGGAGGCGTCCTATTTAGTTAAAATTCAACTAGCTGCATTGGTGCTTGAATTTGCAATCAGGTCCGCATTATTCGGCGTTCGCATGGGGAGCCTCTTTATTCGCTTGCTTATTATTTGGAAAAATGCACAGTCCTTTCCAGGAATACCGCTATAGTCCCCATTGCCCTAGCACAAATTTATAATTTCCGCTACAGGACCAAATAATGGGACTGGTCCAGATTTTAGAATTGTGTCACATTCATGGTTGAGAAGAAACAGTGGGCGCCAATGGCCTTTCCACGGCCTCGAAAAGCACGCAGCGCGACCGCGCCGCTCACGATGGAATCGTCACCGCAGTCGCGAATCTGGGTTTTCTTGATAGTTATTTACCACATTTGATGTTAACTAACGAGAAAATTGACCAAGTATCAAGAAAACCCCATAGTTTGTCGTCCCGGAAAGGATTCCTACTCGAGCGGCGTGTATCAATTGCGACGATAGTTGAGTATTCGTACATGTTTTGTGTTTTTTCTCCCATCCTCTCCAACATCCGCGCACTTCCCGTGCTCATCTTCTCTACGGCATTTCTCCAACTGTCTTCCCCAGTGAAACAAACTATATTTCACTAAAGTGCATTCCACCAGAGCGTAATTAAAGAAAAAAATTGTGGGATTGCAACCCGGAGAGGTTGCAGCAATCCATAAACACCACAACAGTGGTAACGCGCGTCATTACGACGCGTCCTAATGACAACTCTGAAGTGCCCTGCGTCTAGCGAAGGGACGATCAAGTTACCGATTTATGCACAGATACTCAGTGTATTCTCGCATACGGGACGCACTACTTGTGAGTTCTAGTCCTTCTCAAAAAGATAGACTGATTGCGCGTGCGATTTCTTAGCGTTGCGGCTGCAGAATTTCGGTGGGACCTACTCAACCCTCTCAATTACAGTATGCTCTCTCCGCATCCCTCGTTCAGGTCCCGCCACGATGGTGCAGTCGCGCAATCAGTCTATCTTTTTGAGAAGACTGTACGTATGGTGTACATATGTATGGAACACTACGAGATTTCTTGAGAGAAAATATGTAGGAAGACTTACAGGCACAGTCCCACCTCAGAATCGTTTCTGAGATTTCCGCATTAGATGAATTTCCAGTGACTGCTGATCGGAATGGTATAAGTGATTCCGTTCAAAACCTCCTAAAAACCCTGTTTTCGATACCCAATTCTGGAGGAGCCGGTGGGCGGAGTCAGGGGCGGGGCCTAGGCTCCTTTCAATTGATTCACTCTCGGGTCCGCACTTTCTTAGGATAACCTTACTCATCGAAAGAGTTCCTCATCCGCTTCCTCACAGAATAGGAACTGCGTTTCAAGTGTTGCCAGTAAGGGGGTACATGGTGCGGAAGCCCTGCAATCTCGAGCTATTATAGTTAGAGAAGCCAAGGCGGGACTACAGGGTTTCTTCATACTGTACACCATTGCCGGCAATGCATAAAACGCAGTTTCCATTCTGTTAGGATGTGAATGAGGAATTCTTTCAATGAGTAAGATTATCCTCAGAAAGTGCGCTTCCATGGGTGAATTAATGAGAAGGGGGAAGGCTCCTAAGAAAGGCTCCGCCCCTCGACTCTGCCCACTGGCTCCTCCAGAATTGGGTATCGAAAACGAGGATTTTCGGCGGTTTACAACGAAATCACATATACCTTTCTGATCAGCAGCCACTGGAGATTTTTCAATGCGGAAGTCTCAAAAACGATTCTGAGGTGGGACGGTGCCTTTAAAGTAGTATTACCCTCCCTCACTGAAACAAGGTATTCCTGCCTCACTACTTAACATTTTACGTGTGTCCTGACGGTGAGATCGATAATCTTATTACAAGCACCTTCATAAAGAACACCGAGAGTGGTCACAAGCATGAAATTTGCATCAAAGAGCCGTATGCATACCTCCTCCCAGTTGGGAATGCCCTCCCAACTTCTCCCTACTGGGAGCATCTCCCAGCCAGGAGAAGTTGGGAGCTCCCGCGATGCACATCTGTTGGGAGTATGTTGGGAGCTCCCCACGCAAAATTGCACAGACTTTTTCGGATAAAGAACAATGTGGCAACCTTCCATAAGAGGTAATAAGTTGATGTTTATGTTACCAGTGCTATCAAAGCGTCAACTCGGAATCTTAGTTGGTTTGTTTTTTTCGGAAGTCCTTGAAACTTCGTCTGCGGCTTCGAAGAACAGCTTCTTTGTTTCGTAGCTTTATTCGGCACTATTCCACACCAGGGGCCCCAAAATTTTTAAAAAAATTTTTCTCGTCGAAACTTTGTATAGGGTGGTTATTTGAGGTGCTGAACACGGATATCGCATTCATTTTGTACCGTAACCCCATTTTGGTAGGGTTACGGTAGGTTAACCCAAGATACGGTACCTCATGGAATTCACTGAAACTTTGCCCAAGGGGGTTATTTGAGGTGCTGATCACGAATATCAGCATCATTTTGCATGCCCGTTTCGTCTTCTCCGTGAAATTGGCATTTTCTCTGAATTTCATACCGTATGCCTACCGTATCCTTACAAAAGTGGAGTTACGGTACAAAATGGATACGATATTCGTGATCAGCACCTCAAATAACCCCCCTGGGCAGAATTTCAGCGAATTCCATGAGGTACCGTAACTTGGGTTACCCTACCGTAAACCTACCAAAATGGGGTTACGATACAAAATGAATGCGATATTCGTGTTCAGCACCTCAAATAACCCCCCTATACAAAGTTTCGACGGAAAAATTTTTTTGAAAAATTTGGGGCCCCTAATGTGGAATAGTGCCCTTTATTCATGCAAAATCGTATTGATGATATGTCTGCATCTGCTGCACGATGGTCTTAGGTCTGTTACTGAAGGCGTGACGAATCTTTTCTGTAGTGTTTCCAAGAAAATTTTAGTATACCAAGTCAAGGTAGGATGGTCTACCATGCCGGTTGCGCTGATTTCTTGTTGTCCTCTGTGACTTTTCACTGTATAATTTCAAAGCAAATCATTCCTGCGAAAGCCTTCTAGATCTCAACCAGCGCCGTACACGCGTCTACTTGATTTGAGATTCTTCTAGGCGGTCATCGTGAAACTGACAGCTGTATTGCAGCTCATCGCTATTTTTGCACGACTATAGTAACGTAAAAATTATAATCATGGTCATTCTAATTCAGTGCTGTTCACCTATCACCAGCGCGAGCTGGTGCAAGAGCAGGAGTGCAGCACTGTTTTCCATGTGTCCAAAGTGCGGACGAGTTTTCCACTGAGGGTATACGCGCGTAACGCTACGAAATCCTGTGCCATGGTGCGCATTTCATACACTACACTGTGCACTATTGCATACTCTACACTATATGCTGCGCTAGAACACGCGTTGCACATCAAGTCAATAGCGTTAGCTGGCGCGGTGGACACCAAAATGGCCACGCTTGCATCCGTGTCCGCGGCAGAATCTCCGCAGGTAGGCGGTTATTCCTTGTGTTCAACTTATCGTTGTGGTTTCCTATCAGCCGGCTACACAGTGAGCGACTCACCTCAAAAGTGAAAATTTCCGTGAGTGCTGCCTTTAATTCTATCAGAATAATTGTTTTACAATTCTCAGTTTGGAACAACTACAAAAAAGCATTATACAGGCAGCACCATTAACACTTGGAAGCAAGGAAAAATCGATGCTGGAGGTTCTGACAGACAGTGAGAATAATTGGTTTCCGGTACTAGCAGTTCAATGCATCTAATGGCTTTTGCTGGAGTTCCTAGTGTTCTATCTTTACAGTAAAACCAAGTAGTCATTCAGTGGCGCATGAATATGTGCAGAAATCCACTCGATTACTTTATCAAAATTGCGCTCCCAAGTTCTCCGCTACTAAGAAGCAAGGGAAAATTTCGGCATTGTTGGGAGATGTTGGGAGCTTCCCACTCCCACTCCCAACAAGGTATGCATACAGGGAGTTGGGCAGGGAGGCTCCCACTCCCAACTTGGGAGCACTTGGGAGGAGGTATGCATACGGCTCAAAATCAGCAAAGCTTCACCACCTTCTTTGTTTGGAGCATAGAAACGCTATTGGAGCGCGTTATTGCGCGTGTCAGACTAAAGTGCAACTCTCATTGGGTTTCGCAACAAAAAGGTCGTCAGGGAAAATATTGATGATTAACGTCCATCGTGATTAGCTATTTTGGTAGTGTGGCGGGAATCTTTTGGAAAATTTGTAATATTTGTGTGAACGACTAGGGTGCTTTGCTTTTTGATCTTATCCTTGAAAGTGGAGGAGTTTTAGCTTTCATTTTGCTTGTTCCGATTCTTTTTTCGCTTCTGTGGGATTTGTATCTGCTTGGGGTGCGTCTTAGTTGGTTTTTAATATACTCTTGGCTCTGTTTGTTCAAATATTGTTACTCTATTTCCTTTATTGTAAATCTTTTCGTTATCACAATCTTTCAGCTATTTTTCCCATCCCTCAGTTCAAATTTACATTCTCCGCCGAAATTTTGTTTAAAAAAAGGAAGTTGTCACCAGCAGCACCAGCTCTGTCGTTATCAATGCGTCACGACGAACCTCTCTCTTATCACAGCTCCCACGCCCCTCTTTTTTAGCCGCGCTGCCTCCTTGACCAAGTTTAATTCTATTAACAAATCTGCCCAGCTGGTTCTTCTTGCAGGAGTACATACCCCAAATCACTGACGACGTTCGAATCCGTCAATGTAACAGATCTGTCGCGGTTTCATAGTCCCACGGTGGATTGCTGTAATGGTTGCGCAAGTGCAGAGCTTAGAGGGTGAGTCAGACCTCGGACATTTCCTTCCTTTTGTCTCTAAACATTTCCTGTCTTCTATTATGAATAATACGCCTCGGCGTCATCATTCCCTGACTGGTTTTTAACCTCAAATCCATTCCTTTATGGATTGTGTCTGTATACATGGACGCGACGAATGCGTGGGAAACACGGCTTGTATGTAGGCATTCTTCGCCACTGTTGTAGTCATGGTGGATGGAGAAATCGTTCCACACTCTAATTCGGCTCCTCCGACTGAAATCTCCTTTCTAGACTTGGTCTCCTCTTTGCTGGACTGCTCTTCTACGTATTCCAATAGTGATCAGATAAAAAATGAGGTATGTCGTTATGGAATTCTTTTTTTTATTTGTTTGTCTATTTTTTCCCTTCACCTCATTTTCGAGGTAGTTGTTTCTCGGGATCTTTCATTATTGCCAGCTGCATCTTTTTCTGGATGAGATTTGTGTAGGTGGCTGGTACAAGTCTTTGGAGGTAGTTCCCAACTGTAGGGGGCCAACTAGGTCAAGTTTGTGACGACAGACGGGGTTGGGGGTTGTGAGGGGAGACGTGTTGTAAAGGAAGAGAACGTGAAGGCGAATGGTGAGAATATGGTGAGAATTTGTGTTCTGAACGGAGATAGGCGTTATTCATGCTTGCCGCGCGTTAAAGTTGACGCGTCGATGCACAGTGCAAGGTACTATGAAAGTAGAGAACTCTTTGCTGGTAGGGAAATGCTCCTGGTTTTGCCACCGCGACTGCCGCGGGAACAAACTCTTTTTCCGTTTTCGTTGCATCGAGACAAAGCGGAAACTTTGTGAAATTCTGGAGAGACGCGTCAACTTTGCCGCGCCACAAGCATGAAGAACGCCTCAGGGGGTCGTGTGCGGACCGATTTTTTCACCGTCATGCTTGGCCCTCTCTTCAACTAATAATTTATGGGCTTAAATGAAGCATTATTTTATCCATTTGATCGTTAATTGCTGACCCATGGGTTTCCTCAAATCTAGTGTAAAAAAATCCACGTAGATTTCCGAAAATTTAAGTGAGAGTCGACAGTGCTTCCTTGTGGCTTTGATTGATCTCGATGTCATCTAGCATTATTTTTTAAGCAATGTAGCGAGGGATTCATATTGTTGTCGCCAGTTTATGCTAGGAGTTAAATATAAAATACGTTTCCTTGGGTATTAGACAAACGAACCCTATCATAAATGCATTGTTTCTCCGTCTCTCTGTCAAGGGTATGGGTCAAACGCTAGTAAAGGCAGCCGCTATGTCTTATGTGGGGTACAGCACTCCACATTAACGTCACTGCGGAGACTTGGGTTCCATTATGTGTTGATTTTAGGGCAGTTTATACTAGATTCGTGCGTTTGACTCGTGTGCGTCTATATGATTAAGGCTGAGGCTAGTCGCATCGCTGACGCAGCTTGAACGCACGCGTTTACGGTATTGTAGCTGCCGCGCGTTCTTTTCCTTGAGGATGTACACTCCGTATTGTCTTTACCGGTGCGTCGTATCGCAGCGACACCGGCGATTCTTCTCCCGAAATCAATAAGTATTGGAATTTATGTCACTGACGACGACGACGACGCAGGGTGCTTTACTCCACATAGAGTGTGGCAACAGCCCTACTCGCGAATGCCACGCGGAGTTTCTTATTCTTGCTGTGCAGGCTATGCCTATGAAAGAATCTCATGGTTTTTCGTCGATGACTGTCTGACCCAATCCATATTTAGTATAACTTGGCTCTGAGTTGAAATTTTAATTGTAAAGTGGTACGCTTGTCACAATAATCATGACTAATAATAACGGGCTTATTCTGTGTGTAAGTGTGTAAGTGTGTGTGCGTGTCTGTGTGTCACGAAATTCATTCATCCTACATTGAAGGATCAGTGGGGCGGCTGTCGTACACCAATCACATGCCCAAGTGGTTTACCGTTCCTCAGCGGATCCAGCGCTGTGATAAGGGTACGCC
>JARK01001511.1:24224-57251 GCA_000688135.1 Ancylostoma ceylanicum
TCACGGTGTGAAAGGGTGTGTCGGGATTCAAAGGTGTGGAATCGCTTGGAAAAATGAAGGAATGCACACATACGGGTCCAATCCTACGCGAATATCCATCGCGGCTTTTTCTCCTACATGCTTTTCTTCCTCCCCTGCACTACTTGCTCATCACTCTCTGTCCTTTCCATTCATGTCTGGATGAGCCACCCCCTTCACTCTGTTTACATACAGGAGTAGACTCCTATCACTTAGCTACCACAACAGCCAGCTAAACATAGATCACTCCAAGTGATCATTTGCACTGAATCGGTTACATCCAAATGCTCACAGCCCCCCAGGGCCTATCAAAGAGCGTCACTTTGTGGAGATGAGAGAAGGCCTGGCAGATCGAGGGAATTTCAGGAGAGCGTTGAAACTATTTGAGGGGGATGTAGGTATGACGCGAAAGGTTTTCAGGGTTTTCTTTGCATTCAATGTGAAATATGCGAGCGAAGCGAGCATTAGTAGAAGTCTGAAAGTCCGGCGTCAGCCGGACGGCCAGACTGGTTTGTTAATATCTATAATATAAAGATCTCTTAAACAAATGCGTGACTTAACATGTTTCCTGCGCTAGGATGCATCGTTGAGATTACCCAGGGTAAACATGTTGGCGCCCATGTTAGCGATGGACAAATTTCTGGGGTTTCAACACGTTTACCCTGGGTAACCCAAATGATGCGTGCAACCACTGCATTTGAATAATTAGAGAGGTAACGGAGTGAGGGAAAGGGAGGGGGAACATGTAACAAAACCAAATGCGCTGATTCTACTTCCCCTTCTTTTCCCTGATGAGAAATTGATTTCGAGAGGACTTTTCCACTCCCAGTACCTCATTGAACTATTTCATTTCTTTTTTTTGTTGAACGGACACATTTCAGGTTGCTGACTCACTGAAAGCAATCGGTATTCATCAACCAAATACTCTACTCACAGCATGTCATCACTATTTGTTACAGAATCCCAAGGTCGGCTGACCATTTTTGGTTACACGTGTTTGAAGATTAACCGTGCAGGTGTTTTTCTCTGCTAATCGTTGCGATTGATCGTACTTCAGTTGTCGGCGTCTTGCAAAGCATTTGTATTAAACGCGATCGATAATGTCGTGTCGGATACCAAAATTGTCAGTGAACTTGATGAGCAATTGGTACTTCTCATCATCAATCTTGCTACGCAAGAAATGACGATGACTAGTAAGGTGAGAGTGGAAATTCCTTTTAGAACACCATACTGTTCTTTTCATTCCATTACACTTCATCGTTAGTCTGTGTTACTGCATCACGGTTTGCAGGATGCCGATTCGGACTGGGCCGATGCGGCGAAGAATGTTCTCGTGACGTTGGCGAAGACTCCTCGTTTTGTGAATCACGTCTTAGATGCGGTTTTACAAAAATTCCCACCAGGGTTGACCACCAGTCCACATCGATATGTAGTCCTAACAATGGCTACTATCGCTGAACACAACCGTGAGTTCACATATTCGCTCTGGCTTTCTCATCGTGAATCGAATTTGGTTTTTATTTAAGCGTTTGGGCTGGTGCCATTTCTTACTGATATACTTTCTCGAACAGTTCCTTTGCTGAGTCACGTCCGGAACGACTCCTTGAGGTACTGGTAGTGGTTTTTTTTCTAATGCTTCATCTTTTCGTATTCGATTTTATTTGAAGATCAGCTTGGGCGCGTGCGATTTGTGCGTTTTGCGAAGCCGTCAGGGAATGCGAAACGGAGAGACCGAAGGAAGCTGAGGAGCATGACATGGAAGGTATAATTCAGTGTATAACTGTGCTGGCACTGTTTTTTTTTCTTGCCTGTCTAAATTTCTTGTCGTCATAGGGTCTTTCACTCCAATTGAGAATGAAGAATATTTTCCACACTTTTTTTTTCTTTTCTGCATTAGGAAACTCCATAGACAGCTCATTCTTTGGGTTCAGCTGTCAACTCCTCGCCTAATCATGGTGATGAAAACGATCGTCATGCGATGTTGAGCAGAACCACTTACACCGACCAAGCCGAGGCGATTTATGAAGTTGTTTTCCAGTGGATGTACAGTAAAGATCCAAAAGTTGGTGTTGACATTGACATTCCACATCTGCCCCTTTCGTTACTTTTCTTTCATTTTATTCAACTTTTTCTGTAGACGCGTTCTGAAGCTGGTGAATGTGTGGGCGAATTGTGCCTGATGATTCGACCTGAAAAAGTCGTGGAAGATCTCAAGAAGCTTGTGAATACCATACTTGGATTGTATAAGAAGGCTTATACGGAGCAGCACACTATCACAAAGGTGCGTGTTCATTGAATCTTGTCCCTTTTTTGTCCTGTCAGGCATCTTCAAGCTTCTGTTTCAGGCAGTATGTCGTTTCCTTGAGGCTACTTGTGCAAATGAATCATGTCCTCTTGATCCTTACGTAGAAGATGTGCTGAATGCGCTTTTTCCGAATGCATGCCTAGATCCGGATGATACGTCTACGACGTTGACCCCGATGGCCATCAAGAACCACAGCGAAGCGTTTCGATGTTTCCATGTTGCAGGTTAGCCTGTTCAAGTGCATGAGCTAGTTTGAGCCGTTGATTTACTGTTTACTCTTATCAAATACGTATATTCAGCCGCTGCCTGGAAAACTATGTAATAATTTCAGCTTCACGATTTGCCGACAAGATTGTCTACTATCTCCTGCATAAAATACAAAGCGTTGTTGACATGCAAAAGTTAGGAGCTATAAATGTGTTGCGACATCTTCTAAATTCAGCAGGTAACTTCTAATTGATTTGATTTTATTGTGGTCCTTAATCTGAGCATTTCAAAGCCCTCATGAGATCAGGGTCAAGCTCTCTACGATAGATTATCGCGAGGGAGGAGGCCGTGGAAGATGAATGAGCGTAAGGACGTTTAGAAACTAGCAGGGGAGGAGCAGGCTATGGGGGAAGAGCGAGCTGGGGAAAGGAAAGGGGGGGGGGGTTGGCGGCATGATAAGCACCATCGTTTATGACCGGGTAGGATTTTTTACGCAGAAAGGGGGGGGGTCGTATGTTTTTCTCACCACCATTGACCCTTGCCATTCCCAAAAAGGCGCGGTGGCTCATATTTCCGTCATTCGCGGAGATATGAGCCACTGCTCCTTTTTTTCCAAATTTATCCTCATAACCTTCTAGGTCAATACATGGAGGACAAACGATCTTTACTTATGATGGGGCTGAGGAAGCTTTTGGCAGCGGAGAATACATCTTCAACGAAGGTAATCTTTACCGTTCTTCTCCATAGAGGCACAAATTCAACCAGTATTTCATTTTGAATAGAGTACTGCTGTATTAAGGTGAAGCGTGCCATCGTACAGCTATGTGTTGCACTTTCTGACCATGCCTACGTTGATGCGGAAGGTGGTGACCATGTTATCGCCTTTCTAGTACGAAATCTGGTCCCACCTACTGAGCAGGAGACCCAGGTTAGCCACAGATTTTCATTTGTTGGCGTTTTGAGAGGTATTTTACTTAGGATTTCTTGTTGTAGGGCCGTCGAGTTGATGTTGACGTTGCTGGCTCCAATCAGCTGCGAACGCAGTGCGGTCAGGCTCTGAATACCATCGCTAGCACCTGCGTGTGTGCGAACAAGGTAACTAGTCATTGTCAGACCCCTCCTTTTCCATTAGAACTACGCATACTTCTCTTATTTTGCTGCCATCAGCGATTATAATTATTCGCATGTTATTTCTAGTTGTTGTGGCCATATCTGTTCGAATTCATATGCATGGAACGCTATTTTCCTGTAGTTGGGGACATCTGCAAGTGTCTACGAACTTTGGTTGCCAGAGAGTTAGAGGCCGAAAGAGAATTGGATTTCGAAACTGGCTTTGACAATGGTTCGTGAGCTTTCCATACTTTATTTGCACTTCCGTTGCCCGCATCTTGCCCATCTTTTCAGCCCGAGTTGCTGGTAACCATGCTGTGCTTGCTCGCCTGTTTGTTTGTCTATGCAACGCTCCACTGAATGGACTTTTGGCGAGAAGAGCAAGGTAATTTATTTGTTTTTTTGGTTGTAGTGAGTGATTTTCAAGTGTGACCCCTGTTTCTTTCTAGGGAAGGTTATGGTTTGATGCGAGCTTTGAGTTCATGGTTTAATCCAGCGATAACGGATGTGCTGGAGCGATGGTCAGAACGGATAGATACACTTCTGGATGGTAGGCCTTTTTTTCCATTTGTGTGGTGTTAGTTGGATTTCCTTGGGGTAGAGTACCTTTGACGTAACAAATGAGGGTGATGTTATGGTGCCTAAAATTACTTTTTAACGACAATTTTATTTATAGAAGTATGCAGTGCGTCCATGCCGAGTCCAACTGGTGAATCTTCACCTGCTGTGGAATTACGAGGTCGTCGAATAGCGAGGTGATTCTATTTCTTATTTAAAGGTAGTTTAATTCACTCAAGGTGTTCCATACAGGACGCACCGTACATATATAATTCTGTACTATTGTTCTTAACATCAGATTAAGAGCTGATGTGGTGTATTACCTACTGAAACAATTTTGCCCAGCTGCAAGGCTTTTGGATTACAAAAAAGTATTATTGAAAGATACTCACAATCAGACTCGTCTCGAGGTTTCTAGTGACCTTCCAAGATATCTTGGTTTGAATTTTCAGGTCATGCTCTTTACCGCTCTAACTCACTCTGTTCAGGTGGCATGAAGCATGCCTAGAATTACTATCAGCATGCATGTCGGTTGTGGTAGATGGCGAGTGGCGAATGAGCTTAGCAGCGGTGATGGGCAAACAGTTGGATTTGTACAAAGACTATCCTGATGAGAAGGTATCCGTCGAAAATTTGAACCGTTTGGATTTCTACAGGAAGTTGAAGTTTTCAGGCGTTCTTGTTGAGATGTCTTGGCACAGCACTATCGAAGATAGCATTGAAATCTTTCGTTGTCGATCACCTTATGTTGATGTTCAAGTAAGCCCTGTTATGCATATTTTTCCATTATTCCTCTACTTATCTTCATATTCGATTAGGTCTACCCAGCACAATATTCCAACTGAGAGACAAGGGTGCGCTAGAGGCGTTGGAGCATGCGCGGCAACCCACACCGATCTTGTTCTTGTCGAGCTAGAGAATGTATCGAAGTGGGAGCATGCGAAGAGGAGCAGTGGCTTCTTTGGTTTCATAAAGGTAGCATTTTTTTATAGCAGTGAATTCTCAACCAATTCTTTGTGCTGATATCGTAGTTCTTCTTCAGGATGCCATGCCTATTCGCCAGTACACAGATACGGAGATGGTCCTGCTCCGAGCAACTCTTATGCTCAGCTACGGATATGTTGTGCAAGCATGTTCACTTGATACTCTTACACAGCGTTTGCAACAGACGATTATCACTTTCTTAAGGCATTATTTTGCCAACTCTAAGGTAAATACCTAGTTTGTTCAGTTTTTTTTTTGTTGCAAGTTCGATCCATATTTGCATCATTTTAGCAAGAAACAGTGGTCCGTGAAGCCATGCTCGAAACTATGCGACTCATCGCGATCTCAGTGCACCCGTCAAGACTTCCTGGAGAATATCGTTTCGAGGCTCGCAATGAGTTGATTGGATACATCAAGGTATAATTCCTGCATGGAGGGATTGACTACTTTCTTTGGGGAGGGTAGGACTCTTTCGAGCGAAAGCCTTGATCTTCAGTGTTGCCTTAATGTATAAAAACCGTTTTTTGTTTCACATTTTGTTTTACTACGTGAAGCTAAAACAATGTACTGTGGTGTTTTCATTGCTTACGACAACTGATTCTATAGAATTCGCAATCTACCTGAAATAATACCGAAATGTTGATGGAAAGTTTTCATTTCCGGATTTTTCAGGACTACGTGCAGAGCGAGACGCCCGAAATGTTGTCCAGCTCACTGAGGCTTCTTGCAGCTAAGGCTGCGGCTGCTCTTGTGTTAGTCCTATGCTATGCTTTATTTATGTCTTTTTTGGATTTTCTCCTGTTTTAACGGAATCCTGGATTTAGCCGACTTGAGCCGCCTCTCAGCGATGATGACATCTGGGAGCTTGGGCGTGTTTTGACGCAGTATATATTACCCATGTGTCGTGAGAAGAGTGGCCTCAAAACAGTGAGTCCACCGTTTCTCGTACATTTTTTTTCTCATATCAAGTACATTGTGCCTTGCTAAACAAGGGATGCAGTGGTGTGCGGTTTTGGTTGTCTCATCCTTACTCACTCAGCCGAGGATTTGTGATAACCATTCTTGCCCTTTTCTCGCAGTCAGACTCGCACCTTTTGAAGGAGTGCTATTGTCGCAATTCCCCGACAAGACAGGCTTTGCTTCTTTACCTATCACTGCCCTCTTGTTTTAGTTGGCCTATGATCTGTTCGACTACGCGTCCACGTCGATTTCCTCATTTACGTCACCGAGTTATCGTGCCGGCATGAAAAAGGTATGCTACATTTGCTTCCACTACCGCATCTCATAATTGTGCACACTAATTCTATGAAACATTCACTAAAGCTGTACGTGCTTCTGCAGCGATTTTTCCTGTGCTTGTGCACACTGCACTTTGACTTCTCTTGCTGTTGCCTATTAATAAAAAGTGCATCGAACTTCTTTTATATCTTTTTAATATGTAGAAATCCTTTTTCTTTCGGCAACGAATCCCTCTTCGTTGTTCGATGTCTACTCGGCTGTTGTACAAACGCAATTTCTTGAACATGCGCACTGCTACTTTTGCTGGCTTCTTCGGAGCTACAAATGCAGGGATAGTTGGTTATTGTAGGTTTTAACATGTAATGAATGGGAACCTGATCCAATCGAAACACTGTAGCACACCTTTTTGTTCTATTGCGTTTGTAGGTCACGTCATGCTAAATATTTGTTCATTAGACGGCATTGCCTTTACTTGTCAAAGGTGTAGGTGTAGTTGTAGACCACTGCGCAATTTCGTAGATGTTGCGCCTGTGTCCGTATTCATGAACACCATAGAAAAAGCGACAGTTAACTAGTAATGCTCTTGGCGGGGAGAAACAAGCGGCAGGTACTGCAATCTTGCTGTTCCCATATGTTGATGAGTACTAGGTTCGGCTGCATAATGGGGCCTCCATGCTTTTTCGAAGGTTTTTTGGCTTTCACATTGTTAAACAACAGATTGGCGCATTACCTCCACTGATTTTGTTGTTTTCGGTTTTTACCCATTTCTTTAGACTGACAAGGGAAGGATACTGGGTCAGTATGGCCTTTCGCAGCCAACTGTATATTATCTAACGCAGCTCGCGACGCTGATTTTAAATATGTTTTCAACTGCTCCTAAAATTGTCTCTGTGAGAAGTTATAGCCGTTTTTCCATGTCAGAAACGCTCAAGTAGGGCGCACCAGGTCGTTGTGCCAGGTGCGTCTTGGCGCAGTGGTCCGTTTCTCACTCTCCAGGATCAACTGATGAAGTCGCCATGTTGATCCTGAAAAGTGAGGAACTCACCATTGCGCAACGACTCACCTGGCACATCGACCTTGTATGCCCTACTTGAGCGTTTTTGACATGGAAAAACGGCTATAACTTCTCACAGAGACAATTTTAGGAGCAGTTGAAAACATATTTAAAATCAGCGTCGCGAGCTACGTTAGACAATATACACCACGCTACGGAAGGCCATACTGACCTAGTACCCTTCCCTTGTGAGCTTCAGAAGCTTTCGAGTTTTACACTTCATGGCTTTTCGAGGCTCTTTTCTCTAAGTCAGTACCTTAGCAGCCACAAATTCATTGTTGATTCTCTTCTTACTGATTTACTCATTTTTGAAAGCTATTTCTCGCGTGTGAATACGTGAAGTTAGGGAATTTGTAAACATCTGCTTTATTTGGAGAAATTATGCTTGTCAGACGCAGAAATGTAATCATTTACATAGCCTTGGAAAAGTTGGTTCGCTGATTTGGAATTTGAGGCTCAATTCATTCGAGTTGACAAAGAGGTGCCCCAGCGGATGCTATACCCGCGAAAATCTTCATAATTTTCTATTCAACCTACTGCTATTCCTAGCAAAATCTCTTCTCTGATCTTAGCATTTACAGTGTTGTGATTTTTTTATATGTAATGATACTGTTTTGAGATTGATGACGATGAGTCGGCAACGATTATGGACGCCACAGTGACACAATATGGCAATGCGCTTGAGGCGATAATCGAGATGCGGCCGAATGTTGGCACAGTTACCCTCATACTGAAGGTAGTTATTAATAGAATGATGTCAGTACTGTGAATTTTGTGACAGTTTTTATTGGACGGGTTTCAGATGCTCCAACCATACTACGGCAAACTTGCGGAACATGAACGAAGCAGATCAGTTGATGCCACCGTGCAAGTATTGCGTGTGTACTTGGACAAGGCCGAGGATATAACCATAGGGGTGAGTTCTTCAAATATACCCTGATAGACATGCAGTAGGAAAGCGCCCCGAACAGTGCAATACGTCGAGTACAGAGATAGCAGCATCTCCTCTCAGTTGCTGCCATCCTCGCCTCAATTGCTGCTAAAAGTGGAGGGGTTTGAGCATCAGTTGAGAGGAGGATGGCAGCACCTGGCAGGAGATGCAACAAGGCTTTGTACCCGACGCATTACACTGTTCAGGTTGCGTTCCTGCTGCACATTTACCCAGGTAAGGATAGAATACAACAAGTTGAATAAGGTTTTTAGATAGCGAGTGACTTCGGTCCACTGTCTTCGCTACTGGCTCGCCTTTCACCCCGTTTAGTCGACTCACTGGCTCTTGTACGTCATCAGTCACTGGCAGCCATACATTACGCATTCCGCCTGGCTAATGCTTATAAAGTACGACTTTTTGATGCCCTCTGTTGTGTAGTAAAGTAATACTATGGATGGTGCTTAGGGCCATGGCACTCACACCGATTCAAGTCTGTTCCGAATCGAAGAGTTTGCTAGGACCTACTTGAGCAACGAGGGACGTTTGGATGCGAATGATGCGAAGAAGGCAGTGAGGAAAATGGCGGAGGTGAGTATTCTTTTCTCCATTTTTGACCTAAAGTTTCAGCTGAGCAATTCAGGTGATCGAAGCGCGACTGCCTCAGTGTCAGATGCAGACGTATCTTTCCGCTTTGTTCGAGATGATGACGGATCGTCAGAGTCAGGTGAGGTTAATCTGTTGCTAGTTACCTAATTGTGTGATGTTTTAGCTGCATTGTTTCATTTCACTTTTCCTATCAGCATTTATATGCTACAATACGCCTGCTTACAGGCATTGTTTTCTATTCTGTTTGCATACATTGTGTAGAAATTTCCTTCAAGGCCTCAACTTTCACTCTATATTCGAATTAAACAAACGAAGCCACTGAAGCCTTGAGGAAGGGGCAACGGCAGCTTATTTTTAGCTTTCTGTTTTGTTTGACTTAATTGTACTTTTTGAAGATAGGGTGCAGGGGCCGCGTGCATTGTTGATGTTACCCTGGGTAAACGTGTTGGCATACCACAAATCCATTCATAGTTAACACGGGCATCAGTACGTTCAACCCGGGTAATCTCAATGATGCATCGAGACTCAGTAGTTCACCCTACTTTTCATGCTCATTTTCTATCCAAATTCATCATGAGGTAAAAAGATAAACGGTAAATATGAGAGGAAATATGAGAGAATGAAAATTGGTCTGTAGGTTTCGTCTGCGGCAGCTCAACTACTGACTCATTCGCTTACTTGTCGTGGAGCTACGCTTGTCCATGAGGTTAGTCCCATTCTTAACGTGTGAGGTGATGAACCGCTACTACCGTTTTACAGGCGGATACACTGGTCACTACAATCCTGGCTCGATTGCCTGAAGTGCACTCGTGTGTCCAAACGTACACTGATCTGCTTACGGCCTTGGTTGCCTTTGCCGCTCACCAACAGACTGTCGTCTGTGACGTCATGTTGAGACAACCACTGCCATATTCTGTGTAAGTATTGCAGCATCTTCTCGAAACATGTGCGTTACTGCTTCGTTACCTGCTTTAGGCAGCTGCTAGACGCATGGGAATGTGTGTCACGTGAACGTTCTCTATTCACGCCAACCCTAGACTATCTCCTGGAGTTGTTGACAGGCGCATTGGAAGTTCCGTACGATGTAATGGATACTGGTGGTGGCAGCTCGGTGAAGATAGTACACGTGGAGCCGTGTCAGTACACTGCTGCTATTGCGGAAGTGATTAAGGTTTGTTAGAAATTTTCCAAAGGTTCAGTGGGTAGTGTAAGGACATCGCCTCGCGAATCGCACAGCTTTTTGTTGGGAGGGGAGTGATTCCTGGTTATAGGGATTTATTTGTCTTTTTTCCGTGTGTCCTCTCTTACAAGAAAGAGATACCAAGTCGAAATGGCCACTCGTAATGTGATGTGTCCCACCATATGCAGTTTTCAACGCTGATTTTAAGTCAAATGTCCAAATTTGCTGTGCGCTTCTTTGTAACGAGTTATCTATTCATCCTAAATTAGTTTTGAGGAAATTGCTCACGCATGAGCTAGAGTAATGATTAGGCAGGTGTATCGGTGATACAACAACAACGCTGTGGTTCTTGCGACACACGAAATTTCGGAAAAATCTTTAGAATAGAAGTTTCTAGTGTCACTTTTGACTCCCTAACTCCTATTATTTTACAATCTCATTAGTCACAGAACGTTTTGTAATGCAATGTTATTCTAGAATGGCGAGCCCGAGTGGTCGCTGAATGAACGAGTGCCAACACTCTTAGCGGCCTTGTTCCATATGATTTGCAGTGTTTCTGACACACAGTTCCCAGTTGTTGTCAAGGAAAATAAGGATGGTAAGTGCCACACTATTTCTGGCTACCCTTTAAACGCTTTCTCTTGATTTTTCTTGAAGGAACCAAGCAGCCACTGATAATTACTCCCGAGCTGAGACGATCGGCTGAACGACCGGCTGGCATAGCTGTTGTAGCGCTGAAAACATTGTTTTCCAGGTAATTAGAGCTTCTGGTTCTCCAACAGTAATGTTTCATAGAAGAGGCTATCGTAGTTTTTCAGAACTCATACGTTAGCTGTTGTTGAAGACATGAATCAGGCTCGGGGTTGGACGGAGTGTCTGGATCGTGAAATGTTTATCGACGCTGTAAGATTTCTTACATATGGTTATCATAATGTATACGTTGGTTTGGTCACAGCTATTTTTTTTTATTTTTAGATTACGGTGCTAGTCCGTTCACTCGTGGAACATCGCCCTGATTGGATAGATCCGTTAGCTAGGGCTGTAATGGAGAAGGCGTGCAGTGAACGAGAGCCCATTCGTCTCGCAGCGGTCATAGTGTCGTCAGCACTTGTGCGGAAGTGGGTTACTTCTTCATTGATCTGACATACTCGGTAAATTTAGTGTTTTTGTTAAGTAAATGGTGGTGACTACAATTTTCCATAGTTTTCCAAAAACTTCGAGCAGAAAACACACAGTGGGCATCTATGGCGGTGGCCCATCCACGGCCTCGATAAGCACGCGATGCGACAGCGCCGCTCACGATGGAATCATCGCCGCAGTGGCGAATCTGGAATTTCTTTGTAGTTGTTCTTCACATTGGATGTTCACTAATAAGAAAACTAACTGACTATCAAGAGCACCCCATAGTTTGTTATCCTGGAGGGGAATTCCTGCTCGAGCGGCGCGGTCGCGCCGCGTGCTTTCCGAGACCGCAGGAAGGTCACCGCCATCGACGCCCACTGTAGATGCTTACGGTTCGTTTCTGTTGAAATCGTACCACGTCCATTTTTAGATCTCCAGACTCCAATGGAGACTTCAACGAGAAATTGTTAATCGACTGCATACGATTGCTTGAGAACTCGCTGACCGACCAGAGTCTTCGGATTCGTAAGGTATTTTGTTTCTTTTTTTTTTATTTGTTTCATTGTTTTCATGATGGAAGAATGTGGTTATTCGAAAAACTAACGTTTTTTTTTTTTGAAAACGTGAGCAAAGCGCAACGCAACGCCAGCTATAGTTTTCACCTACAGTCGATTCATTTCGACAATGCGTGTGCCGTGACAGCAGCTCCATTGGCATTGGGTCATGTGGCGCGGTTGCTCCCACAGCTGATTTTCGATAGATGCAGCGTTTTCGTTGAGTTTTATCACTCGTTTTATTCTAAAGTTGTTGTAAGAACTAATGAAGAACAAATATAAGAGGAAGCAGGCGATATGACTTACCGAAAACATCGAATAGATCGTGGGTCAGCTGTTTGTCAACCGCGCTGCTTGCCCCAATGTCAGCTGAGCTGGTGTCACGGCTAATTCATTGTCGAAACGAATCGACTGTACATTTGTTCTGGATATTTAGTATGATTTCCGTCGATATGGCAACCTCAGCCCAACATAACCTAGCAAACAAACAATTTGTATATTTTAGTTGTGTGTACGTGGCTTGGGTGAGTTGTCAGAGTGCCCGTCTGGAGCAATAGCTGACAGATTCGCCAGTATGGCAGTTGAGGCAGCTATGGGTGGACTCGACGATTTGGGCGATAAGAACGACACGGTTTATGAAGTTTTATTGGAGCTATTGATATTTGTTGTAATGATTTGTTTTTTTTTATTGGTGTAAGGTTAATCCCTGGTTTTTTTAGGTGGCAATGGAGTCAATAGTAGCTTTGAATAAGCTTGTTTCGCGTGCTAATGACTCGCAGCTGCATTCCATCCTGCGGCAGGTCCTGCTGAAAATTCGTCCTTGCTTCGAAAAGGTATTCTTTGATAGGCATACAGTGCTTTAATTAATAAACGTCAAGGCCAGCGCGCTATTCTTATTTTTTTTCAGCTAGTTACACCTGTTTTTGTCTGGCTGTTTTTTTTTTGTTTTCGTCAACAAACCGTTTTCTTTTTAGGAGTCAGGTGCCTTACGTGCAGCGTCCTTCAGTCTTTTCGGCGAGTTAGGAGCGCGAGTTGGTGGAGAAAGTGAGGAATTCATGTCGCATCTTCACGCAAACATTGTCGCTATCCTGCTTCACCTGAACGATGAAAACGAAGACGTAAGAAAGGTTAGTTCGCAGCCTGGTAGTGATTTGTGCAGTGCTTCTGCTGAAATCAGCCCTACGGTGTTTAGGCATGTAGCACAACGCTCAACCAAGTTCATTCTTTGTTCGGCGTGGGGACGTTTTCGTCAATCATTGAGCGTGAAATGAAAGGAGGACGGCAGCCGGCTAGTTATCCAGCGGTGCAACGGGATCTCGCTGGTGTTTTGGTTTGTTGCTTACTGTTTTTTTTTGTGAATTCAGTAGCCTGGGAGACTGGGAGAATTCCGGGAGGCATCGCACCCTTTTTCTCTTTTTCTATGGTTATTTCTGGGACAGGCTTATGATTCAAGCAAGCTTCAGGCGTTATCGTTCCCGGATCGGGTGAATCAGTATGCGTTGACGTGCAGTAACTACTTCAAAAGTTCGAATGCACGTATTCGAGCGAATGCGGCTCTTCTGACCGGTAACATGCTGGGTGTGCTTACTCCGCAGCTTCGAGCTACTATTAGCAAGGACCTCATCTTTTCTAGTAGGTTTTTTAAAGAGTATTCTACTTTTATCATTCTCATCTTCAATTTCATTGCATTGTTTGTGCCTTTCAACGCTGCGTATGATTGAAATTGAAGTTTATTGAAGTTTCCACATTGAAATAAGAACCAGGATTGTTGGGATGTTAATTATGCCACAAACCAGTTGTGGAGGGTCTCACTTTTCTGTCGTTATGCGGATGTTTGTCATTCGTGAGCATTATTTGACCCTTTTTTAGCCATTTACCTACAGGTTTGAGAAAAACCCTGTTTTTATCCTACTCAGGGTCCAAAATTGAGACGCAAGTGATGAATGTCACAAAATCACCAGGCATTTTCTTGCAGGTCTTGTGCTGCTTTTGAAAGATCCCGAAGATGTGAGTGTGCGCATCGCCGCAGCAAAAGCAGTCGGAAGCCTTCATCACTTCTCATAACGTCCCCCAGTTCTCAACACGAATCGTCTGATGATGACTACCTCGTGCACAGTACAAGGTTTTACTGATCTTATCAATGCAAACAATGCTTCCTATTCAAGTTTTTTTTTTGTTTTTTTTTCCTTTTCACATTTATCCCATGGCAGTTTCTACAGTTAGAGCGGTCACCCAAACCCTGTTGCATGTTCCTCGGTGCGCACGAAATTGTACAAAATTCTTACCCGCCATTATTTCTGCAATTCTCTTTCTGGTTGTGAAACTGATGTTGAGGTTTTTTCTGTGACTTTTGCGTTATTTTGCTTATTTTTTTGCTTGCTTTGTGGGTATGAGTTTATTTCCCCGAGCATTTTGCGAGGATATTGCTCCTTCACAAATTTTGGTTCAACGCGTTGATGACGCCTAGATGCGTGCGGTCGCGTCGCGGTCTGTGAGTAAACCTAGGCTCAAAAATTGTGAATGGGCAACTTGTCTCTGAAATGTGCTAAACGCCTGTCCCTGTCCCCCATCATGTGATACTTGTGTGAATTCCCATGTTCCGGGCTTGGAAAATCCTGAAAATGTGATTATTGGAAACCAGTATGCATTACTTTCATGTGTGCCTATCTAGTCGAAGTGATTTATGACCTTGTTGTGTTAACCCTGGTTTCGGAGCTTAGTTGCATGAACTTGTAGTGTTTTTCTCAAATATTCGCTTTAATTACTGTTTGACGCCCGTTTGTGCCAGCTCCTGTGATCATTTCTTTCTCTTTCTTTGCATGATTGTTGTGTTTTATTACCAGTTTTATTTTCATTTCCTCTCTAAACTCGTTATCTTCTGATTGATCCCATTGCCTGAACAACCAGTGCTTGAAATCTGAAGTAAACCCTTGATGAATTTGCTTTTATCGTTGTATCTTCCACTTTGTTATCGACACCTGGTTTCTTTTTCCACCTTTCGCAGCGCTTCATGCACGGATTCACCCCGATAGGTTGTTCTGCTGTTTGCCTTGAGCTCTCCTTCTACATTTCTTCGCCCTGTGCTGTGATTAAGACGTGTTTGTCAATATTGTGAGAGAAAAAGATAGACGATTTTACCAGTTTTCATTTCTTGGGTATTTTATTCACTGGCAGTAGTTGTCAATAAAATTTTTATACCTATTTTTTGGACTGCTATTTCCAAGGGAGACAAAGTGTAAGACTTGTTCGTGTCCGACAACTTGTGTAAAAGCTCAGTGTTTGTTGTTGAAGTGGAACGTGTCGAAGAGTATGTCATAACAAATTACGAACAGGCGTCTAGTCGCGATCTCTGCTCGAAGTGTGCTGAAACTAGATTTCTCGAAGTTTCTGGCATACCTGGAGCCAGTGAACTCCTTTCCATCGATTCAATGGTCTATCAGAAGCATATGATGTGGATGGAGAGGAATTAGATACCCGAAAGCGACCGAAATGATGGATAACGGAAGGTCAGCAGGCTGGTGTTGAAAAAATTGCGTCGTTTTTATGCTGCAGAGGCGGTTGTTATGATGAAGATGACGGAGACGTTTTACTACCGTTCCGCTCGCATGCGCTGCACCACCTCTTTGGACAGGTATGCACGAAAATCGATATGGAATGAGAACAGTGACATCAATGGAATCCGTGGAGACGCAGTTGGTCAGAGCGCGTCGTCGTAGCTGGTGAACGTGTTTAAAGACACAGTTCCACTCCAGAATCGTTTTCGAGATTTCCGCATTAAATGAATCTCTAGGGACTGCTGATCAGAATGGTATAAGTGATTCCGTTCAAAACCAATAAAAACGTCTGCTTTCCATACTCGACTTTGGAAGAGTCACTGGGCAGAGTCGGGGGACTGGTCGGGCCTAGGCTCCTTTCGATTAATTCACTCCCAGGAGCGCATTTTCTGAGAATAATTTTATTCATCGAAAAAGTTCCTCATCCACTTCCTACAGAATAGAAACTGCGCTTCATGTGCAGTTAGCAATGCCAAGGCAGGTCTACAGGGTGAGGAACCCTGTAGACCCGCCTTGGCTCCTTCATCTTGCTCGAGATTGCAGGGTTTCCGCACTCTGTACTACTTTGCTGGCAACGTGTACCCTAGTGGACCACACTGTGCATGTACAGTGGGCGTCGATTTCGGTGACCCCTTTGCGGCCTCGAAAAGCACGCGGCACAACCGCGCCGCTCGAACAGGAATCCCCTCTAGGACAACAAACCACGGAATGTTCTTGACAGTTAGTTAGTTTTCTTGTTAGATAACGAGCCGTATGCATACCTCCTCCCAGTTGGGAGTGCCCTCCCAACTTCTCCCTACTGGGAGCAGCTCCCAGCCGGGAGAAGTTGGGAGCTCCCGCGATGCACATCTGTTGGGAGCATGTTGGGAGCTCCCCACGCAAAATTGCACAGACTTTTTCGGATAAAGAACAATGTGGCAACCTTCCATAGGAGGTATATAATAAGTTGATGTTTATGTTACCAATGCTATCAAAGCGTCAACTCGGTATCTTAGTTGGCTTTGTTTTTTTTTTTCGAAGTCCTTGAAACTTCGTCTGCGGCTTCGAAGAAGAGCTTCTTTGTTTTGTAGCTTTATTTATTCAAACTCGTATTGATGATGTGTCTGCATCTGCTGCACGATGGTCTTAGCTCTGTTACTGAAGGCGTGATGTATCTTTTCTGTAGTGTTTCCTAGAAAATTTTACTATACCAAGTCAAGGTAGGATGGTCTCCCATGCTGGTTGCGCTGATTTCTTGTTGTCCTCTGTGACTTTTCACTGTATAATTTCAAAGCAAATCATTCCTGCGAAAGCCTTCTAGATCTCAACCAGCGCCGTACACGCGTCTAGCTTGATTTGTGGTAGCTGAGATTCTTCGAGGCGTTCATCGTGAAACTGACAGCTGTATTGCAGCGCAGCGCTATTTCTGCACGACTGTGGTAACGTAAAAATTATAATCATGGTCATTCTGATTCAGTGCTGTTCACCTATCACCAGCGCGAGCTGGTGCAAGAGCAGGAGTGCAGCACTGTTTTCCATGTGTCCAAAGTGCGGACGAGTTTTCCGCTGAGGGTATACGCGCGTAACGCTACGAAATCCTGTGCGATGGTGCGCATTTCATACACTACACTGTGCACTATTGCATACCCTACACTATACGCTGCGCTAGAACACGCGTTGCACATCAAGTCAATAGCGTTAGCTGGCGCGGTGGACACCAAAATGGCCACGCTTGCATCCGTGTCCACGGCAGAATCTCCACAAATAGGCGGTTATTCCTTGTGTTCAACTTATTGTTGTGGTTTCCCATCAGCCGGCTACACAGTGAGCGACTCACCTCAAAAGTGAAAATTCCCGTGAGTGATGCCTTTAATTCTATCAGAATAGTTGTTTAACAATTCTCAGTTTGGAACAAAAAAGCGTTATACAGGCAGCACCATTAACACTTGGAAGCAAGGAAAAATCGATGCTGGAGGTTCTGACAGACAGTGAGAATTATTGGTTTCCGGTACTAGCAGTTCAATGCATCTAATGGCTTTTGCTGGAGTTCCTAGTGTTCTATCTTTACAGTAAAACCAAGTAGTCATTCAGTGGCGCATGAATATGTGCAGAAATCCACTCGATTACTTTATCAAAATTGCGCTCCCAAGTTCTCCGCTACTAAGAAGCAAGGGAAAATTTCGGCATTGTTGGGAGATGTTGGGAGCTTCCCACTCCCACTCCCAACAAGGTATGCATACAGGGAGTTGGGCAGGGAGGCTCCCACTCCCAACTTGGGAGCACTTGGGAGGAGGTATGCATACGGCTCAACATCAGATGTTAGGAACAAATGCCGAGAAAACCCAGATTCTCCACTGCAGCTACGATTCCATCGTGAGCAGCGCGGTCGCGCCGCGTTCCTTTCGAGGCCGTGGACAGGTCACCGCCTTCGACGTCCACTGTATACTGGCGCACTCGTGCCAGAAATCGCTAGGAATGTTGTCTCATAAATTTTGAAGATTTTGTAAAGAGCGAGAACCGATGTTTATAAAGTACAAAACACCGGACACAAGGCAATCCTTTCGCTTTTTCAAATAAAAATGGAGATTATGATGACGCGGTGACTTGCGTCACAACCCTTTTCCGCAGATGATATGCTCGGCATGTAGCATAGTAGCCCGCGTCGCTGTCACTTGAGCGATGATCGTTTTGATGTGTATGGATCGCAGCCGGTCTGTGCGGAAGCCACGTCAGCGACGCGTCGCCCGCAATCAATATGTGTCTAGATCGATAGCACCGAACGGTAGCAACTCACAATGCTATACTCCACGTGGAGTGTAGTGGCAAATTTGCTAGAAGGGCGCTCGAGAAGGTGAAATAAAAGATGCCACAGCTCTTATAAGGACACATGAAGCTTTTTATTTAGTTTTAGTTAGAATATAACAAGTGGGGGGAGGGGAGGGAGAGTGAGTAGGACCATCCTCCAGAATTCTTCCGGATAGGGTCAGGTTTGGAACGTTTGTGCAATAATTGAGCGAATAAATAATTTTTACTTGAGCTTGAAGGATTCTTCGCCGATAATAACTTTAGGTAAAGGTCACCGACTTAGTGGTGCTGCTGTCTGTGGAGATAAGACCGGCTGTTGCCCGGCCACTGCCTGCACTCGCTGTGGCACTCATGGCTCGGTACGCACGGATGACGAGAGCGGCGTGGACGTTGTTTGTGGTCGCGGCATCCGAGGGTAATGGAGCGCTGGCAGCAACTGACCGATAAGAGTAATCAATCGTCAAACAATATCGCCTCGTCGCCTGCACTTCTCCAGCTCGGTCAGCGCAGCCTGCAGAGTACAGGTGGGTGCTGGCAGCACTCGCAAATCGTCGCCGCCCCGTGTACTGCTCGCCGCCAGCCACTTTACGATTTCGTTCGCTGCTCGTCCACAGCCGTCAGACGGCATGTTGTGTCGACATTTCCTTTCGCGGATTCGCGCGTTCTTCCTTGAATGACGCAGCGTCGCCGGCAAACATTTTTTACTGTCTTTCCTTTGCTTTTTACTTCAGCTCGGGCCCAGTTGTTTCTTGTGGGTCGTGACGTCGTGACGTCGCACGGCTGCGACACTGATTAACTATCTACTGCAGCTCCAGTAAACAATAAGCACGTGACTTTTTTCTCGTTCACGGTTTAATAAACGGCTGGAAGGCTCGCTCTTCCCGTGGATATTTGCCTGAAATATCTGTAGAGTATGAACTACTAGTATTCCTAACATAACGACTCCATCACAGACCTCCTCACTACCTTAACCCGCCGATTTTAGAGCTCTGAATTCTGGGCTTTGTCGCAAAATTCCCAGTCTCGCAGATTCAGGAGTCGTTCTTGCTCAAATTCCGCTCAATTGATAGAAATTTTGCTAAGGGCCGAGGAAGAATCGAATAACCCAATCGATTTAATTATCTATTCATAACCCGATCCAAGAGATTCGAATGTTTGAGAAAATGAAAGGCTTTTAACATCCTCCCATGAGTGAACTCTCAAGGGTTGTACTTCTCCGTCCTTTCCGGAAATGTGAAATTTTAACTTGTTCGAAATCGAATTTTTGAATGCGAATATACAGTGAGCGTCGACGACGGTGACCTGTTCACGGCCTTGACGAGCACGCCGCGCAACCGCGCCGCGCGCGCCGGAATCGATCGATGTCGTTTGCTGCCATTATGCTACTTCTCGTTATGAAACATGAAAAATGTGAAAAGTTCACCAAATTGGAAAGAAAGGCGCCTAGAAATAGCACTCCGACGGCTGACGACAACGATTCCGGCGCGTGCGGTGCGGTTGCGTGGCGTTCTTGTCGAGGCCGTGGATGGGTCACCGCCATCGACGCGCACTGTACTTATCTATGAAACGCAGTACACATTAACTCCAGAAAGCAAGTAGAACAAGGATGAGTGTGCGTATTATACTTGGGTAGGACGGTGCAGCTGAGCTCTGGAATGGCTAATCCACCGAACTAGCCAATCACAGAGCCCGTTCGCGCCGCCCCTTTCAGGTATAATGGCCAACATCTCACAGGAATAGATGGATTTCGAATAGAACCAATTCCGATGAATACAGCGAATGATCCAGTAACTTCTAACCTATTTTTCCTTCCTGCAAGGGAAGGCTTCTATTCCTGAATCCTTAGCGGAAAATTTTCGAACAAGCTCTACATAGTAGCAGTTGATATATGTATATTGATCTTGTCATCAGGTTGGCACAAAAGTTTTGTCGGGTATTTTTTCGAAACTCCACAATTTTCGTCAAAACTCCACAACTTCTTAAATCTACAATTTTTTCACTGCAGCGCAAACCCGTTGAAAAATATAGTCGACGGAAAAAATCCGACAAAATTTTCGCACCAACCTAATATTTGCACAGCGACTTTATTCAAAAAGAGGGATAACCTTCCGATTATTTTAGGATTCTCTCGATGCCTTCTTTAAGGAGATGTTTAACGCTGGGTAACTAAACCTTTGATGTGTACCAGGGTTGTGCGTTACAGAAATTTCAAACTTCGTTAATTCGTTAGGTTACGGGAGAAATAGTCATTACGCGTTAAAGCTTCAACTCGTTACGTTAACCATGATGCGAACGTATTATTGAAGGTAATTAAAACGTCGTAGAACACTCCTGCTATGGAAAGGTTGACAGGAAAAAGAAACAAAGGATAATTTGAAGAATTAAAACAACATGCCAAGGTTTAAAGAAGAAGGAACATGGAAGTTGAAGAAACAAAGGAGATTTCGTTTCCGAAAAATAGTTGATCGTCTTTGTGATGCTTAAGTTTCTTAAGCATGAATTATAACAACAAAAAATTTGATACTTTTGATGAAAGTAAAATCTCCTTTACATGCACTGGGCGTCAATGGCGGTGGCCATTACGTGGCCTCGAAAAACACGCGGCGCGAACGCGCCGCTCACGATGGAATCGTCGCCAGAGTGACGAGTCTGAGTTTTCTTGATAGTTGTTAATCACATTTGATGTTTGCTGGTAAGAAAACTGAATAAGTATCAAGAAAATCGCATAGTTCGTTGTCCTGGAGAAATTTCCTGCTGAAGCGGTGCGGTCGCGCAGCGTGCTTTTTGATGTCGCGGGAGGGCCGCCGCCATCGACCCCCACTGTTCTTCTGCGATTTCTACGCTTCATCGTATAGTCTTCCATTCTTCACCAGCTGTAGAATTGCTTTTATTTATTTGTTATCTCCTAAATTAGATTGAACTCGAGAAAAATTGGAAATTTCTTCACACCGCTCATAAATTGATGTAAGCGCGTTGATGTTGCAATTGTTGTGGGTTTTCGTTGTTTTTCTCTCTTCTTGCGAAACAACAGTGTAAGAAAAGCTGGAAAAGAGCGATGAACTCCCGTTGCCTTCCCGCTAATTTTTTTCGAGTGTTTGCTGCTTTGCCATATGTCCGTTTGCTGTCAGATCGGAATTTTTGCCTATCTTCCTCACCTCTGATCAGTTGTAAAATCGATCTGCACGTAGAAAAAAGGTGTTGGAGGATAATAAGTCAGTTTTGTCGAAGTTATCAGATATTACGTATGTATCTACGTCTTCACTCAACCTTAGAGTGCTTAGAGAACTTCAGTTCATGACTTTCGGGTGATAGAAAAAATCTGACGCTGATACGGAGCCATTGCTCAATAGCCTGAGCGATAAAATCATTAATACTACGCAATTTTTATGAAAAGACTATCAAGAACTCATAAAGGCCGCCCATTTGCCCGTTCCGTTCCCTGTTCCACATACATATGGGTAAATAGTCTCACTTACGACGTTCTTGTGTTTGTTTATCATCTATAACTTATCTCATCCATATATAGGTAGTAGCACTTACTAAGATTTTTGAAGCTTCCTTGGGAACTACTGATGAAAGGGTCTTTGACCCGGGGGCACCATGGAAGCTGCACTTCCGGTCTAGTTCAAGCCCCGAAACCGGTTAGTGTAAAAACGTAGGAGTTTAGATTGTTCCGCATACACCTCCTTTGCTTTTATGAATTAGTCCTTTCATCAATCCTAGTTAATCAACTTGTTGTCTACTCTTCAGTCGTTGGTGTTAACACCACCCTACTCATGTAGGCTCAAAAATTAGGTCCTCACATGAACTCGTCAGTATGGCAAGGACCACCTTCCTTTGCCCGATTTGAAAACATTGAACTTACCTTACGTTATCCTTCTTTTGATTGTTTCTCACCTTGCTGCTATAGTTCTCATAGAGTTCCTTCGCTGCGCCGCGGCGACACTGGTCCTAGTGCTTATCGATTTGCCGCGCTGCGATGCGCCGCCCGCAATCGATATGTATCAGAACCACTGTCGTCGCATCTGCAGCGGCGGGGATCGCTATACTCCTTGAGGACTTTAGTGGCAGCGTTAACCTGCTTTTCGCGATAAAGTGAAGCAGTCAATTAAAAATGGCGGGTAAAATTTTTTTTGATTTTTCCTGGAAGATTTGTTCGTTTATTTGAATGTACGCTAAGGATTGCCGCACAACTGTTATGAATACCAGCACAAACAAAACAAGGAAGCAAAAGAGATCTATGAAAATGCCCTTGAAGGTGGGCTATCGCCGAGGCCTTTTGGCGGTCTGTATAATTGGAAAATGTCTTGAAAGGTGTAGAATCAAGAAAAACGCCAATCGCATGCAGTAAGTATAACTAGCGCCTGGGTGTATTATTGAGATTACTCACGGTGAACATGTTGACTCCCGAGTTAAATATGGGTAAATTTGCGGATGTTAGCACGTTTACCCTGGGTAATTTCCACGATGCGGCCCTTGGTTATCTATTCCATAACTTAATGCACTCTAATTTTAAAAAATTTGAGAAAGGGTGATGATCTTTGAAAATTTTTCATAGATGGCATCCGCAATCATTGATCACAACCAGAAATTTATAGAAGTGTTCATATCACCATTGCTCACATCATCAGCTCACAAGTACATACATATAATATTAGTTTAATAGTAATGGCTAATATATCAGGAGACAAATGATAGATCGATGAAAACTGTACTATTCTACTTCACTCAGAATTGTCCTATCTCCGCTCTCACCGTGTAATTTCATAATAAAAAATCTCTACATAAATTGTTGTTGCATATCTCCTCACAATATTTCGTGTGAATCTATTATTTTCTATTGTAATAGAAGATTTCGAAAATTTTTACTTTGTTCCTACACGCACATTATTCCTTTAGCAAATCCCAATGTTTGTGATTTTCTCATAAGTAAGATACATATAACTACGTATTCCTTTGTGAGTTAGTAATTCGATTGCAGTTTTTGCCGATTTGACAACCATCTGGCTAATCCATGTTCTTCGGAACCTGTAGAAGGAAAAAAATGAAATCATCATTCTCTTGGGCCTTTCTGTTAGTTCCGTAAAATATTCAGAAAATTAAAACAGGGAGAGATCGTCATTAAAAAATAGTAGTTTACCACCTTGAGCTAACGTTTTACCCTGGCGATATCACCATTTTGTTGCCACTCAGGAAATTCATTTGGCTTTCGAACTCATGGGAAGTCATATAGGCAAGAGGGACCAATGTTTTTTTTTTCGATGAACTTGTTTTTTTACGTTCATTCTGAAAATTTCCAAGAATTTTAAAGAAAATTCAGAGAGAACCTCATGTTTTACTTGTGGAAATCTTGGCCTGACGGAGAATTTTCCAGAAGTGACAGAACAGTGCACTGCTCAGAGATTCGACGGCAAGGATCGGCCGAACACATTTCTCCAGTAGTTCCATGGCGAGGTCACACCCTATCGTGGACGTGACCCTCTACCCTCACCCGCCCTCATTCTCCACTTAACTCCTTCTTAAAAGTTCAATTTTTCAATTCCTTTTAAAAGTTGATTCTTCCACCTTATGTTATAACTGCTCAACACTTTGACCCCTTCTAGAAAATGGATAAGTTTTTGGAGAGGATAACAGCAATTGAGGGAATAATGGCGGCAGATGAGGGAAGGATAGCGGCATGTGGGTCTGCGCTCAGAATGTACTTTGACAACATGGACCTCGAGGTGTAGCTGCTGTGGGGACGTGTTCGTCCCGTCTCTACCGTCCCAGAATTCTTGGGTAGATGGTGTTCTAAGGTATTCAAATGTTTCATCAATGAACTGGCCCATTAGTTCCTTCTGCACACTCATCTTCGTGTAGGTTACGTGATAAAAGTTGTGGCGTGATCAATCCATCAATCGACTTAACACCAGATTGATCTACATTTTTCTTTTCCTTGGATTTCATCTCTTGTCCGCATACGTATGTCGGCACATCTGGAAAGCTCCATCGAAATGAGAATTTTTTGGAGCGTACGGAATTCTCGTCCTCCTCTGCAATAACATTTTTTAGATGTATCCATTACTGGAGCCATTGGCACTGCTCTTGCTCAGCACACTAGTCAGCGCTGATGACTCCTGTTGGTCAGAGTGCTTTCAGGTAGCAAACAATCTACTCATTGCTTATTTTAATTTTAAAAAATGCAGGGAAGTTTTAGGAGAAAATGCCGCAGTGTGGAGTGTGGCTGATGAAGGAGACGAATCCAGACGTGGCTGGCACCTATGAGGTTTGCACTTCTATGGACTGCGTCACGACAATCTACGAACCCTATCAGCTATACTTTGCAGCTGAACCACGGCATGGTGAACATGTCCTGCGAGTTCTCGTCGTTACCAGAACCAGCAGTTGTCACATGGCTCCATAAGGCGCCCAATTCAATCAGCTGGATCGACTTCGCCTGCTCGAACAAGGACGAGACGAAGCAGTGCAGGTGGGAACAGAGAGTTCTTGATTGGTGTGGTCCGATGAATTTTGATAGGTGGCTATGAGGCCAGCTGCGAAGGTATTCCTAGTCATTTCCTCTTCAGTTCTTGATACGTGATATCACACATTTTGGTGTTTTTTTTTTCATGAGCAGCTCAACATTTCCTTGCTCCATCATTCCTTATCTGTTATCCAGAATTTCTACGCCCTCTTCTGCTCATACTACCTATTTCCATGTGCATATCTGTATATCTCATTAAATTCATGTTTGTAGATTAGCAAAAGCAAGTTTCGATGAACCCCTTCTTCAACGTCCTTTCCTACGCTTTGGTCTTTTCCTTGTGCAGGCTTCCTGGCGGTTCATTTGCAAAATTTCATCTATCGCCTTAGTTGGGGTGGAAATCTGAATCCAAACGTCGAAAAGATCCGTAGAAATCCATCTCCATGATTTTTTTTCCTACTTTAAACCTTTTTTCCAACAGGCGTTCCCAGCCAACTTCCAGCGAATGATGGGATAATTGATTGTGCAATCATCACAGAAGCGAAGTTTTGGCTCGTTTCTGAGTTTTTACTTGCACAGTTGTGATCAGCCAATCTTTCCGTGGCATTCAAAGTTCCTGGTTTGGATGGTGCCGTTAAGGATAGCGTCAGAGCTCATTTATATGTATGCTATTCCTCTCAACGCAAAGGAACGACTTCATGGTTTACTACATAGTACGTGCGCAAGAAGGTGACACGAGACTAGTCGTTATCAGTGACAGATGGCTTTCCATCTCAAATTGTACGCTCACGTATGCATCCAAGAAGTGTTCGAACGATTTTTGAGCTGTGTTTCGATGAATGACACCTTCTTCAAGGGGCTGCTTCATTGTCGAGTAACTACATACAGTCCTTCTCAAAAAGATAGACTGATTGCGCGACTGCACCATCGCTGTGGGACCTGAGCGAGGGATGCGGAGAGAGCATGCTCTAAGTGGGAGGGCCGAGTAGGTCCCGCCGCGTCTCTGCAGCCGCAACGCTAAGAAACCGCACGCGCAATCCGTCTATCTTTTTGACAAGGAGTGTAAGTAATTACTGTTGAAGGCATTTTCGCACTTTTCTCTGGGTATGAAGCGATTAAATGCGTAGTCTAAACCGGCAACTCGGTTTTCTATTTCGCGTTCTTCTTACGTTATACGAAACACTGCTTGTGAATATCCAGTAACTGGAAAGAAAACGAGCGAATTTCATTTAGATTTAAGATGGGCTGTTAACTAAAAAAAGGTTCTGAATCAATTTCACTTTGTTACTTTGCAGGGTTTGGCTTTTTTGTGACCATTAATTGCTGAATATACTGCGAACTCCAAGCACCGATAGATATCGGTGGGACCGCGACGCTGCGTTCTTTTGCAGAGACACCAAGGCCAGCATAGAGAGCCCCTGCGTCTCTCCCCAAGAACGCCGCGCCGCGGTCCTGCACCTTGTCCACGGTCGTTTGGAGTTCACTGTACATATATGAGTAGGGCGGTGTTAACACCGGCGACTAAAGAGCAGACAACATGTTGTTTAACCAAGATTGACGAAGGATTGATTCACAAAAGCACAGGAGTGAAAATACTTTAATCCTAGGCTCCTACGCTTTTACACTAACCGTTTATGTTTGTGAAAATGATGAATAAATAGACAAGTTCATAGAATACACCTATTCATAGAATGCCGAGATTGGGGCAAGGAGAGGGGATAGAGGGTGGGGGTGATTCTGGGTTCAGATATGAATAAGCCCTTTTATTAGCTTTGTCAAACTTGGTCTAACTTTGGAACCTCGCGTAGCCCCAACGTTAGCCTGGTGCGACAAGTCCCTAGTGGTAGACCGTGGGTTATTAGCCCTTTTTGAGCCCCTTGCCCGGTAAGAAGTTTGATTTTGGTTGGGTAGGTGGGAACCCCTTGAAGACCCTGGTGAAGACCCGAGGGTAAATGATGAGGAGCTAACCCCAGTCCCACTAGAAACCGGACCGGAGTGAAGGGCTTGCGCCTCTCCACCCGGTCGCCTGCCAGAGGAGTGACCCGAGGCCCGAGTGGTGCTAGAAGATGCCGACGGCAAGGGTTCCCCAGCCCCAGGGGGTTGTTGGGTCCTACGACTCCTTCGGCCCTCTCTCAGCGTGCCCGGGGCGGAACCGCGCCCGGGGGATCTCTCACTTCCGGCAGGAGTGGCAACCTCCGCCCTTTGGGGAGTTTCCCCTCCTTGGCGAGAGCCGCTACTATTCCCGATAACCGGGTTCCGAGTATCCTCGCTCTGCAGCGAAATCCGCTCCATGATGGTCTTTTAAACTCACCCTGTTAGAGGAGTCGCCTCGCTCAAACACCGATCTCGATGGAGAAGTGCGGCTTCTCAGATCACGGACGCTACCAGACCGCTTGTTCTTTAGCGCAGCCTGGAAAACAGAGGGATCTACAAGGAAACCGGAGTTTCGAACTCCACTTAAACTCAGCGAGCACAAAAATTAATTTGACAGCAATGAAATTTACAAGGTACTCGCGGCCTAGACCGATCGGATACCAAGACGGACCACAAGAGTTTAATTAAAGCTTTTATTAAGGCTTCAAAAATACGCAGCTAAACTAATGCTTCAGAATTATGCGTGCGGTGGATATGAGGAATAAGATATAAGAGGTAAGTGAAGGATAAAATAAGTGAACAAATAAGTGAATAAAATGGCGAGTAAATAGGATGGATTAAATAGGAATAAAAATAATTCAACTATTTACACTATTTACACCAGGCACTGTGTGCGCCGGCCCGAGGGTTTTACCTCACGGGCGAGAACTGAGCAGGAAATATGTGGCGTGGGAATTTCCTCACGCCTACGGACTCTAACGCGGCTACGCTACGCTTTGGCTAAGTTTACACTACGCCTACGCTAGCGCTGCGCAACTTCCCCCCGACTGACTAGGCTTAGGAGAACTCAGGGGCTACAGTGAGTAGCCACTTTAGATGGAACTTAGAAGATGTTAACTCCCTCTCCTACACGGCACTAGGGCACGGTGCAGACTAGGTTGGAGAGTTCTCCTACTGCTAGGCGACAACCGCCAGGGGTTCGCGATACCGCGGGGAAAGTACTCAAGGCCGTACTGCTACGACCCGTCAGAGTATGGCCTGAAGAAGGTGCACCACTTGAGGTGTACCGGCGTTTCCCGTCCGTTCGCTCAGCTACTCTATGCGCTTCCACCGATCACGAGTGATGATGTCGAAATCGCTCCTCGATCTATCGCTCCAGCGCACAAGAACCGAAAGGACCCAATATGGTAGTGGCGCGGCCTTATATAGCGCGGCGCCCTGGGAATGCCCGGCTAGGGCGCGGCGAGAGAGTGCAGCGGCGCGAGAGTCCGTCAGACACGCAGAGGAGTTTCTCACGCTGCAAGGCACGCAGCCAGAGGAACCGGATCAAAGTTCATGAGAACAACATTTTAAGGCAATGATCGAAGGAAACTGTACAAAATACATACAAAAGGAGGAACCAATGGAGAACAGCCACCGCACGGCTGACAACAGGCCAAAACAAAGGAGGATTACATGCAAAAACGGGATCAGAGAAAACTTTTACATTTAATCCTAGCCCTAACATTGACAGCTTTTTTTTTGTTGCTTGATACTACAGTAAACGCTAGTGCTAGGAAGGTGTAGGTATTATACGTAGGGATATTCACTTTCTTCTTTCTTATTTTTTGTTGAAAATATTTGAACTTTCCCATAATTTAAAGGGAGGAATTAAAATATCCATTTGAACTTGAGGATTACTCAAATGAAGTATTTTTTATGAATATGCGAATGGACGAATCATTTGAATATTGGGACCTTTCGAAGAAATAGTGTGAATAACTCTTTTTTTCCAAAAATCAAATGAATGACCATTTCGAATGACCTCGATTCTGGAAAAACTGAGTGGACGAGTGATCCGGTTCGGATTTTCGGACTAAGACAACGCTATTCAGTACATGAATTTTTTTAGTTCCTATTGTGCAATCCAATACAGAACATGTATCCCTCATCGCCCTAAATGTTGAAAATCAGTGACTTGCGAAGCCAAATGAGTGAATAATTCGAATGTAACACTTCATGGATACCCCGAATGAATGAATGATTCGAACACACCCATTTTGGCAACACATGAATAAATAAGTAAATGAATAAATAAATGAAGGAAATAATGAATGAATGAATCATTCAAATAAACCAATTTTCCATGAAGTTGAATGAATGAATTGCTGCTTTCGTTCTCTCCAAAAATGGGATGAGGTAAGCACTCGAATATACGAACACTTGAACATTATTTCGAGTGTATTCGATTCGATCATATGGTAGATATAGAAGACTCCAGAAGTTCGGACAATTGGGGGTCATAACGGTGGTATCAGGGAAATGTGCGGCTACGTAGGCAATCAGAGAGCTGCAGCACGTGCGAGCGGGTCCGGCCTATTGTAGTCTTCTATTCTCCACCAATTTGTCCCTGCTGAAAGCAGTCTCTTGCCAGTAGAAGTACTCCATATTCCAGTATTTTTGTTTTGTTTTCCAGAGAAACAGAACATCGAGTTACGTCTCGATGTTTGCTACGTACCAACTCCTTGACAATGACGGGAGCGTACAGATGTCAAGCGACTACATCGGAGCAGAAGAGCAAGGCTATCAGGTGAGAGAAGGAAAATTTAACGGCTTTTCATAATGTTAGAGCTGTAGCCTCGATACTGTGTGAGAGGCATTTTCTGTTATCTTTGTTGTCTCTAACGTAAGAGAGCACACTATGCTGTTACCCGCAAAAGGTACGGCGCAGCCGTGAGGACCCCGCTGGTCCCGGTTTAATTTGTGTCTATTCACTAGTCATTGCTCGACTGTACCTGTGCTACTACTGTGGTCAATAAACATCAGAAGATCGTGTGGACGAGGACACAACAACTGGCGACCAGGCCGAGGAAGTTGATCATCTACCGACGAGCAACTTCAGAAGGACTTCAGGATGCCGAGCTCCTCCCAGGCCATGGAGTCTGAACAGCCTCCAAGATGGCTCGAGGAAGTACTCCAAGTGCAATTTCAGCACTTGCAGCTTCTCCAGCAGCAAAACCAGAGGATTGCGGACCTGGTTTCGATGCTGGTCGAGAGAGAGAAGGCCTCGACCAGCGCTGCTGACGTCACGTCACCCGCACCCAGGGTCGATCCTTACGGAGACCTCGTGCGTGATCTCCCCACGTTTAACTACGAAGGGGATGAAGACGAGACCTTCAACGCGTGGTACACGCGTTACGGTCCCGTGATAGACGATCGAGGGAAAGCGCTCTCCGACGATCGGAAGCGGAACCTCATCGTCGAGAAGCTGGACAAGGCAACGTATAAGACGTATTCCGAGCACGTCTTACCGCTGAAGCCCCAGGAAATCGGTCTGGCTACCACGATCGATAACCTGCGTAAACTCTTTGGACCAAAGAGGACACTCATCCGCCGCAGATATGAGTTCCTGCAGTCCAAATGTCCGCCACTGAACGGCGCGTACGTTCCCTACCGTGAGTACGGGAACATGATCAAGAGGAAGTTCGAAGACGCTTCCATGAAGGACGTCGACAGCGACTCCTTGAAGTGTCTCGTTTTCCTCTCGGGTCTCACCGACCCGTCCCATTCAGAAACGCGCCTTCGACTTCTGAATCAGTTGAACAGACTGAAGGAATCTGACCCAGCTCCGCTGCTCGATGATTTCATCAACGAGTGCGAGACGTTCGTAACCTTACGAACGGATAACCGAGCAATTGAGAGCAAAGAGGTCAATGCAGCTTACCAAAGGAAACCGGCGAAACAAGACAGGAAGCATCCGTACTCACCGAACAAAGGTTTCCGTTATCGTCGTCAACCGAGGGACCGCTCGCTGCATTCACCCTCGCGCAATGAAAGAAGTGCATCTCCGGCCAAGAAGCATGGGACCAAAAGGCCGAAACGGAAACACAGATGCAGGAACATTGCCGCGAGCGCTCATGGGGCACGCACATACCTGAAAGTGCGTATAAATGGTCATCCCACACGTCTCCAACTCGACACTGGTGCAGATATCACAATGATATCTCGTCGAACGTGGGAAGACATGGATTCACCTAAATTGGATCGCAGCACCATCACTATTAGAACTGCAGATGGATCCGCCATGAACATCCTTGGATCATTCAAGGCAGCATTCACCATTTTTGACCGGAAAGGTCGACCTACAGAAGGAACAGGATGCTGCTACGTCACGGAATCGACTGACCTCCTCGGTTTGGAGTGGTGCATTCAGATGCACGACTACAAAGAACTGAGAGAACAGTACAACTGCAAACTCGCGAGTGCAGCAATTGAAAACGCTCGCGATGACATCGTCAACCGCCTAAAGACGCGGTTCGCAGACGTTTTCAGCCCAGGACTCGGGCGCTGCACCAAGACAAAGGCGAGACTGTTCTTGAAACCAGGAGCACGACCTGTCTATCGTCAGAAGCGACCGGTACCGTTCGCTTCTCAGGCCGCTGTCAATGCCGAGATAGACCGCTTAGTAAGCGAAGGCGTACTCGGCCCAGTCGATCACTCCAACTGGGCAGCTCCGATCGTCGTTGTCAGGAAGAGCAACGGCACGATTCGGATATGCGCGGATTTCTCCACAGGATTGAATGACGCGCTGATGTTGCACCAGCATCCGCTGCCCACAGTGGAGGATGTGTTCAACACACTGAACGGTGGAGAACTTTTCTCCCAGATCGACTTAGCAGATGCATATCTGCAGATAGAAGTCGACGAAGAATCCAAGGAATTGCTGACGATCAACACACATCGCGGTTTATTCCGTTATAACCGCCTGACCTTCGGAGTAAAATCTGCTCCTGGCATCTTCCAGCAGATAATCGACTCAATGATTGCTGGACTAAACGGCGTTGCTGCATATCTTGACGATATCATCGTCACAGGCCGCACAATGGAAGAGCATCGCCAGAATCTGGAAGCCCTCTTCGAGCGGATCCACAGCTATGGCTTCCGCGTCCGCATTGAGAAGTGCACTTTCATGATGTCCGAAATACGGTACCTAGGAGACATCATTGATAAAGACGGACGCCGCCCGGATCCAGAGAAGATCCGAGCCATAACCGAGATGCCACCGCCCAAGGACGTAGTTCAGCTTCGCTCGTTCTTAGGCATGGTCAACTACTACGGTGTGTTCATTAAGGACATGCGTCAACTCAGAGCCCCACTCGACGCACTATTGAAGAAGAACACACCCTTCAAATGGTCCCCCGACTGCCAACATGCATTCGAGAAAGCCAAGGAAGTGCTGGCTTCTCCGCTACTGCTCACACATTTCGATCCGAAATTGGAACTCATAGTCGCGGCCGACGCTTCCGATTACGGTATTGGAGCAGTCATAATGCATCGTTTTGCAGATGGCACAGAGAAAGCCATCTGCCATGCCAGTCGAAACCTAACGGATGCAGAGAAGAAGTACGGGCAAATAGAGAAGGAAGGACTAGCTCTAGTCTATGCAGTGCGGAAGTTCCACCGCTACCTTCTCGGACGACACTTCACTCTTCTCACGGACCACGAGCCACTTCTTGCTATATTCGGGAGCAAGAAGGGCCTTCCCACCTACAGTGCTAATCGACTTCTGCGCTGGTCCCTCATCCTTCGCGGGTACGACTTCACGATAGAGTACCGCAAGACTGCTAACTTTGGACAAGCAGACGCTCTGTCGCGGCTAATCGCAGAGCAAACGACGCCCTCGGAAGACGTCGTGATAGCACAGGCCGTCCAAGAAGCAGAAGCCGATTGTCGTGCAATCACGAGCACACTGCCCGTCGACATGAAGATGATAGCCGAAGAGAGCGCCAAAGACGACACACTTAAGAACGTCATCAGTTACGTTCAGAAGGACAAGTGGCCACACAAACCTTCTGCTGATGTCGCACGATATTTCGCGCTCCGCCAGTCACTTGCAATTCAAGACGACTGCCTCTTCTTCGGCCCCCGAATAGTCATCCCGTCGAAACTCCGCTGTCGTGTGCTGCAACTTTTACACGATCCCGGAACAACGCGGATGAAGATGCTCGCCAGGTCATATGTATACTGGACGAACATCACAAAGGACATAGAAGACTATGTCCGCGGATGCCGAAACTGCCAGGAAGTCGCGAAAGCGCCTCTGAAAACAGAGCTTTTCTCCTGGCCGAACGAGAAACAGCCGTGGTCTCGAGTCCATATTGACTACGCTGGCCCGCTAAACGGGAAGATGTTTCTCGTCATTGTCGACGCTTACTCTAAGTGGCCAGAAATCATTGAAATGACGTCGACTACAAGCGCGGCGACAATAAGGCAGCTCACTCGCCT
>JARK01001511.1:58846-123246 GCA_000688135.1 Ancylostoma ceylanicum
AACGCCTCCACGACGATCACAACGCAATCGCAGGCCACCGATTCGATTGAACGTCAATCCCACGCGGAAGACCTACAGAAACTAGACATAGTTATCTCGGCTTTTGTGTTTGTAAGACGAATGTAGTGGCACCTGGTTGCCTTCTCATTTCGCCACTACTATTCATCTTAGGGGGAAGGTGTTAGAGCTGTAGCCTCGATACTGTGTGAGAGGCATTTTCTGTTATCTTTGTTGTCTCTAACGTAAGAGAGCACACTATGCTGTTACCCGCAAAAGGTACGGCGCAGCCGTGAGGACCCCGCTGGTCCCGGTTTAATTTGTGTCTATTCACTAGTCATTGCTCGACTGTACCTGTGCTACTACTGTGGTCAATAAACATCAGAAGATCGTGTGGACGAGGACACAACACATAAAGTTGTTGTTGGCCTTTTTCTGATAAGTAACTGTAAGAGACAAGTAATTTCTTCGATATTCAGCTCGGAATTCAATGTTAATGTCGTTGGAATTGAAAAGGCGACTGTTCTGCACTATCATTTGCCATATGGAAAGCTCGGATACATCGAAGTCGAGGTGAGAATAGGTTTTGCTGGGATTATTATAAATAGAATACTGCGATCCGTTCATATGTTTCACCTTACCCTTCGTCGAGAACTTCACTGACCTTATTTTTCTTTTTTGTTTCTATTTTTCACTTTTCCCCCTATTTTTTCACATACAATACAAGCAATCTTCCCCGTTATACATCAGGTCCTTTAGGTTTGCGCGAATCCTAAGCCTGAAATCTTCTGGCTTACACCAGATGCCATCATCCGGCCGCACGCTGGCGGCAATTCACATGTGTCCGCCACTCATCTACACCCAAAGAAGGTATCACATACAAGTTTTCAAACTATTTGTACAGTGGGCGTCGATGGTGGTGGCCTTTCCGCTTCCTCGAAAAGCACGCGGCGCAACCGCGCTGCTCGAGCAGGAATCCTGTCCAGGAAATCAAATTATGGGGTTTTCTTGATAGTCAGTTAGTTTTCTTATTAGTTACCATCAAATGTGATCAACAGCTATAAAGAAAACCCAAAATCGCCAGCGCGGCGACGATTGAAAGGGTCACTGCCATCGACGCTCACTGTAAGGCTTCAAGAAGCAGAACAGAGAGAAGTGGTTAGTGCATCTTAGCCAATGACAAGAAAAAAGAAAAGAAAAATGCATTACCAAATATAGGAATTCTATCTATATATAGTACTACATATATTTCCCCATGTCAGGTGCGCCGATACCATGACGGTCCTGCCACGGTGGTGCCGTACTGCTACACGTCACGATTGCTGGTTCGGAACGTGACGAGCACCGACACGTTCCAGCTGTTGGTGAAAGGCGAGACTGAGTCTCGGACGGTTGATTTGCCAGTGCAGGTGTCCGATCTTCCGCCGCCGTCTGCTGCTCGGCTACATCTCGGTTTCTATTTGGTGGCAGTTGTAGTTTTGTTAGGTCTATTGTAAATAGCTATTGCTCACCACGATGTCATTCATGCACTTATTGTTATTGCCTAACTTTGTGCTCATTACGGGCCTTAGAGACAGATTACCACCTAGAAAGCTATCAGTGTAACTGTTTGCAAGTACACCTCCTCTCGTTTCATTGCCATTTTTCTCATGTTACTTACAGTGTGAGTTATTGGATTAAGTGATATTATGAACAAATTATGTCTGCGTGTGTGTACAGAGAAAAGTCTAGAGCGATCAGAATTACAGTCCTTGTCGAAAAGATAGACGGATTGCGCGCGCGGTTTCTCAACGTTGCAGCTGCAGAATCGCGGCGGGACCTACTCGACCCCCTCACTTGGAGCATACTCTCTCCGCATCCCTCGTTCAGGTCCCGCCGCGATATTGCAATCACGCGATCCGTCTTTTTTTTTTTGAAGAGGACTGTACAATTTCGGGGTTTTTCGGGACGGTAAACTCATAGGCAGGGATGAAACTGCGTGAAAGAAGTGAGAAATGCAAAAAATAAAGGCGCTCTTTACCATGTGTCGAAGGCGCGGACGAGTGCTCCGCCGTGGGGTGTGCGTGCGTCCCGCCACGAAACCCTGGGAATGGTACGCATTGCACGCTTCCGCTCCGCCAGACCACCCACGACGATAGCGTTAACTGGCGCGTCGTGCCGTTGGAATCCCGCCGTGTCCGTGGGAGCGATCCTTGTTTCTCTGCAGGTAGGTCATCATTCCTTGTGTTCTTCTCACATTTGTGTTGTGCTCACCCTCTATTCTACCAGCCACACCTCAGCTCCGAGTCGAGGATTTCGGCCGGTGCTGCTTTTGGGCGCTGCGGAAATTGGCACGGCTCATCCTACAGGACCATACATTTCAAAGACATCATTTCTAGACTTATTCTAGGGATGTTTTTAATGTATCTCTAGTCCCAAATATGCTTATAGAGTCCTATAAACCTGGTCAAATGAACATCTCAAGCGTTGTCCACCACAAAAACATCAAGACTTGAGATTGAGGTCGCACCACTTGTTCTGCCCCAAAATCTCAAAATCAAAAATTCCTCTGAAACCCCGTCTAGAGGGGTTATTTGGCATGCTGATCACGAATATCACGTTGATTTTGTACGGTAACCCTATCTGGGTAGGGTAACGGTAGGGTTAGGGTAAGTAGGGTATCTCACAGAATCCCCTCAATTTCTTGTCTACGGGAGTTATTTGGCATGCTGATCACGAATATCGTATTCATTTCGTACCGTTACCCCACTTTGGTAGGGTTAGGGTAACCCAAGGTACGGTACCTCACAGAATCCTCCCAAATTTTGCCCAGGGGGGTTATTTGGGGTGCTGATCACGGATATAGTATTCATTTTGTACCGTAGCCTTATTTTTGAAGGGATACTCTAGGTATACGGTAGGAAATTCAGAGAAAATGCCAATCTCAGGGAGAAGACGAAGGCACGCAAAATGATGCTGATATTAGTGATCAGCACCTCAAATAACCCCCTTGTGCAAAATTTGGGCGAATTAAATGAGGTACCGTATCTTGGGTTACCCTACCATAACCCCGCAAAAATGGGGTTACGGTAGAAAATTAATACGATATTCGTGACCTGCATGCCAAATAACCCTCCTGGGCAAAAATTGAGGGGATTCTATGAGGTACCCTACTTACCCTAACCCTGCCGTTACCCTACCCAGATGGGGTTACCGTACAAAACCAATGTGATATTCGTGATCAGCATGCCAAATAATCCCTCTAGACGAAGTTTCAGAGGAATTTTTGATTTTGAGATTTTGGGGCAGAACAAGTGGAATAGTGCCTCACTTTTGATGGTATAACCATAATGTAAAGGACACCTCTTTAGAGTCGGATCGTCCTAATTCTACTTCTGATCTGCCTATACTAAATCAGCAGATAAATCAGAAGTAGCAATTTGTTAACGAAAATCTGCTCGAAAGTACACCAAACAACCTCTCTTACGTTAGCCCTCCAGTCACATTGGGTTGAAGTTGCACCTCCTTCAATTCAGAAACATTTCAAGATTACAACGTTACCGTCAGAAATACTGCTGCTTCAAAATTTCGACTATCAAAGCTTCTAGCACATTCACAAACCCAAACATCACGGAAGAGAAAATTCGGCGTACGTTAGACTAAGAGATCTCAAGAATTAAAGAAAGAAGGCGAATTGATAGATGATAAAAATCAAGAATTATCAGTGTTTCAAAAAAAATGTGTGAAAAAAAAAGAAAATAAAAAGGTGCAGAAAGCCCGTCAACAATCTTTTATCAAAAATAACAAAAACATATGTTCAGCAATAACGACGCGTCTACTTCGCCTTCTTGGCTCTGATCTTACGAAGGTAGAACTCCAACTCTTTACCCTCAAGGATGTATCCATCAGCGCGACCAACTTGTCCTGGACTTGAGGAGATGCGGGCTATAAAATGAGTTTTCGAGCAAAAAAAAAATGTGTAATGTTCCCATATTGGCAAACAACTTACCAAGGAGTCGTCCGGTAGCGAACTGCTCCAAAAGAAGTGGGTCTACGGCTGCGGTCTTCTGACGCTCAGTGTATTTAGCCTGGCAGCTCGCGGACCTTAAAATAAAATGATTGTTGGAAGAAAACTAGAGAAAACAAGGTGCGACTACCTCTTCTTGTTAATGATGGCGTTATCTTCCTCAGAAAGCTTCTGGTTCTTCTTTCTGGCGAGGGGCAGGGCATAGTGGGCCTCGTACCATTGACGGAATGGAGCAGCATCGACTGTGATGACGGTTCCCTTCACGAGCGTCTTGGTTCGCACTAACTCGTTATTAGTGGAGTTGTAGACGGTATCAATGATACGGGTCTTGCGAGTAGTTTCTAGAATGTGCACAATTCTAGGAGAGTTTTTCTAGGAAAATTGCTTTGAACAAACTCTAAATGGGTGCATCATTATGCGAACTACTGAAAAAAAATTGAAGTGCAGGGTCGAGAAAGGAGATGTTTAACTATGTAAAGAACTTTAACATAAGCAGTGTTTAAACGTGAACGCACAGAAATTGGTCTACCTAGGAGCTTAATTTCAGTTCCAAAAATGATTTTAATATGAATAATCCTCACTTTAAAAAAAAGGAAACGGTTTGAATGATCATTCCCAAAATGGAAAGCTGTGTTTCAAATGAACAGGTAAGAGGAGATGAAAAAAAAAAACTCTGAAGGAGATAGAAAGCTCTTAAATGTGCACACAAAACGAGGAAAAGATAGAATTTTAAAAAGTGGCTTGATATCGGATCGGTTTTTTTTAGAAATTGAAGGCAACGGTACGAAGTGGATATGATATTCACGTTTATCACCGTCAATAACCTCTTGAATAATGAGTGAAAAAATTTCTGGGACCGTCTAAGCAGAAAAGGAGGAACAGAACCTGATCAAACTGCCATTCACCTATGGAGTGGACATTTTCTCTTTGCTTCCTACTATAATCTCACCAAATACCCACAAAAACTGGGACAAGATAAAAAACCAGTGCGATTTTCGTGACCTGGGCATCGAATAGTTCCCCCAAGGAAAATCGAGGTGAAAATTTGTGAAAAAAAAAACGATTCGATGACAGGTCACCTTTTATAACTGTGAGCGAAAGTTCAAAATGTACACCAGTAAAAGTCTATTCTAAAATGTTAAAAAAATCTCAATGGTAAAAATCGACCTAGGAAAGACTACTCATCTGTACAAATGCAAAAAAAAACTTGTCAAACTTATCTTAAGTTAATTAGATAGGAATTTCCTTATTTGCACTCATTTTTGTTTTGCACAGATTTAAAATTACTCATGAAGACGTCCTCCAAAATTCAATGCAAGACGAAAAAACATATCTCAGTGAATACTCATAACTCACGTTCAGAAGCCCATGAGTAGTTTCCAGCGTCAAGACGAAGTGCTCTGATCTTGGTGTTTCCACCTCGCACACGGATGACACGGATCCTCTTTGGCCCGATCTATAATTTTATACATTTATTCAGCATACCAACACATTGACAAGAGGGAAATGCATGTTAAACGAACCTTAGTGTTAGCAGGCTGACGGCCGAGCTCGTACTTTCTCTTCTTGTGAGGGATTGGACGAGTGGCTCCAGTCTTATAGCGCTTATGCCACGAGTCGCGCGAGATACCCATTCTAGAAGTTGAAAAATTGAGAAAAATAGGCGCAAGAACACGAAAAACAATCCTGACCAGCACCAAAAAGTGAAATGGGAGCGAAATTTTTAGGCTAGGAGCTATCAGTGGTTACTGTAGAATACGCAGACCTTCTACGTACTCCACACAGTGAAATACGGCAAAGTTTCCAAGTTCGCCAGCCGGGAGGATTTCGATTGCGCAATTTTCGCCTGGAGAGCATTTCCCTGCTCAAAACTTATGCTTTGTTTACTTGTGTGCACCTGAGGTTATTTTTTACCTATTGAACCGAGTGATACGGCTCACTATCAGGAGCCAATTTCACTTTGCAATTCCTCACTATTGTTTTCAGCAGCTCAGTCGTCTTAAAATGTGTGATCCGCCAACATTTCACTCTCCCATGAAGTGCAGAACAATTATCTGATATTAGCAAATTTAATTCGTTTGGTCCCCTCTTGCTGTCCCCCTCTTGTTTTGAGAAACCCCTAGAATTTAGACCTGAAATGACACGATCCCTCGCCACACTCCGTAGGGCCAGCATAGGCCTTTTTGACGGATTTTCATGCGTCATTTTCTCTGTTGACTTGCAAATCGTAACACTAAAAAATGGGGTTACGGTATAAATTACAGTGAACTCCAAACGGCCGTAAACAAGGGGAGGAACCGCGGCGCGGCGTTCTTGGACAGAGACGCAGAGACTGCATACTGGCTCTGGTTGTCTGCTACGGCGTGGTACTCGAGTTCTCTGCTGCTGGCATGCAAAGCCCCCTATGTCTCTGCCCATGTACGCCGCGCCGCGGTCCCACCCTTCGCCTACGGCCGTTTGGAGTTCACTGTAAATATAGTGAATCCGCGCCGACGAGGCCGCCACAGCGGTCGGCGGTCCAGAGGCGGCCCCTTTTGCCAGCACTCCACGTCACCATCTCTAATCTGCGTATCACGTTTCATCGTTATCTTCACGGTATCAGCCAATGATCTGGCTGTGACATGGATGACTTGGAAGCCAACAGCATACGCGCCGCCGACCGCTGTGGCGGCCTCGTCGGCGCGGATTCACTGTACGATATTCGTGCTCAGCATCTTGAATAATCCCCTATGCATAGCTTCAGAAGGTTATGTAACAAACCATGTCTACAGTATACCTATCGTAACCCTACGAAAAGTGGGTTACGGTGCGAAATGGATGCGATATTCGGTGGTCAGCTCCTCAAACAGTTCTCATGCGAGATTCCAGCCAAAATTTCTTACAAAGATTTGAGGTCCGTGAGACTTGAATGGTGCCGTAAACGCTACCTTTCTCACAAATGGATGTGGGGCGTTGTATCTGGGAGTGGCACCGCAGGCGAGCTCTACGATTGGCCACTTTGATGAGGTGACCAATCCGAGGGCTTGTACGTAGGACACCACTCCACATCCCGCACCTCATAGGGTGAACCAAAGTGAGTATGATATTCGTGATCAGTTTGTCAAAGAACCCTCATAGACAAGGTTTTAGGGGGATTTTGATTTTGACATTTTGGGGCAGAAGAAGTGGAATAGTGCCCACCGTTCCCACTGTATTCTCTTCATACTTCGTTTTTATTATGTCAAACATTGGACGCCTTGATACAATTGTATAAGCTGAGCTGTTCAGGTATGGAGGAGTTCCATGCGGCGACCACAGTGGGGCTCATCGCCTGCTGTCAGTGCGGTTTACCCATCCAACCCAATCCAGCTAATATGTGTAGTGGATGCATACGTTCCAAAGTGGATATAACGGAAGGCATCAGCAGGACGTGTATGTTCTCATTCTAGATGCTTTTTAACCACATGTTGCTTAACAGCTTTCTTTCAGCAACCATCTATATATGTAAGTTTTGCGATCGTTATTTTGTACCTCCAAGCGGATGGATGCGGGCAGAGCCTGAATCGAAAGAGTTGTTGTCGATTTGTTTGAAGAAGATGAAGCCGCAGCTGCTGAAGGTAGATAGTTCACTTGATTATATACGTGGAGAATTGCAGGGTGCATTCAGGTACGTTTGACGGATGCTTGTTTTGTATGGACAGAAGCTCACTCCAAGCGAATAAAAATGAAGCTCACCATTCAAAAGGAAGTATTCAATAACACGATATTGCAACAAACGTTCGTCGTCGAATTCACCGTTCACAACCAGGTAAGAAGTTTTATTTTTATAGATAGGGTTCAAGTAGGATACAACTCAGGTGTTGGTGAAGCTGAATACGAATTTGTGAGTTTCTTATTAAGCTAAAATTGATTGATCTGAGATGTTTTCCCGATTAATTCCTCGATTCCGTCTCGTATTCATGAAAATATGGATGAGGCGTGGTTAACGTTTAAATTTTTATTTCATTTTCTACATAAAGAAACACTATCTGTGCAACACAGGCTCCAAGGAATTAGCCTCGGCGTTCGAAATCGGTACGTAGAGGCTTGGATCCACGAACGGAAAACCGAGTGTGGGTCTGGAGCGTTATACCTGGAGAGGGCGGCGCGGTCAAGCTCCGTGATTGATCAGTTCAGGCAAGCAACCAATCGCAGAGCTCGATCGCGCCGCCTTTTCCAGGTATAACGCTCCACACCCCCGAGTGTAAACAGGCTACCAAACCATATCTAACGCCCTGCTTCTCTTATTGTTAGTATAACGTAGTCTATATCATAACAATAACGCTGCCCCGCGTTGATTTGTTCGGTTTTCGTCTGATGAATCCCAGACCAGTACGGTATTCAGTCCAAAGTGTAACGGGAGTACACATAACTACAGTTATTTGTGCTTTATTATGAGTATGAACCTGTTTTAGATGTGCGACGACTGCCGTCGTGCCGAAGCGAAAGACTTCTGGCGGGCTTGTGTCCAAGTGCGGCAAAAGGCCGAGTTCAAGAAGACATTGTTCTATTTGGAGCAGCTCCTTCTCAAACATGGGGTAATTATTCTCTACCAGAGGAATTTCCATTGCCATCAATAAGATGTGCTGTTTAGGCTCACAATCAATGTACAGGTGTAAAGCCAGTCCCTACGGGTATTGACTTCTTCTTCGCTAAGTTGCAAGAAGCACGAAAATTTGTTGATTTTCTACTCACTGTTCTACCTTGTAGATATCACTATGCCCAGGTATGCTTCACACTGCTATCCTTGAGGAAAATATCCTTATTTCGACTTATTTAGGAGCTTGTTTCACACGACACCAAAAACAACACCTATGACTACAAACACACGTTTTGCGTTGAGATCGTACATATATGCAGGTTTGTGAGCAGTTTTGAATTTTCTTCAACTCCTCGTTTGAGTGATATCACTTTTCTAGAGACAATATCGTTTGTATGCCAAAGAAAGTCGCTCAACAACTGGGTAATATGAGCCAGATTGCTATCTGCCTTCGAGTATCCAATGTGATCACTCTAATTGATCCTAGTAACCTGCAAATGGCCGATATTCAGGCGTAAGTGTTGACGCTCTCTCACCAGAAAACATTATTTCTGTCGCATTTTACTCTAGTACTACGTTCTGGCGTGATCCATTTGACTCATTGTGTACCCCGAAGCAGCTTTCCGAGTTTTACGTACTTGATGTTGAGCGGGTGGATAATTTAGAAAGGAAGGTTGGTCGGTTTCCAGCTGTTATTGGCTAATCCGTTTTTTCTTTCGAAAGTTTTGTTATTACAGGCTGGACATGGATTTGTTAGCAAGAAACATGTGCTGGCAGATGTTTGGCTTGTGCGAAGTCACCAGGTATGTTATCAACAAAGTAGTTTGCCTAATCCTCGTAAATCTTGGGATCAGCGGTGGCTAGTTGCTAGTCCTTGAAAATCCTCAGATTTTCCTGCTTCAGAGACATCCATAAGCTTTTTCTATTTGGCATCTTGTCCTCTTTCACAAATGTTACCGAGTCTATCCGTCATTTTCCTGTCATTATAATTGTAATTGGAAAGCTAAAGCCACTAGTTCAGGTTGGAATGTCGGATGCACAAACACTTTCAACGCGAACCCATTTAGGACATTTGTTAAATCCAGGCGATTTAGTGCTAGGTAGGTCCTTTATAGGTGTTGATCTTTATTTGTTCATGTTAGTTTTTTTTTCAGCGTTTGATATTCGTAACTGCAATGTGAATAACGCTGTTTTCGACGAAATGAAGCCTGAGGACATCCCAGATGTTGTCATTGTGAAGAAGGTAACTCGACTAACTTTCCCCTAACATTAACTTGCTTTGGTTTATACTTTCATATTTTTTTCATTTCTGTGAGATTCTATAGTGATAGTTGGGGATGATCGACCCATATTCTCTTTGCTGCTTCATGTCCAGCAAACGTGTGCGACTGTCGTGTAATCTGACTAAATCTCCAAAGCTAGACTTTCCAACAAGTGGTCCTGCTTTTTTCATAGTTGTATCTTTCATTGACCTGCTTACCCTCTTTTTTCGTCTTTCTGCCTTTGCTTTCTTTTCGTAGGTCTTCTGCTTACAATTTTTGAACGTATTCTAAGCATTTTCAGGTTTACGATCGTGCTCGTCGTGCGGCTCGTCGTCAGTGGAAACTCAAGCGTCTAGTGGTGGATGGAAATATCGTTGGCAATGAAACGGAAAGTGTTGCGGACGAATTCCAGAGGTGCGCGTGGTTTCCAACTTTTTTCTTGATCTGCTGTGCTTATGTCGGTTTTAAATGTGAACCCGTGCCGACCTTCATTTTTAAAGAGTCATTGTGAACAAATGCGTGCTAATCAGCCGAACTGGGCTTGTAGTAGCTATTTTCTCAGCTGTGGGCGGAATCATTGGTAGAAAATGTAGGTCTCTTTGAGATGGTATAGGAATACTCGTCCTCCCAGTCTAAGTCACACTCGGCTCTGTAATACCTCCCACCTGGGCAATGTTTTTTTAAAATTATTCATTCAAATTTGCGAGTTTCTGCAAACCCTTGCGCGTAACACAGCTCACATGAGAAGGGAAAATGTTCGTGGATACTGGTCATAATATTGGAAATACATTATCGATTGACTATTTGTTGAATTTAGAGAGATTATCTTCATGCTATATCTTCCAGCGCTTAATTCCTTCTTTCCTTCAGGTTTATCGAGGATGTAGAAGAAGATCCATACATGCGTGAGAAGATAAACATATACAAGGTGAGTTCATTGGCACGATGATTTTTAGGTGTTGAATCTCTTTTGTTCTTTTCTGTTGCCCATTTTTCGGTTATTTGTAGGATGAGCAAAAACTTCAACAACCAGTTGACGACGACGATGAGGCGATACCGGATGCGCCAACATTGGCTGAAATGCTGGATGAGCTTACTTTTGAGGATGCTGAAATGCGAGACGAAACTGGGGAGTCTTCTCAAGAGGAAGCAATGGATAAATAGACTTTGTTTTCTTGTAGAAACATTCTTTCTGATTCTGTTTTGTTTTAAGGAGAATATATTACTCGCCCGTCCTTTCCGGATTTCATTTAGCCGGTACCGCTGTACAGTAGTCACGTTTTTTGTTGACCACGTTGTTACATTTTTTATATGGTTGTTGAGTTTTAGACTTCTATTATTGGACTGTTTTAAAACGAAATTTGTTGTTACTCTATTCTTCTGGAAAGAAATATCTGCTCGGATCCCCTTGTCAAAGCTGAGGGTACGTATCCTGTTGGCTACATCAGAGTTTACTCACATAAATTTGACCTATTTTGGGTGGTAAAAGATGCTGAATATGTTCTCGCTGATTATCAACAGCTGGAATTCTTATATTTTTTCAAAGGAATGATTACGAAAAAGATGTGGAAGTTTTTCTCAGTATTGTAGTGTTGGTTAGATGGATAGGAAAAGAAACCTCTTTTTGTCCTCACTATGTATTCTCCCTTTGTCCATTATCCGTTTTATCCCCTATCGACACTATTCTGAGTGGATTCTCACTGAATGCATCTACACGAGAACTGGAGGAGCTGAAATATGTATCTCCAACTCCTCTAAGGATGTTCATGTCTGACGTGGAGACGGCGAGGAAGGCCAAGGCCGTTGCGAGAACTAGTTGGAGCTGCCACCATATACTCTATAGAAAGTTTTCTAGTGGTCGTCACGTAATAAATTTGATGCATGTGGGACCACGCTGTTCATTCTGTAAGAGCTTCCGAATACCGGTAACTGCGCGGAGAATCTATAATATTAGTTACGGCTACAGGGATCAGTTGTGGTTCTTCGTTATAAAATAATGCATCAACCACTCTGTTACTAGTGGAAAGTGAAGAACTGGTACTTATGCAATTTTTTGTGCTTAACGTCATGGTGTCGCAGGGTACAGAGAATTCCCAGGAGACCCAAGTTACAGTCCTAGTCGAGAAGATAGACGGATTGTGGGTGCGGTTTCTTAGCGTCGCGGCCGCAGAATCGCGGCGGGACCTACTCGACCCTCTCATTTGGAGCACACTCTCTCCGCATCTCTCGTTCGGGTTCCGACGCGATGGTGCAATCACGCAATCCGTCTATCTTTTTGAGGACTGTAAACATTGAGGCCCGTGTAAAAGCGCGTGAACTCATTCATTCACCCTCACATTTATTCGCCGATCGATGCTTTACAATATGCGACAACTCAGTAGATCAATCCATTGTTTTACCGTCACCGCCCTTGCAATGACTCATATTGCAATAACGAATGGATCTATTGAGACGTTCATCTTTCTTTGAATGATTCCTTCTCAACTCATTTTACTGTTTGGTCGTGGCTATCCTTTCTATTGTGGTGGAGTAAAAATCACCGTTTGGCTAAAACCAGGTGTCAAATGCGCAAATTGCGGGACAATAGATAGCGAGGAACAACACTTGTTTGCATATCGAGAGGGTTGTGAGACTGGCATCTAGAACTAGGGGATCTTTTTGACTAAACATATTTGGTGGAAAATTTAGTGCTGAGTTTTGACACTGTGAAATCGAACATTCTAGATGATCTTAGACGACTCGTTGAGCTCGGGTTCTTCAGAAGTATTACATCGTATCAAACATAAACTAAGGGTCTTAAGTCTATTGAGTAAGTTGCTCTGCTTTCTGTCTCTGTACGTCCACCCCAAATAACTCACTGCAGACGCTGCTCTTTCCCGCAATGGATCCATTGGATTCTTTGTTTAGCGGGAAAGTTGCGGCAAAAAGTGTTCTTTGGGCATACTTGCGTCTGCCGATGGTGATGCAATCGAAAATCTTTGCAACAGATGGGTCGTGTAGTATCGATTGGCGATCTTTGTCTGTAACTCATGTCGGGACTCTTGTGCTCAGCTTGTCTGCCAAACACGGTGCGCAGCTAAACTGCAGCGAATGTCATCCAGATTTCTGTAGCTGGCGTTGTTTCCAGTTTTTCCATGCGTAGTTATCACTGAGACTTCGTCGTATATATGTCAACTCAACCTTCACAATCGTACTTCATGACCTCGTTTCCAACATTGATACGGTCATGGTTAAAGGAATGTTTGCGTACGCTCGGTTGTCCACCGCGCATAGCACACTACAGTTCTTGTACTTTCATCACTCTGTTTCTCAAGCTTCGATCCATCCAGCTATGTCTTTTTCGTCGCTGAGATTTAAAAGAAAGCATTTAGCCTATTGAAAACTTGTTGCTGAAATTTTGCAAAGGACAGCACCATTGAACGAAAGCACTTTTGCGGAGCTGGTGACAACCGCCCAAAATACCGCACCGCAACCACCAATAAATGGTGTGAAATTAATTGTTGGATTATTCTCGCACCAATCTGTTCCAAAGCGACGATGTTTGGGCAGTTGTGTCTACTGTCTGCATTTCTCTCCAGCTTCTTGAACACATCACACTTTCGCGCGTTAATTTCTGTGGTGTCCCTCCAGCTCTCTTCCTCAGTGAAACGGGCTATAGCTCATTATTCTTCATTTATTCTTCTGTATATAGTCATGGTCATTCTGATTCAGTGCTGTTCCTTATCGGCGGTATCACTATACCTTCACGTATCACCAACGCGAGCTGGTGCAAGAGCGTGAGCGTAGCGGTGGTGCTCGATAAGAGTTTCATTCCACTAGTGAATGGAGCTAATCCCGGCCGAAAACACTCACCCTCACTAGTAAATGAAACCATTCTAAAATCACACCGCTGCGCTCCCGCCATTGCATGAGCTCGCGCTGGTGATGCGTGGTGATATCAGTGATATGGCCGCAAAGGAACAGCATTGAGTCAGGGTGACCACTACTATACCAGCTTTATGGATAACTAGAGTTGTCAGCATCCTTGAAAGTTTCGTTTTAGATATGGTTTTCTTGTAAGTCTCTAAAGAAAACGCCAAACGTCTGTAGCATACAGATTTGGGAGATATGTAGTTCAAACACGACATCTAAGGCCCGTTTCAAACGCGACGATTGTCGATTAATTGCGTAATTTGCATGACACTTTCCATGCTCTATCAAAGTTCTGCCCTCATTCCTGCGTGCTTTTTCTCTCTGGCGTCTTTGCAACTGCTATACCCGCTGAATCGCACTGTATCTAGGAATCCACCTTATGTCTAACTTCCTAACTTCTAATACACTTATTTTTTAACGTCGTTCAGTTAGCCATTTTCGATCTGAAACCATCCCTTCTTCCTCTACATATCGTTCCTTCTCCATCATAAAGAGTTTTTGGAAATGCTTGAGAATTTCGATTTTCAGTCACCCTTCGCGTTGGGACCATCTAGGTGTACATATTGCGCAATTCTCTCACATTGTGAAGATGTTTTGTTTCAATGATGACTTTTACCTGCATTCATGCTAATGTTTTACCCACAATTTATTCATTTTACAAATTTTTGAGTTACCAGTAGGCAACGACTGCATGTAACTGAGCGTTCGCTAAGGCTGACACTATATCTGTCGTGAAGTATACTCCTATATATAGGGTCTTACATACATCATTGGCGCCAGGTGACTTCGGTTTTGATGCCTATTGATTGAGGCAGTACGCAGTGCCATACTTCGCGTAAGGTATATCTCTGACGTTCTTTAATGATCCCTGTTATTACTAGGCTCGTACTTAACACCAAGAAGTGCTGTAGCTGCAAGAAGGCACCGGCTTCCTACAAGTGGTTGTGTTTGCTGTGGTATTGACCTGTTAAACCGTTTACAATGATTTCAAGATGATCATTTCCTTCTTTTCAGTCGGCCATTACTGTTGTGTCTGTGGATATGTCGTGCCTTTAGTTCCTCCACCAGTAAATATGTTTACTTGGCTTTTTCACAAGATACTATGTTGCCTTCATAGCGTCGCGGCCACATGAGCGCGGTGGGACCGGGACGAGCTATGCGCAAAGAGGTTGCTCCGAGTGGGAGAGTCGATAGGTCCCGCCACGCGCCCCATGCCTTTAGTTTTTCGAGAAGGGTGGTACAAATTTGACCCCCATCTCTCATGTTTACAATTTTCTTGCTGCTGTTTGTTGCTCTGTTTTGGTACCGCCACTGCCGTTCTCGTTGAAGGGCGAGCATTTTAGTCTCGTGGCAAAGGAGGCGTTGCCAACGACGCCACATGGATATACAGTCGTCCCAAAAATACTTGTCTCCGGCATCCACCGCTCGTCTGTTGAGTCGCCGAGCGCCGCGCCTCCAACGCATTATCATACGTGATGCGACGTGGCTCAGTCGACGCGCACTGTAGCGGGAGGCAAGTATTTTCTGAAAAGGCTATACATGTGTTAATGTGCTTCTGCTGACGCTCGCGATGAAGGATGTGACCATTGCACCTTTTGACATCGAATCTATGTTCAGCACCTCAAATAACCTCGAACTCACGATTTCACCGCTTTCTTTTCTCAATTTGCAGTGCTCACACCACAGTATACTTTGGACCGAATAAAAATCGAATAATTTATTTAACTTTAATAACATTCAAGGAAACAATTCAAACTTCCAGATATCTGAGAATGAGAAAGCCCCAAAGCTCTTCTTCTCTTTCGTACAGCACCACAGTGGTCTCTAATCTTAGATCACTAGAATTTTCCATTTATTCGAAATATTCGATATTCGGAAGCAAAAATATTCGATTTCGAATAAATCGAAACTTCAAATGTCCCAATATGGGAAACCAATACAATGCTGCACGAACTCAGACATTCGTGGGGGTGATGGGCAGGTAGGACCCCCATCGCCCCGCCCACTTTTTGAGTTGAGGGAGCGTATCTGGACGTCCAAGAAGAGCAGAGCGTCCTGCCCATAACCCCGGTCGTCCCCCCATCCGCCGGTACTCAATAATGCGCTCGGGGGACAACTGCGAGGGCACGTGGGGGAACGTCTGTCGATTGTCGGGGGTAGGTGCCCCACGATTTTGGGTTCACCCCCAGGTACAACTGGGGGTGGACCCATTTCCACCTGCATTCCACCCCCACGAATGTCTGAGTACGATCCTCGCTTCCGTTTTGAAGTGTTCCTCGTAGCCTTATATGGAAGAATCTGTTTGCTGTTTTAACCTGAAACTTATTTAGGAAATATGGACGGAGACGACGACATAGAGGTGATTTATGAAAGTTGCAACAACGAAACATGGAAATCGGCTCGGGATCGGATTAAAAGCCACTACCGCCCGGTGAGTTTTTTTCTCAACCATTACTGGTGTGAGCTTGTCAGCCAGCGTGCTGCCGCATCAGCTGTTCTGCATTCAGGAAAAAGGTCAGATGTCTGGTTGCCTAGGATGATTTTAAAAAAAAGAAAAAACTACGGAAAACTACAAACAAACCAGTTTTCCAACATACAATCTGTTTTGAAATTGCCGAAAAGAGTGTTCGTGCCTTACTTGTCACGCTTTCGTATTCCCATACACTTTGCGCTGTTCTTCTCTACGACATCTCTTCAACTATGTTGCACCATAAAACAGAATAATGATGCCACTCCACATCACTTTTTTCTCGCCTGATTTTTTTCTCACTTGTTGCTAATTTGGGTTTCGGATGCTCCATGCCAATGTTTATTTATTTATTTGTTTTATTAGCCCATTAATCTATCCCTTACAGGTGGGACAGTCGACTGGATTCAATCGTTCTGCTTGTCCAAGTGATAAGAGCGTGCAGGCTGGGTAAGCATTTTATTCTCCAGCTGAAATTTTTGAAGTCTTTTTAGTTTTTTGACATTTCTTTATCAGATAATGGCTTCGGAGTTTCTATGTGATAAGACTTTCGATATCTTACTACGTAGATACACGTTAGAGATCGAAATTCTGTGAAGTGCGTATTCATAAAGGTTGCTCACGTGGAAACTTCTAGATACGGAAAGTCGGAAATGTGGCGAGACGGAGGCGGTGCCGTGTCCGTCCTTTCGTACCCTTCTTGCTCATCGGCCATGTCATCGGCTTCTTCGGCACGTGTTTGTTCTCTCATCGCTCTCACTATTTCTTCTAGCATGAATTTGTTGGAGTGTTCGCTTCAGGAGGCCAGCTTCGCGTCGAGTGCCGCAACCCAGATGGATCCGCTAGCTGCTAAAGTAGAGATAATCGATCTTGTCGACGCTGACGACGGAGACACCAACTCGGTTGAAGTTCTGGAGGATAGTGATTCCACAATGTCCGGCCAGACTGTGTGTGAACGCAGGCAGCCAGTAGGTTTACTTTTTCATTCAGAATGCTGTGAATTGTTGTTAAAGGCACCACTGTTCCATTTTAGTCAGAAGGTGATGAGGAGGACGATTACATGCCACTTTTTGAGACTAAAAATGAAATCGTTTCGGATGAAGAAGCAGAAGTGAGGGAATTGGCAAATCTTTCTAAGTTTTCAGACGCAACCACCGTGGAGATAAAGGAACAGGTAAAGTTATAATGACATGACCAGTTTTTGATTATCTAATTGCAAGGAAACGCGAAATGAGTCTTGTATGGCTTCATTCCGGTAATTTAGGAAGAGGACATACAAGTTATTACTCCGCCTCCAACCAAAAACGACGTTAGTGCAGCTGTCAATAGGCCGGAGTGAGTCATTTTCTATTCGCTCGTGCAGAATATTCAGAGACACCGTAAGATAGAAATATGCAGCCCACACCAACGTGATTGCGTTATGTAAAGCAATGAACGTTCACTTGTGATCGATACGCCTGCTATTGAGTGCTTCCCCTCTTCTTTCAACATGCGCTATGACCTTTTGTGATGATGCGTAGTTGCACTCAATCCTACAAATATCAGAGGACACTCGCATTGAGTTCGTCTCAGTTCAACGAAGGGTGGTAAAGTGCTTTGTGGTGCCAAGATTCGACGAAATTCGAATTTGAGCATTACCAAAAGCCGGGTGTAGCCCACTAGGCGAAATTCCACCGCGCTGAGGGTGTACCCACTCTTTCAACCTCGGCCTACTGGCTCTGATGCTCGGAGAGGACGAGATCCTGCAAGAGTATACAGAAGAATTGTGATGCCAGACAGTATAATGGGTGGAATGAACGTATCCAGAACCAATCCGGTGCTGCAACAGCCGAGGATTCGCTTCACACTCCAGAGCATCAGGGATAGTGGGCGGAAACTTCGGCTATTTGTTGACGTCCCCAAACAGCCGTTACCTCAACTGTACTTCCACTAACTTGTTCCAGTTCCACTCGGTCAGCCGCAGAAGTCTGGCGGGAAGCATGCCGTTCATCGATGAGTAGTTGCTCGGTGGAGGAGGAGAAACCACCAGTTTTTCCAATGTTTTCTTCGGTTTGCTAGTTTCTATACATACCTTCCTTTTTCTCATTTCTCATTACTTGCTCGTTGTGGTTTTTGATGATAAGACGCTCACATACTCCGAATTTATGAGTTTTTTCTGCAGGCATTCAGCACGGTGTCCGAGTGCAGCAGCCTTGCCAGAGATGTGGTTCATATGAATATTGGAGCGGATTCTCGACGTCGTTCCAACCAGTCCACGTCCCCGGCACACGATGAGGTCTCCTCATCGTCTGATGTAATAGTAAAGGTATGCCTTATTATCTGCTCTTATTAGACTTACTAGTCGAGCTGGCTTCTTTCTTAAACGAGGTAGAGTTTGGTGTACTCCGGTATGATACCGTTCTGAGTACATCTCTGTCCTTATCTGGTGGATTTATTGCCTTCTTTCCAGCTATCTGCAATGAAAGCTACCGATACCGAAGGTGAATTGGCGAGGGCTTGGGCAGAGACTCATGATCTGGGCTTAGATGGTGATGAGTTTTTGGATACTGAAGACGAGACGGCTGAATCTCCTGATACTAGTGCGTACACCATTTCTTGCCTAGTAGCCCATATCATCTAGAAATTTCAGATCAAATGGAGACTGAAATCGTCGAGCTGACCTCTGAAAAGCCTAAAAAGAGAAGGGTGATTTTTTTGTTATTCGCATTAGTATTTGTAATACTTTTTGCTTTGTAGATTTCTTTTGTTCAAACTCTAGATATGAGCGCACTGTTAGACACACATTCTTAAAAGTTTCCACTTTATATACTCTCACACCTGCTTAAGGATAAGGAATCGAAAAAATCTCATCGTTCGGACTCCAGCAGAAAGGCAGATTCCGATCAGAGGACGAAGCACAAGGTATCAAATAGTATTATCGATTTTTTCCTGCTGACATTGAAATTTCTGGAAAATTCTTACCAGATATTGCTTGTACATTTTCAACATCGACAAAACATGTTTTGTCCATATTCAAGACCTGCAAAGGTTTTCTTTTTGATCTACGTTTTTTTCTTCCTTGGCAATTTTTGGAAAAATTACTGTTGTTTGTTTAGACGGACAGGAAAAGTGATTCAACATCGAAGAGGAGCAAGGGTAACCACAGGAAGAGAGTGGGTTGTTTCTTCTTCCTTCGAAGACAGCTTTCTTCTCTTGGTAGATAACCCTCCATAGGTAGTACTGTGTACTTTATGTTCATAGCTGAAATAGTGGGGAGACACTGAATAAATTTATTTAAAAAGAATGAATAACTTGATTAATTGATATCGTAATGAAAGTAATGTAGTAGATATAGCGAAGCTGACCTGACCCGGTCATATTAGCTTCCCCAAAAATCACACACATCAGTAGGTAGAGGGATGCTAGCTTGGAAGCCTCTCAGTTTTTTCATTGGAAACCTCTTCATTTCCTGGTTTACTAAAGTTTGGTCCTCCCTTGGAACGGTATCAAAGTGAATGTGGACGTAGCCTCCGTGTTGGTGTATTCCACTCCGGTTTATGTTGCAGAGCAGCTCGTCAGGGTCACGTTCCACTTCTCGTCCCGATGCTCAGGCAAGCAAGCGATTTGCAGCTGGACGGAGCCGCGAGAGGCGTAAGTGGTTTAGATGAGAATATTCTGGAAGCATTAGACTTGGCGTTCATGCAAAATTTTACTGATATTTATTTATTTATACTCATTTATTCATTTGCTCATACAGCAGTAAGGTGCGCCAATCCATATTGATTTCTTTCTCGATTCGCTATTGATGGTGTTTGCACCTTAACCGAACTCGTCATTTACTATCTGGTTTTTACTTTCTTCTATTAAGTTCTTGCTCTTTAGCCACACAGCGTTTTGGATACGTACAGTCTAGCCCGTTAGTGTGCAAGGCATCATCAGCCCCGAAGGCTAAGGGGCTTCCTCGATACATCCCAGTTGATAGGAAGTACGACTTTACACGATGGCTGGATGCTAAAGGAGGTTTGGTTGATTAATTCTTAGAGAATTTTATGTACCTATATGAACATTTTCATAATTAGTGTGTCCACTCTTTATTCTTCTTTTTTAGAATTGGTGCTGCACAAGATAAAAGATGTAGCGACTGGGCTCGTCTCCGCTCCTTTGGGTTGCGCATATGACGAAGCGTTGGATACTTTTGTCTTCACCCGGCATGACAGTGTAAATCTCTTAATTTTTTCTGCTTTCCTACTTTATCCTTCATTTTTATGTTATTTTTTCATCGTATTATTTTTCACATCTCGGTTGCTGTTTATAATTATGTTTACATTTCATCGTGAGGCGATGGCGCGACCGCGGCAACAGCATCTGCGATGTGACGGGTAATGAAGCTGATTGTGTTATAAGGGCAATTTATACTAGCCAGACGCACGCATTCATTTGCCGAAGATTTCCTATGAAAACCAGTCAACGGGGCATGTACATCCTCAATGAGAGAACGCGCCGCCGTCGCGAGACCGTAATAGCGTGTGTCTGAGCCGCGTCAGCGAAGCGACAGGCCCTATCCTTCATTATACAGATGCACGCGCGTCAAACGCTCGCATCTAGTATAAACTGCCGTATAGGCTCGAAAAACTGAAACAATAGGGAAATTGAAGTAAATTTAGGCTTACATCGTCGACAAAATCGCCGCATCATGCTGGCCAGCAGACGCAATGCAAATTTTGATCGTTACATGATTATCGAGAAAAAGAAAGCTGTGGACAGCACGCGGCAGCGAAGTCGCATCGCGAAGATAATAGTTACTTCAACACGACCGTACCATTCTCATGCCTCCACATGGACTTACCGCTTTGAACAGTTCGCGTTTCTGCATCGATTGCGTCGCGACAAACCATAAACACACGTTTTTTCTTGGGGATCATTACAGATTTTGGGAATATACAGTGCGTTTCATAATTATAGGACACCCCCCCAACTTTCCCACTTCTGGCTTCCCCTCCGACCGTGGAATTTTTCCTTTAATACCATTGTGATCAGCACCTGAAATAACCCTAGTGCCCCTCTTTTGAGCCCACCACAGCAGCTTTGGTTTTTTAGAACATTATTTTTCTCTTTTCGCACACTTTGCAGTCACGACACACCTTCAGGTTCTAACAGGCTTATTTGCCGCACAATCGAATTCACGAAATTTCGATAATTTTTTGAGCATCTATAGACCACACTGATTCCATACTGTCTGTTACTTCTACTTCTTATAAGGATTCTGAGGGCATCCACGTCGATAAACATGGCACATGCAGGACTGCCTATCCCAATTTTTTAGCCGCTCAATGCTGACGGAAGTGCACTCAAAACTGGGTGGCAAGGACCCACAGGGGTCCCGCTTTAGAAATACAGCTAGCACTGGTCACAGGCTGTTCTACTGGCTCTGCTAGGTGGCGATCCAAGTAGGCGACACTCGCCCGACATCGAGGTTTTTTCACATTTTCTTGCTAAAACCCACTAATCGATGGCACAAAATAACGGATATCGCTCGCTAGCACTTCCCAGTGTCCGGCACTGTCAGACCACGTTCCAATCCCCTACCCTCCAGATCTGCTTTCGCCGGGAACTGAACACAAACACGCGACAGCAACCACGAAAAAATTCCTTTTCCAGAAGGTCTAGACTGTGTTGCGCTATCACGTTAATAACTCTTCCGTATGCCATATTTACGAAGTCTGGTATATAGCCACCCCATTCATGACCAATCAGAGTACTTGGAACAGGATCAGGTCACTTTATCAACTGTGACATTTTCATCACTACGTTTGATCAGTTACTGTCCATTTCGCGAAGAGCAGGCACTTTAGCAAACTGAGGGCGGTATCCGATTTGGCAGCCTCGAACCTCAGAAAACTCCTGCGATTAATGTCCGTCATTTTGGACCTCCCATCCACAGGCTTTAGTGAAAAAATATGGGAAAACCTCGATGTCGGGCGAGTGTCGCCTACTTGGATCGCCACCTAGCAAAGCCATTAGAACAGCTGGTGACCAGTGCTAGCTGCATTTCTAAAGCGGGACCCCTGTGGGTCCTTGCCACCCAGTTTTGAGTGCACTTCCGTCAGCATTGAGCGGCTGAAAAATTGGGATAGGCAGTCCTGCATGTGCCATGTTTATCGACGTGGATGTCCTCAGAATCCCTATAAGAAGTAGGAGTAACAAACTGTATGGAATCAGTGTGGTCCATAGATGCTCCATAAATTATCGAAATTTCGTGAATTCGATTGTGCGGCAAATATACCTGTTAGAACCTGAAGGTGTGTCGTGACCGCAAAGTGTGCGAAAAGAGAAAAATAATGTTCTAAAAAACCAGAGCTGCTGTTGTGGGCTCAAAAGAGGGGCACTAGGGTTATTTCAGGTGCTGATCACAATGGTATTAAAGGAAAAATTCCACGGTTGGAGGGGAAGCCGGAAGTGGGCTCGTTGCGTTTCTCACCCTGACAGCCGGCTAATTAGAGGTGCGAGCCAAGTGTGAAGCGCCTTTGGCAGCGCTGGTGCCAGNGGTACTATTGTACTTCAGCGGCCCCACTACTGACCCCAAACTCAAAATCATGGATTTCTCTGAAAACTCGCCTACAGAGGTAATTCGAGGTGCTGATCACGAATATCGTACTCATTTCGCATGACAGTATCGATTCCATTGATTTTATCGATTTTTTTCGAAGTTTGGCTCTCCCCGTGGTGCGTACGAACAGTACAGCACTTACATGTCTCTATTTACTTTTTTGAAAATTCGTGTTCAGCACCCTCAAAAACCCCTCCATGCAATGTTTCAACGAGATTGTGGGAGACGAGTCAGGCTTGGTAAAAATCCCCTTATATATCGATAAAATCAATAAAATCGATAATGTCATGCGAAATGAGTATGATATTCGTGATCAGCACCTCGAATTACCTCTGTGTGCAAGTTTTCAAAGAAATCCATGGTTTTGAGTTTGGAGTCGGTAGTGGGGCCGCTGAAGTACAATAGTACCGTTTTAATCTTCTTTTTTCAAGACCACTCTCTCACCATCCCGTGTTATGAGCACTTTACGAAAATACCAACGAATTACAGAACAAGGTTCTCACGGGCTCGTTGCGTTTCTCACCCTGACAGCTGGCTAATTAGAGGTGCGAACCAAGTGTGAAGCGCCTTTGGCAGCGCTGGTTCCAAATCTCACTACATGATCTCAGAGAAACTTCCACTCCATATGCGTGGCGATCGCGACGGGAAGCTTAGAAGCTTCATACAGAAGAACGCCTGATTCTGGAAAACGACGTCTCCTACTTTNCCATCGCACCGCGACGAGAAGCTTAGAAGCTTCATACAGAAGAAAGCCTGGTTCTGGGAAACAACGCCTCCTACTTTCCACATTATGATCTTCTAGCTTCCGAAAAATTCCACGGAGGATGAAACTTCTTGGAAGATATTCTTGATATCGCTTCCAATTTGAGACAAGCTGATTTAAGATGACTTCGAAGAAGAATGGTTGTTTTATATTGCCGTGGTACTTTCTGTCAAATTATTAATCATTTTACCTCACCACTTCAACTTAACACTTACCAATTTTACTTCCTTTTACTGCATTTAATCGAGGACTCGTAAGAGAACCTCATAGCTATAGTGAGGTATGCCAGGTTTGATAGAAATCTGCCAAAGGCGCTTCACACTTGGCTCGNGTTCTCACTAGCGAAAATATATTGAAACCAGTTTGATATTACAAAATACTCTTCCAAAACTAATCGGAAGGGAGCAATAACGAAGGAAACTTTTATAANTTGATAGAAATCTGCCAAAGGCGCTTCACACTTGGCTCGCACCTCTAATTACCCGGCTGTCAGGGTGAGAAACGCCACGGAGCCGCCGGAAGTGGGAAAGTTGGAGGGTGTCCTATAATTATGAAACGCACTGTATTTATTTCAGCTGGAGTTCCATATACGTTAATTGCAGTGGTGGACGCAGAAACTGGGCGGGAGTGGGGCGTGGGAAAAAAATTGGGGTCCCCGCCGTTTTGCAGGCCCAGGCGGAGAATAGAATTAATAAAAATATTAATTTTAATAATAAAAAATAAATAATCAATATTTAAAAAATTATAATAAAAATAAACGAATAAAAATAAACTAATGCAAGATTTTTATTTGTATTGTAATGTAATTTCAAAAATTTGGCGACCCATTCTCGGGGGGGGGGGCGCCCCTCCCCCCGACCCCCCTCCCTGCGTCCGCCACTGGTTAATTGAGAATCTAATGATGCAGGTTTTTTTTCAAGGGTTGGTTTTGCTTGAGGGGACGTTTTCCTGTTGTCTGACCCTAGTGTGGACAGATTTTGCTGGTCATTCCTGCTTATCTTACGTTGCAATGTGGCATAATCACAGTTTGGCACAATGGGCGTCAGTAACTACGACACTTCGTTGTAGATTTTGTTCTCAACCTGCGAGGGACGAATATTGAATGAACTCACTCTGAAGGGATTTGATCGCCCATGCGCTGTAAGCGTCTTGCGACCCGGTCGTAAGTTTCACGTTTTGTTACGGCCCCATACGTTTTACAAGTATTATTTCACCTTATAGAAGCGCTCGGCATCTTGGATCGCTCGAACTTGTACCTTTATGAACATCACATGAGGAGGCTCAGCGTTCTGGCAACCGGTCTGAACGCACGTCATCGCGGTTGGGACTTCTTCGTTCACTTTGCTTTTCAATTCACTTACATAGTGTTCATGTTGGGTTATTTCCAGCGTTGACCTACACTTCCTGCGGAGACTTCGTCACTGTGAGAAAAGTGTCCGGACAGTTAGCTGTAACCATTTTTGATGCGACGAATTGTGATACGGTTGGTTTGGTTACAGTTTCGTTTCAGATTAGAAGGCAACACTCGAGTAGTTTTTTTTCTGTTTGTTTGAGATGTGAATTTCGTCCCTCCTTGACACGCTCAGTAGACCTGCCTTTTACGGGAAGTCTCTGAAATTGCAAAAGTATCGTTTTTTGGGACTGTTGCGATCTCTACCAGTTTTTCTTTTCAAAGAGTCTGGTTATTTTCAAGAAACTTATCGTGTCTGTATTTAAAGTGTAGACCGCATCTAAGAACGACGTAATCTTCTATTTTTCCGTGAAATCCAGACCAATTTTGCCCAACTTCAGCTCTTTTGTAGCCATTCATGTATACACACGATGCTTCTGGACATCTGAAAGTTTTACTTCTGCAGGAAGTTGTCTTGTGACCGAACATATTGCGGATAGAGTTGGGAAATGCTTTTAGATCATAGCAAGTCTGCCATACCCACGTGCCGATGGTCTTCCAAACGAGCAGGAGCGACAGCCGTGTTTTGCGGATACCGTAGGAAGGCAGATATTTTTCACGGATTTGCGTACGTTCACGGATTTCTTGTTGTATTTATGCAGCGAACATGGTATTTGGAGGACCTTGGAGCATATTTTTTTTTGCAGAAATCAGTAATTTGACTAATCAACTTGGTTGAGCAATGCATTTTACATTCGAAATTGTCCTCTTTCGTTACTAAACTCGTTTCTTACATCCTCTACCATTTTCCGGACATGTTCGACTGACAATTTTACAGGTACCAATACGTTGACGTGCGTTGAGCTGACTAAGGACACTCTTGAAAAAGTGTATAGTAGGTGTATGCAGCGGTTGCCGAATCATAGGGGCGCAGAAGCTCATCAGAGGTATTTGTACAGTTCCTTTATATTGTTTCCTTTAAATTTTTGTGTTTACTCTTCATACTATGTAGATATCCAGGATTAATCCAAGATCTCTGTTCAGGTTTTTGTATATGAGTGGAGTTCGATGTGACGACTCTGGTCATATTCTGGTAGCTGACGCAAGGGCCCACAGCTTGACGGTAGATTGTTTGTCTGCTACAATTTAAAAAAAAATTGTTTCATAACTGCGTCCTTCAGATGCTCACTTCAAATGGACAGTTCATGAAAAAAGCTCGCATTGCTGATGGTGGCAGTTTTCCTTACTGCTCATCCTTCGGCGTATCGACGTCAGGATTTCTGATGGCGTGTGATCGGGCCAACAACCGTATGATACTCTATCGTATTGGAGAAGAAAGTAAGCTGATTCAGCTGTTTTTTTTTGCAGTTTTTTCCTCAGATTTTTTCGAGTCGAAACACTGCCTCATTTTTAAGCTACCCCTGAAAACGCGATTCTCACTGATGACGTGTTCGATCGCATGATTGGTAGACACGGAGTTGAAGATGAAGTTAGGCGTCTGAAAGAGGCTGCGCACAGATTCTCATAATTCCTGGTTCATTTTTTGATACACCTATCATCAATACTGGTTAATACAGCGGTTTATGTCTTGCCTTGTGGATTTTTCCTATGATCTTCATTCACTTTAAATGCTTCCCATCTCACTTCCGAAGTGGTGCTCATTTCCAGAACATTGTATAGGTAATCTCATATTCATTCTGTTACTACGTAACTCTGCCTCTCCGGTTCTTACGCATGATATGTTTTCGGGAGCCACCTTAGTGGAATTTATTGCGTAATTCTGGATTTGTTATCTGAAGATGGTCTCCTTATTTTTGCAATATGTTATCTGTTGTTAGCTCATACATAAGCGCGTTGTTATTTAGATGTAGTTATTTAGTGTAACATTAATGTCATTGTTCGCAAGAAGTGTGCCATTTAGTATATTAGTTCGTCGTTAGTAAACGTTAATTACTACATATTTTGTTCAATAATGGTGGAAAATCACATGATATGAGAAAAGCGGGGCCATATAATAGGGATTTGCATAGTATTTCTGGATATTTCTGGTATCGCTGGAAATGACAGTGCAGGGAACAGTGTCTTCGCCCAAACTGGGTTTTGAATAACCAAAATGTAAAGTGTTGAGGGTCTCAGGGATAATCTTGGATTTATAATCATGTGAACAATCCACACGGCTGCCTAATCTTCCGCCACTAATCTGGCTACATAATTATCCAGTTCTGGAATAAAGGAAAACTAGTCCTGCTGGTGCAGTAACGAGACTAAGGAAGTTTTTCCATATACAGGTCAACCAAATGAGTTAAAAATCGTTTTCCTGCTCTGGTCACAAAAATTTAAGATCCCAGTGGTCAGGGCCCGCTCGCACGCTCGGCATCATGTGCAACGCAGCACTCTGACTGTCTGCATATCCACACTTTGAGGTCATGGTCCTCATTCACGTCTAACCCTCCTGCTTGCTGTTCCAACCCCTCCAAATAGGTTTAGAAGTGCGTGAACCTCTAGAATTGAAGTATCGTGTCTCGAAGCATCGGTGGTGGAAGAAAGAGGGACAGAAACGAGAACGAGAGAGAGAGAGAAAGAGAGAGAGAGAGAGAGAGAGAGAGAGCAAAAGAACGCGAGACTAGAACTTCGTACTCTTCTGTCTCATGGTACTACTAGTAACGAGCCGCAAGGGTCAATAAAAAATGAACTCACGTCTAATTCCGTTGCTCCAGACTTCAATTCTTTCGACTTGAATGCAGTATGAATCCTAGCTTTTAGGATGTTCCAGGATTTAATCCATGCAATTTAAGGATTAGGACACTCTGCACCGTCAATGAAGGTGAAAATCTTACAAGTGATGGGAATAAAATCATCACCAAGTATGTGCCTCAATTTCTTAGGGGCCACTCCCTCTCTCTGCCTACCAACCCCCCCCCCTCGCCTCCCTCTCCCTCCTTCTCTTCTGCTAGGATGTATAATTGAGATAACCCAGGGTAGACGTACTGACGCCCATGTTAACGATGGGCGAACGTTAACAATGGGTAAATCTGTGGGGTGTAAACACGCTTACTCTAGGTAATCTCAATGATGCATGCAGCCCCTTCTCTTTCTCGTTTAATCCAGCCCCAAACCGATAATAGGTAGAGTTTTGCAGTTTTTTTTTATCTTTATCCACGAATGGGGCTAATTAGCGCTCGCCACTTGATCCACTCAAAGCTATGAATGCATAATCTTATTACTTAATATATGCGTATTCTTATTCTTGTATCCGATGTCGCATCCCTACTGACCAGAGATAACCATTTTTGGGAGCACACCCGACCTAAAGAAAATTTCTACGACGGTGAATGCATAACAGTAAGTTACCGATATAAGAAAAGAAATTATGACATAAGAAGCCATATATGTATAGAAGCGCCGAAGGAAGAAACTCGGGTGGGAGCCACGAAGATCTGGTTGGGAACTAATCATCGATAGACACATAGCTAATGTAGCACTTACCGAATAGCTTCTTTTTATTTTTGCAGCAGTCATTGATATTTTTTGATCAAAACCACTACTCCAGAATATTTCAAAAAAAAATTGTGGAAGGAAGAAAAATGCTAAGGATCCCTTCATGTGTGTGAGCAATTGTCACACTGGTTGATAAATTGCCTTGTTCATAGGTCCCCGCCCGAATTCTTTGAGAAGTGAATCACTTGAACTTCTGATTTTGCTCAAACTACGCCGATCTTTGCTCCAGGCTGCAGTTAGTCATTTGTTCTTATCGTTTGCTTGAAGCTATTTCGCCTACATGGGCGGTTTCTGTACAAATAGTGATAGCACTCTACGCTGGTTTCATTTCTCGTGGACGCCTATCACCTCATTCCTCTGCCCAGTTACCGTTTCATCCTAATAGTATGATATCCTGGTCGTAAAACTTTTTCTACAAAAATCTGGAATAAGAACTCTATGATTAGAATCTAATAATAGAAAAAATTAAATAAAAAATTACTGAATATGGCCATTTTCAAAGGCGATTACAGTTGAGTTTTCGTGCACGTGGCCGAATTGTGCACACTTTTCCGTGTTGTTTTTCTCTCTAGCATATCTTCAGCTGTTTTCTCTTATGAAATCACAAGAAATCAGAACAGTCTGATGGAGCATTACAATCAAAAGGCACTCAAAACTCAATGCCTGTGTGGGTCAAAGCATTTCTGGTATTATAGTGCACGTTGATAGAATTGCGCTTTTCGCGGGTTTTCGGAGGCACGTGGCGCGACCGCGCCGCTCGCACCGGAATGGTCACCTCGAAAACAAACCATAGGGTTTTCTGTATAGTGAGTCAGTTTCCTTAATACACGACATCGAATAGGACTCAAAAACCACCAAGAAGTCGCTATGATTTGTTATTACGGCAGCGGTTCCAGTGCGAGCGGCGCGGCCGCGACGCGTGCCTCTCGAGTTCGTGAAAAATGCTCTTTTATTGACGCTCATCGATCGTACGAACGTGGGATTAGAACTCGTAAATAACCCTTTAAAAAGTTTACTAAGGCAATGACGTTCGGACTAATTTTTTTTTACTTTTATTGAAAGCAAAAAAAAAAAGAACCTGATGATTAATTGGTCCTCTATAACATTGGAAAAGATGACTTTGTAAGACCTTGTCTGTATAGATAGCGTAAATCTCTTTAGAACATCTGAATTTCAAAAAATTCTAGCTTATTTGTTTATGAAAAATTGAATTTCACATCGAATGCTGAACCTCGTTATGGTAAATGAGGATTCACCTAAAAAATCTTTTAAATAACTTTTTCTCATTCAGGAAGTCGTCGGCATTCGGCTGCGAGATGATATTACCAGTTCTGATAGTGTTATCAGCACACTGGACTCCTGTAACAGGTGAGAAATCGGCACCAAGACCAACTTGGGGAAAGGTTCAGTGGAAGAACGAATCGAATTTTCCGAGCTGGAGAGACCGTACATAGATTATGCTGTATGTACTTGTATAGAAGAAAGCAGTTGTCGGGGCCCACTGGCACGCTCTGCACCACTTGCAACGTGGCACTCTCATAGTCTGCGCACCCACATACTTCATTGACATTGCAGCTTTCTCTCTCTCATCAGTTCCTGATTCCTGTTCTAACCTGTCCAAACAGGTGGTGAGATGCGTATGCGCCAAGGATGAGCGGATTATCCGTATCCGGTTGTCCGTTTAGCCGTTATCCGGGTGTTTTTCCTTATCCGTTATCCGTACCGTTATCCGGGCATTTGGCACCGGATAGGATGCGGATAAGGAAAAATAGGCAAACTCAACTGCGCGTGATGTTCTGCAGAGGTGATATGCGAAGAAGTCGTCCACTGAACATTTTGTGCAGTTCTATCTTGGGCGCAAAAGTTTTCTTTCCAAACAATTTCCATAAGCTTCGATCCTTTGATATCTGGGCCCTTTAATTCATGCAAACTAATGGCTAGATTGTGAGTGTGAGTCAAGTGTGAGTCCAAAGATTCCTATTGGAAGCTTTCACCAAAGCAAAAGCGTTCTCGATCAGTACGTTTTTTCCATCTTTTAATCTCACCGTTTTAACTTCGTACACTCCTTCGAAATCTCGTGTTAATTTAACTCTTCGTTCAGGGAATGGAAAATTATCTGTTAAGGGAACATAGCTTCCCAATAGATCCTTTCGAGTTTTTACGAAACGATGCCAATTCGGCAAAGCCTCCTTCTCTATAATAAAGCATGAGGATATTTGACAAAACAGCCTGTCCCTCGTCGGGTGACTCATCGCACCTGGAAAGCTGAGGGGACTTTTTTTTGAGTTTTTGAATAGATTACCTGCAGAGTTTAGCAATCTGTCGAAACCCATTGTTAATCTATTCTCATAATCAGTGTTTCTTACAAGAACTGAAGGCATATTGATGTCTACGTGAATGGAAATTGTGAAGTGAAAGACGCTGAAATCGCTTGCTTATTCAAACTACGCATTAGTTCTTTATTCTTGAACGTTTTGCTTGGTTCAGCAAGATTTATACAACGTCTTAGCTAACGAATCACGTATATAAGAACGAGAACTAAGTGAGCGTCCGTTCAGACTCCATGAGATTGGAAAAAACCCAAAAAAGGGTGTGACAACCCAAAGCTTCTGTTGTGTTAGACTTTGTATTCAAGGAAAATGACAAAACCATCTGCCGAAAAAGAAATTGGTGAAAGATAACCGCAGCAAATCACTCTCGTCCGCCGAACATGGCGAAAGTGCGCTTCGTTTGGATGACAGTGATTTTGAGTTCACCTGGCCGAAAAGAAAAGAGGTGCATGCTTCATGGGTTCGGAACGATCTGGTTCGGGATTTTTTAGCAAGTTCAGATAGCTCAAAGGTAAAAAGGCACACCAGCCCGGGACAGAACACCGAGAAACGGCCTTTCTCTGGAAATTTTCAAAAAATTATTTTTTCTTCATGTTCTCTATAAAGCTGATTTTCAGTGAAAAATTCTCTCCGAAGACGATATGTCTTATGAGTAAGATAAACTTTTTGTTTCGAAATGTACAGCTATTGTTGTGAGACCAACTTTTTTCACAAAATTCTCATCATAAGCACGTTTCTGTACGATGGCTATTACTGAAAGGTACTTCCCTGGGTGCTTGTCCGTTATCCGTTATCCGGTATCCGTTATCCGGTCATTTTTGGCCTATCCGTTATCCGCACCGTTATCCGGGCAGTGAGCAATCCCGTATCCGCTCATCCCTGGTATGCGCGCTCGAGCTTGGTAGTTTCCTGTAGGTAGAAATTGGGATGGCTTATTAATTGCAGGAAATGGCACTCTTCAGTTTCACGACATTGCCTTGATTAAGGAACTCCGCAAAGCGAGCAGATTTTCTTTCAATGGAAAAAAACTAGTTTTTGCCCTGTTTAACGAGCACATCCATGGAAATTTTGTCCGCGTGGTTATATGACACAAATTGTTGTCAAAGTAGTGCAATTTTAACAAATTGCGGACAATGTGATGCACACGGTGCATCACGCCATTCCCTCACGGTGAAAACTGCATTTTTTCCTACAGCTCTTTCACACAATCACATTATTCAATACTGAGAACAACATATCGGATGGGCCAGAGCTCATAGACAAAGTCTCAAATCAACTACGGCTTGGAAATCCGAATTCATGTCACAGCGAATTGACGAGCCTCAATCACGAACCCAGCAGCCGCGCGCTCGCGCACCAACGATGCGCCAGCTCACAAAGGCCAGCGCGCTTGCATAATAACGCGTGACTCCAGCGTGCCGATACCCGCGAATGTTAAAGAGACACGGAAGACAGCAGCACGATTTTGCATGTTTCTCGAATTTTTCGCGCCATTTCACCGTTGGGTGTGATTTCTACACTGCATCGCGTGTGCGACTATAGCTGAGCACACTTTTGCGCATGAATGCGCAACTTGGAACGCCCCGCGCTAAACGCAGGACATTTCAGAATTGTCATTATGACGCGTCGTAACAACAATACTGGAATGTTCTGCGCTTAGCTTGTATCAATGTTTTTGGACTACTTCACATCGGCTAAACAGACGCGGAAACAAATTCGTGTGTGGTTTCAGGTGCTGATCCGTTTCACTATGAAGTTCATGGCAGTTTGCTGGGCATTCCCGAGGATGAACGCACGCTCACGGCAGTTGAGACAAAGTTCTATGCTGATGTAAGCCTTGCTACTTTAATGACCACGGTTTTTCAAACCTTTTATGTTTCAACTGATCAATAGCTTTCAGGTCTCCTCGGCAACTCACCGAAAGGACATCTCTTTAAGTGTTCACGAATTGAAGTGAGTTTTTTCTTGTTTTCTTGTGTGGCGGCCACTTGTGTGAATTGACAGACGGCTTCTCAGACTAACGTAACCATCTGTTCAGAAGCAATTTCGGAGTCTATTTATCGAGTACTATATTCCACGGTTACGTCACTACATCTGTTTCGAACCGATCAGAACTTATTTCACTACTGAAATCAGTGCCAACGATCGCGCTTGCGTATGTTGCACCAGTAGGTGGGTTTTTTGCATTTGCTCAGTTTTCAATTTCCTTTTTCTTTCATTTGCTGTAAGAAAAAGTTTTTTTTTCATCACAATGTATAGTAGCATGGTACGTTTCAAAAACAAAGTTGTGATATGCATACAGTGGACTCCAAACGGCCGTAGACGAGGGGCGGAGCGGTGCGGGCACTCTGGTTGTCTGCCGCACCGAGACAGCGGGACTGCTGGGCAGAGACACGGAGGAATACCGATACGTCGTGATTTCGCGCTGCCTCGGGAGGTGCAGCAGACAACCAAAGTGGGCCGCGCGCGGTCCCGCCCCTTGTCTACGGCCCTTCGAAGTTCGCTGTAGCTGAGCATTCATGCTATTATGAGTACAGGAATAATCTGCCTACGACCTCATTCATATTTACGTACCATTGTTGGCGTGACCCGAAGTGACTACCAGTCATTTTTTGTCGGCTCGTCCTTCATTCTATGCCTCATAGTCACCTATAGTCTTTCTAAAAAAATACTTGCCTCCCGCTACACTGCGCGTCGACTGAGCCACGTCGCAGCACGTATGATAATGCATAGGGGGCGCGGCGCGGCTCAGCAGATGGGCGGTGTCGCATGAGGCAAGTATTTTTTGGAACGACTGTATGCAGATTCAATCCCTTCTCGACCAACCAACCTCCTCTTCCAATCCAATGCCGCCATCCAGTGCTCAGGAGATGGCATACCTTTACCGAACAACACTTGCCTTTGCCCACCGTATTCCAGTGGAAAGAACTGTGAAACCGTGCTGTGAGTTTATTAGACAATTTTTCCATGAATCCATTGTTTTTCAATCAGACGTTGTAAAGCATGCAAGTGCTGGAGATTTCAGATGTCAAAACTTTGGTGTATGGGATGGGAGACGCTGCTCGTGTCCACCTGGTTACTACTCGAAATTCTGCGAAAATCGTGAGTTGGATGATTAAAATCTAATCCGGATCTTTTAGAATTTCTCAGTTCTTGTTTCTTGGAAAGTGGATACCTTTTCGAAAGATGAAGGGCATTTCTTGGTCTAGGCGTTTATCTCACGAAATTAAAGGGATGCATGGATTTCTATTCGTAGTCGGGTATTCTCTGAGCGCAACTCCTGAAATATCGTTATCGTAGTAGCCACACCTCATGAGCCAGCTACTTCGAACCTTTCAAAATGAATTTATTTTCGCGTTTATGTTTAGGAGGATTTCGTCCAGCCATCGAGAATGATATCGATCTCTCCAGTCGCTCGCTGGTGATCTTTTTCTCTCTCGCCACTTCGATGCAGCAAGATTTCCAGAGCTTTCGTGCAAATCTGGCTACTATGGTGGATGGAATGCAATCATCCAGTAATGATATCGCCAACTATGTGTTCTATGGATTTGTCTTGACGGGTATGCAGTCTTTACTCAGGTTTATCGGAAATATTTTTGATTTTCTGGACGATGCTCAAATTTGGAATCAGAATTCCATCTTTTCTCAATCGTTTCTTTTCTTTTCAGCTACAGCGATAGCTAGTATGTAGGTTAGGGTTCTGTTGCACTTCTGATAGAGTGAGAAATACTTACTTTCTCGTCAGATTCCGCTTCTAACGTCCGACTATATACCTGCTAAGAATTGCTAGAGTTTGTTCTTTAATTATAGATACCAACGTTTTAACGTACTTCATCGGCGGCGGTCGTCAATTGTCGAGTTTGAATTTGATTTTCGATTCGCTTGTTTTCTCCCTACCAGCTCAACAACAACCATTCCTTTACCAGATCATGCAAGCTCCATTTATGTTAGTTCCATTTTCAAGTTATGAGTTCTCTTTTTGTTTCGACATAGTTATTCATTAGTAAGGTTTTCTACAACTAGAATATTTTCGCATTGTTCTAAATTATCATGTAACAAAAAATCCTCTCGTATGTAGGTATGGAGGCTCTCGCAGTTTCTCGAATGTGCTCGTCTTTGTGGACTCTGGTGCAGGCGATGCGACCGCTGCAAATGCTCTTTTCTCTGCTAATACACCCGAGCAGCAGCTGATGTCCTCCATAAAAGTATGGCATAACAAGGTCAGTTATGGATTATGAGGCAGTAAGGTGTCAACAGAAGCAATTTTGTTGATCGCTTTTCTAAAACTGCTTGTATATCATTTTCAGTGGCGGGCGCAGAAAGTGGCAGAAGGTGCGGGGCGTGCGGAAAAAGTGAATCTCCTCCGTTTTGGGGAACCAGATGGAAAATAAAATTACTAAAAATATTAATTGTGATATTAAATACTAGGTTGTTCCAAAATAAATGGCCGCAATCTAGTAATGAATTTTTGGAAGTTCATAAATCCATTATTCTAGGAGCTAGATAGGCAGACTTTGAACGATTCTAAAGAGGAAGACCTGCTCTATTTATATTTCGAAAAGACTCTCTCAAGTACTGTTCTTTGTGGTTTCTGCAGACGACATTGTGTAATAAGGCAAAACATGGTTTCTGGGCTCTCCCATTTTTTGGGCTCTTTTTCCACCATAATAGGACAAAAGCCAGAACAGGTGTTGGTTATGCATTTGGCCAGGTAGTCGTGTTGTGAGCCCACAAGAGTTGCGACTAGAGAATCATTTGCGGAACGTTACGAGTTCCCAACTTTGATCAGGTGATGGTCATGAAAGTTCTGAGAAACGATAGCATAGTTCTGGAGGCGACACGAGAATTCTGAAACACTCCGTGAAAATGTTTGTAACTAGGTTGGGTGCAACTAAATCAATAGCCACTCAGTATTCTTGGCAACTAAATATGACGAAAGTACAGGCGAAGTCGATTTTGAACAAAAGCATCGCCGGTCAGTGCTTAACTTGCGGCACCATCTACTTTAATCTCTCTAGTAAACATTGTTGCGGGATTTTCCGAAAAAGTGGGCTAATTTTAGTGATGAGTGGACATTGCCTAATAAAATGGAGCTCTGTCCTGCTTCTATCACTGGGGGAGATCTGGATATATTCAAAAAATCTCAACATTCCAGAAAAGTGTGACTTTTACTGATAGATGAATTTCTGCTCGAGGTGTTCGACAAGAGCTGGACCAGGCCAAGAGCAGAATTTACCAAATGCCTCGCCCGTTACCATTTGGGCCACTGTCGCAAGATTCGGTGGAGGACGCCTTAGTTTTGGTGAGCCGAAGAAGTGCACTTCCACTGGCGGAGTTGGCAAATTCATACAGGTTCACACCCAACTAAGAAAAATTTCTCTGAGTGAGGCGCTGGATCTCTCCTTGTAATGTGTTGGCCAGACCTTTGCATGTTAGAATGTTTTTTAAACGTCCAGTGAATCCGCTTTTCCTCTAGAAAATTCATGTGAATCAATGTATACTGAAAATTGACCTTTCGCACTTCTTTGACACCAGTGATTCGAGCTTTTCTCTTTCTAAAAATTTTACTGCACTGCAAAAATCTGCTGGAAATTCTGATCATATTCCTTTTTATTTCAAAGGAAAAGCTCAAGTTTAAAAGGAGTTACGCACCTTGGAATGCGCACCACCAAAACGGACATTATTTTTGGGACAACCTAATAACTAACAAATTATTTGAAAAATAATATTAAAAGGACAATTAAAATATGCTGATACGAAATTTCTATTTATTTTGTAAAGTAATTTCAAAAAATCAGCGACCTATCTCCCACTCCGTCTGCGTCCGCCACTGTTCATTTCGTGTAAAATGGAGGGAGGTATTGAAAATTTATTTGTAGCTCACATTCATTGTATCACAAACATCCGCAAACCCTATCGATACTTCTGGCGACAACTTTGACGTGTACAGACGGCTGGCCGAGTCGACTCATGGTGACCTATTCGTCGTTGACAAAACCGAAATACCAGCTGTGAGTGCTCAAATTCTTTGCTTGCCTTAACTATACAATAAATGAAGTAAAAGTAATTTTGAGAGAATTTCATCAAATCAGTTCACCTTGAAGGTCGATTATTTCAATTTATTGTTATGTTGATTATTATGCGCAGGTCATGACAAGTGTGCTGGCTAACTATCACCATAAAATGGAAAATCTCGCCGTGCGCTACAGGTTTAACTGCAACGAGATGAAAATGTTTGGTATTCCGGCGGAGTATGATACTGCTGGACAGATCAGGGTACTGCTCACTATTGACAAAAACGACGGTAGGTCCCAACAGGATAGAAGGATATTAGCGAGCACATCTAGATGTCTAGTAGATGATTTATTTCATTTCCAGGAAATCCACTAGCCTTCGAACGACCTTATGTTACAGATATGAACAATACGGAACTTTTATTTACTTCGAAGGGAAAATATTATGCGGTAATACCATCATTTTCTATGACCTCTCATTTCCGAAGCAAGTTTGGTTTAAAAAAAATTATATTGCAATGCAGAGTAACTATGCTGAAATCCAAATATGAGCTTGGAAGTTTTGCATTTAGTTTCTTTAGCCTAACATGTCTACACGTTGTTCTTATAGCTCTACGATCTCCCTAATGGCATGAACAACATCCGTGTGGTGTCAGTAACACCAGGACTGGTCTGCTCTCTTCGAGTATTTTTCGCCTCACCCAATACAATGCTACTTAGTCACACGAATAATCCAAAAATGGACATCGGATTTCCTGTCGTGTACAAATGTGAGGCAACGATGAAGCTAAATAGATGTATCATCGTTTGAACACGAATGATTTACAGATATTCCACAGTTGGCCACTGGTCTTCCAGTCGGTTTTTCCAACTTCAGTTACGTTGAAATCCGATGCTTTGACTCGCGCACTGGATTCCCGCTTTCTGTTTCTACGCGAGGCAACAGAAGAGAGGGCGACAGCACCTACAGCTACGAATTTGACAACCTTTCCGACTGTACACCTGGACCGTTCATGTAAGTGCACATTTTTTTACAAAGTGGAACGATATTTCCGTCATTGGTACGACTTTATTATTATTTTTTCATCAAGGGTAAAAATGATTTTCATTTGAAACATCAGATGTGTTTTTGATTCATGAGAGCACGGAAATTCTCTAACATATCGTGGTTCCGTATTTTTGCTAGAGACCAGGCGAAAATATTCTTTTACAGTGCGGCTAAGTAAGAATACGAATAAATAAATGATTACGCGGTCCCTATGCATATGCTTTGGTGAGAGTGGAGTAAAACATAGGACTGCGCACTATTTCGTGATATATGCAAAACAGGATGAATAGGGATTGAAACAAAAGCTGTGGACCACTCACCTTAAAGGCAGCACCCACGAAAATTTTTGTCATCGAGATTTTAGCGCAGTCTTAACTTTTTGACTACGGTGAGCAGGAGGGCATCGGTCAATTTTGTTAAAACTTCTGAAAAGCTGATTTCTGAATGTCCTTATTTCGCTGAGTTAGATCGGAATGGTCGAGTTGCGCGGAAACGATCTAACCAGAAAGTCGATAATGCTGCCTCTGTCGTCACGTACTTTTTCGACGAATTTGGGTACTTACCCGGATTTGCAGTGTTTCCGAGCAAAAGAAAGCGGGAATAGCAAAAGGGAAGGATGACAGTAGCACAAATATATCCTTGGACCAAAAAGAGAAAATGTAAGGCAAAGGACAAGAAGAAATATAGCTAATTCACAATTAGAGATAACAATTAAACGACACGAGCCGGAACAGGGTAAACAACTATTGAAAGGTGAAAATAGAAAGTTTTCCAGGCAAGTATGACCAAAAAAGCAGATGAAGTGAGGTGTAAAGAGCGCGGAAAAGAATTTTTTCATAGGAAAAACTTAGTGACGGCAGGCAAAAACAGCTGATCCGTGTCAAGTGTCGCTCCAATGCTACGCTTGCGAAACAGGAGAACTCGTACCAGCAGGCTGGTTTGTACTTTTGTACTGGAGTTCTACTTGTAATATCTCGCGTAAGCCGTGACCTCCGACACAATTTTTGTCGCAGAATTGTCGGGACTATGCTTGAGATTCGAAAACTTCCAAAAGCTAGAAGATGAAGATTATCGTGGGTGCTGCCTTTAATTTGAATACGGGGTATAAGGATACAGATTTCGAATGCTTTTCCCGGCTCTGAAGAGTGATTATGTATCAACTTTTATCACAGCTCTTCTCTACGTTTCTGAACTTCTCTCTTAATGTCATATTTTAGTCAGCAAGTTGAGGTCTATTACGAAAGCGGTGTTGCCACCAGGGTGCTGCCAGGATACTGTGCCTTGTCAGGTATGGCATCGTTTCGAGCTCTTATGAATTCTTTTCAATGAGTCACGACTCCCAAGCAGTATTCTATTTCAACATATGCAGTGGGCGTAGGTGGAGCTGACGAATTTGCAGACTAGAGCGCTCACAGCAGCGCGAGCTAGCGGCGCGTTTTAATCGCTCGTCATCATGCGCTGTACTGACCAGTCGTCGCGTTGTTTAGCGTTTTTTTTATCGTATTTCATGATTTTCTGACGAGGAAACATTAAGCCATAATTATTTCTGCAGGCAGCACATGACTGCCGTGCCAGTGCGTGGCTCGGTCACCCTGGTGTGGACGGTCAAGTCCGCAAATTCATCAGCTCCATTGACGCCCCAGTAGGGTTACCTTTCCAGGACCACTTATCGCATCGCGTAGTCAAGCAGTAGCTACAAAGTATGGTGTAGCTGATGTTGGTGAGTTACCCAATTTGCAGTGCATAAGGGTTAGCCCAGGATCCGAAAAGTGGATGTTCTCATTTGCTATGAATCTGGAACAGGAATGGAATTAAAGTTTTTCAAGGTTCCCAATGCGCTCAAATGAACTTCAACGCGATTACCGACCCGAGGCAACACGAATTCAGACAGGTAAGCCAGTATTTCCGTTTCACTCGAGATTTGAGAGTTCGTTCATTTTCAACTTACATTCTAACATTTTTCATTCTCACCATTAATTTTCTACCTTTAAAATTAGGGATCATACGCTTCATTATAGATAGTATTTGCCGTCGAGAACAGTGCAGCGATGGCCAACGCTGCTTTTAATCTCGCTCAGACGATCGAAGGTATTATTGCTCAGATGAACAATGGAAAACCTGAGAGACAGTACTCTTTGATATTGTTTGATGACAAAGGTAGGCCAGACCGCACTTCATCATATGCATAAGTAGGTTAAAATATGTGAAATCCATGTGTTTTTGCACAACTTTCTCAGCTGATACTTGTAGATATTCGATTTGTTTCGAGCACCTACGATGCTGCTTTATTCACGAATCAGTTCACTAATGCGATGCTTGAAGTCGTGTACAATAACCGTACGATATTGACAAGTCGATCGCTGGATGTTGTTGCTAAGGTCTTGAGGGATTTAGTGGCTCGGGTCACCTCTACACAAGTCTACTCTTTCAGGTTCCCGAAATTTCGATAGTCTCTCCAACGATTTTATATCTGTTTACATCTTCTCCATCGTCGCTTTCCACTGGCGCAGTAACCCCGCTCACAAGGAATTTACAGGTACATAGAGATGACATCGTTGCCATTTTCGTGCATTTTCCTACCAAAGTGCTCTCAGGTGAACGTGTTCACGCTACGAAATGGCTCTAACGTGCTCGTTAACGATGATCTCACATATCACCAGCGCTCGTCAGGCGGAAGAAACCTGCCTGTCACCAGTAATGGATTACTCAGTGTAAGTTTAGTACCTTTAGTGATTCGATATGTATTTAATTCCACCAACTCTAATTTTACTCAAGTGTCTTACAAGTAATTACTTCTGTAATGGTTTTGTTATGATGCTAATAGGCATTTTAACTGGTTCAAGCTTGAAATCGCAATGGAGAGACATGGGTGTGTAGCATCGTGAGGGTAAACGAGGCGGAGTCTTCCCGCCCTTAACGATCAACTCGTCCCGGTCGCATTCAAATTTTGTATAGTCATGTATAGTGGGATCGCGCGCGAAGGGAACGAGTCAGCCGTAATGAGCAGGAGGAGGATTTGAACGAACCAATCGCAAAACAGTACCACGCCCCGTTTTCCCTCACGATGATACACACCCGAGAGACATTTGCGCGTACCTAAACCACCTTATAACAGATTCATTGAAAATTTTTAGCTGGAAAATCTGCTCAGTTCTTCTCTTTACGAGAACTCCGTTGTTTTGGACAACGTTGCGCAGGTGAGGGTTTTCCTCATGTCTTCAGACATTCTACTGAGTAGCAGGCACGAACTTATAGAATTGTTCGGCGTTCGTTAGGTTCAAATTCAACGTCGAAGACGTAGCCACCGCATTCGTGGTCAACGTCGTAGGGCTTGGCGTTGAGACTACGTACATGGTATGGTCCTTCGATCCAAATGGTAAGCAACCTTTTCAGTGATAAGGGGAAGCATCATGTGACGAGCCAGATTGGCATGAGTATTATGCATGGAGCTCGCAATTTTCTCTTCACTTGACTTTTTCTTGTGTTTCTTGGAGTTTAGACAAAAATACATCCAGAATATATCTACTAGTTTTAATCCCTTCTCGTCGACCGTGATGGAATAAATTTAATATTTCTTTGAAAGTAGCACTTTCTTTTCAGGAAAACCCGTAGCACTTTTTTTTCAGGAAAACCCATCAATGTAACGGATTACATGACATATGTGGATAAGAACACAGTCACTTTTTCCATTAGTATGTTGTCCAGCATTTGTTCTACGTGATAGTACAAATTAGGACTGAAATACATGTTCAGATCCGAAAGAATTCGCGTACTGGAGAAATCCGTGGTTGCTGTCAGTGAAAACTACGTCCGGGGCATGTTTCGTACAGGTAACTTCACTTCCATCATTTTCCAAGTATTGCCTCAACGAATACTTTCACCATCAATGAAATAATGTCACCAAATCGAGTGAAAAAACATCGATTTCGTTAAGATACGTGTGGTGTCCCCTATCACCGTGATACCTGGATTTATTGCTGATGCTGCTGACGATTTTCCAGAAGATTCTCCATTTTCCAACAGAGGTAGGCTGTCTATACAGCTAGACGTTTTTCTATTTAGTGAATCTGGAAAGCTTTCAGGAAGCGAACATCGTGCTTACGCAGTATTTCACGTGCCCAGTATGAGCTACGCTGTGAACCAACTCGGCGTCAAGTCAGCCAATGTCAGTGAGCCGTGGTTGGATTCAGACGCACTTCGGACATATGCAGTGGGACCGAGGGACAACATTTCTTGCTCTTATCAGTATATTTCCTTGAATTTTGTGGTAAGGATTCACTACTATTTTATTCCTTTATTTTTGCAAAGTTAAGCTTCTTTTTTGTTCAGATGCCATCGTCTACGCTTGTGAGGATGGAGGTTTCTGGTTCGACAAGTTCGACAAATCCAGATGCTGTTTTCCAGAGAACATTCTATTTTGAGAACCTTTACGCTTACGGTAAGAATAGGAGCTGAAGGTTACTGTTTGGACACATGAGACTCTGCAAAAGTTTACCCAAGTTACCGGAGTTTGTCGGCGGATGTGTGGACACTAAAAAAGCTGAAACAGTTGAAATATTCCTTTTTGTGAGGATAACAGGGTATCGAGCGCAGGCGGACCCTGCGATTGGCCCCAATTGAGCTAACTGACCAGTCGAAGAGCTTAGCACGCCCTATCCAGTTATTATGCGCCCAAATCAGGGTGGTGAAAGTCCATCTCTAGCAGAAAGTCGAGATAGTAATTGTGTATCTACAAGAGATTCAGTTTCGGATGAGGAAATGCCGACACTCCCTCCCCCCTCCCCCTTCCCCGAGAAATGGTCGTCGATTTTTCGAAGATCCTTTACAAAATAATTTGAAACTTTGTATTAGTCCATTTTTAACTGTTTAATTTTTTTGAATAGTTGTTATCAATTTTTTTAAATATTATGGTTAATATTTGTATCATTTTTATTCCCCATCTGCGTCCTCAAAGAGTGGGGAGCCCCGTTTTTTCCCGCGCATCCACCCCCTTCTACCCATTTTCTGCGCTTGCCACTGTTTTGACCCAACCCTAACTTCTCCCAGAATTAGGTTTCCGAAGACGGGTTTTCTGGTGTGTGGTAGAGGATCATGCATACAGTTACAACCAGCACCATCCTATTTTCTCGCTTGTGTAAGAATTCAACCATGGAATTTTCATGGAATTGTGTGTTTTTTAACAGTTTCCATGTTCAACTGTCCTTGAATCTTGGCATGGTAATTGTTGTTGTAGATTACGTGAGGATTCTTTCGAGCTGTTAGCCAAGATGGTTATTGATCTTTATTGAGGCTAACGTTTCGGCGATGTCGCCTTCGTCAGAGCCTGGAAAGTCAAAGTCATGAGTGATTTACCCCCTCAAACGCCTCATCCTTCTACAGAACATCATTCATCCAGCCAGTAAACTCAAAAACAGTATTAGAGAAACACAGACAATGAGCGCTCACCTTAGTTGCGAACACGATGTTTTTTGTCTACCCGGTGTTCGGAAAAACTTCCTGCAGTACTTATAACCCTCTGGGAATCCAAGCCTTTCTTGCAGCATCCGTCTGCAACCATGGATCATTAGACGAAAATGGCGAATGTGTTTGCTCTAACGGATACACGGGTCAGTTTTGCGACCAGCCGCTGTGCCAAAACGGTGGCACAAATTCTTTGTCTGTTTGTGTCTGCACCACTGGATTCTATGGATCATTATGCGAATCTCGTGAGTTTTCCTGAGCTAGTTCTCGTACAAATTACAAGTTTGAAAACATAGTCTGTTTTGAGAAATCCCATGGTACTCGAGTTCGTCTTCACCGAAAACGGAGACGACCACGGTAGCTCATCATTCAACGACGTCTGGCGGTGCTGCTGCTGTGCTTTACTATGCTCCTATACTTGCTTTCGTACTTTTGTACTAAAATCGAGAATACTGTGATATTGATAAGTTACGAGTTTTCCTTGCATTCCCCTTACTTTCTTGTCACGATTTCGTGGAAAACAGTAAGGTATCCGCAGAAGAATTTGTACGAAGCTGTCAAATCTCGAATTTCTTTACCTAAAGAATGAGTAGAAATTTGACTTGTCCAGAGCTTGCCTTTAAAATCTATAGTCGTCTTCCGCTAATGCTACCTCATTTTGTAATTTTAATAACCTTTTGGATTTTTGTGCACTAGTCATGTCGTATTGCTTATTCTGGATTGTATAAAATTTCATATTGTTGGTTTTTCCCAAGCAATTTTTTTTATTCGAAACAAAGTTATGTAGTTCAAAACAAAAGACCCCGTTATCAGCCACGACGTCGGAGGGTCCTCTTTCCTATAAAGAGGAGGCTACTTGAGCCAAGCAGCTTTTTATGGGGCCAAAAACATGAAAAATACGTTAAAAACAAAAGAAATGAAAATTTGGGGCATGCGAGGGAAAACGTGCGAAAAACCGGACATACGGACCCGTAAGATCGATATCGGTCAGCCTCAGGCCTCAAAATTCCAAAGTACTTCAGCTATTAAAGAAAACCGAAGGAAAGCTACCTCATGTGCAGAAAAACCTGATGAAAAGTGTCCTCGAACAGTTGATCGAGGACGCCGGACCGCTGTTACGAGCGGGCCGCGCCGCGCACGCGCCGCAGGCTCTGCACGTTCGGAAACTTCCTACCGATGACGCGTAAGGATTGCACAGGGTGCGGCAAAAGTCTTTGGGCAGGCATAAACGCTCGCTAAAACCCACGGAAGAGGAAATTGAAAAAACCAGTGGTTATTTTCTCTTTATGACCTAGTTATAAACATAAAAATTATTTTTGTTCCTGAGGTTTCCCCCTCTCTTATGTTTACAGCCTTCGGAAAGTTCAGGTGACATTGGCGCGCAGATAGTGGGGGCAATTTTCCCCATCACTTCTCCATCTATTTGTGAGGAGACTCCAAACTCCTGTGGGGGGTTGTAGAAATCTTCTACTATGGAACGCAGAAAAATCTCTGGGAAATTTGAAAAATCGGAAGGGCACTTCTGAATTCACTGCTAGCTTCGCTTTTGCAGTGGTCAAAATTTTCGCATGTAAACACGGAAATTGCGCTACAACAGCCATTTTTGCTTGTTTAAGAGCAATTTCACCACTATTTTCTGTTATAGATTTGTTGATTTGCTCTTCCTTAATAGACAGATGATAATTTTGGATTCATAGAATGACGAAATAGCCTCTTAACGTGGGTATTCTTCTCTATTGCCATGGCGGAGACAAATATTCGCTTATCGAGGTCCTACATCTATGCTGGGAGATTCCGAAGTGGTTTCTAGACTCTGCAGACTATGGCCTGCAAAGCCGTAAAGGAATTTGGACTCTTTACCGAAAATTTGCAAAAGGTCCGAAATGAATTTCAGTTCAGCAGTGTGCGCGCCACACCAACGTCTCATCTACTTTTTGATAAGCCTGGGTCACCACCAGAGGAGAAAATTTTGCAATCGAAAATGTTATTCATGTTAACGAGTGAACTGCTAGTACACAACAACCATTGACCTTTCCAAATTTTTCTTCCTGATGCTATGAAGATCGGATATGCTTGTCTAAAGACTTGCCGCAACCTGCATATATATTTATATATTTATATTTATTACATGAGGTACCTCATGTGAAAGAAAAAAAATAGCAGCGTGAAGAAACCATATCAAAAACACAACCGAGGTAAAACGACAGAAGGAAATGAAGCAAATAAAAAAAACAATAAAACGCATACAAATCGCTTCTGAGGAACAAGAACAAGGAACTTCAGGATTTTAGGTAGCTATTGACGGTCTTTTTACATGACTGGAGATTGATAGTAATTGCTTGTACTCTGCATAGCCTTAAGTAATCGGAGCCTGCCCAATTAGTGAAGAAGTGAGACCTGCATTTTAGTCTTGCTCTAGGAAGACATAGTTTTAGTGCCCCGCATATTTAAACAAGCACTGTAAAAATGGGAATAAAATGATTGTAGCGCAGAAGAAGTGAACAATGAGAAGAGTTTCTGCCGTGTTTGGTAAACTTCTTGAGATTATGCCAGAAAATGCTGTGTATGTATGTACAAGAATTGAAGTGTGTGGAGGAATGATCGAGTCGTCCAGCGCCAATCCAACACCTCGCTCTGCGTCCATGACCGGCTGGTGGGTGCTCTGCTGCCTGTCGCCAGGTCGTGAAAACGTCTGGTTTGGGAAAAAATAGTGAACTAACAGTGATTCACCTTTCACTGCTGCGCTTGTTTTTCAGTATTTCGACCAATTCACCTCAATTTTTGAACCACTCCCAGATATGAACACACTTCTTTTAAGCATTTAGCCACTACTCGTGCCGAACAATACCTTTTCAGATCATAGAAGTGTAGATTTTCACAGACTTAGCAGTTTTCCTTTTTTATTTCGATTTTTTTTCGATTGCGTAAAAACCTCATTGTTCACCAGTCCGACCATCCAGTTGCAGAATCACCATGGATTCATCTTCGAGTGAATCTGACGCCTCCAGCACTCCTCTCGTGTAAGTCGCAGTGATCAAACTATTAGCTGCTTCAGCTATCAGAAGTTAGAGGTTTCCAGATAGGTTCGGAAATATTCTAGTGATGGCGAATTTCAAGATGTTTTTGGTTATCCAGCAACTTTGCGCACTTACTGTCCAGGAAGGCTGATTTTGACTGGTTGGTTGAGCTGATCGACATTTTTCCTTCACTTTTCAAGAAGTGATTCCGCACGACCTCACTGAAAACCTTCTAGGTGAGCACATCGACTTCCACGGTTATAGCGTCGTATCCATGACAATCTCTGACGGTACGGCGATTCTAGCGGGTCGTAATGGCAAACCAGTTATTCGAATAGCGAGCAAAGATCCAGATAAAAAGTATATGCAGAGCAGATTGTTACAATTTTTACCGGCTGTTAGATAAATGTTTAGGGAGGTAACGATATCACTACCCTCGAGCTGGGCTGGCACCAAGACTCCGCAATGGCATGATTATGTCCTTTGCGGTTGGAAAGCTGTAATGGATTATGTTGGAGACGTACAAATCGGCTTTGATATGCTCATCCATGGTACCCTCTAAGCCCATTCCTGGACAATTGCAGCTATTTCTTATTGTCATTTCCAGAGAGAATTCCAAAGTCCTGTGGCGCCGGGAGCACCACATCACTAGTGGTTGCTTCTGCTCTTACAACATGGGCTATAAGCACCAACAAAGAATTTGATGATTTGACTCGGTCCGCAATTTTTTCGTTATTGGGGTGTGTATCATCGTGATGGAGAAAGGGGCGTGACCGGGTGACTCTGATTGGCGTATTTTGGCCGCCCTTCACGCCCACCTGTTTGAACTCGAACGGCGTCAATCCCGTAATACATGGTCTATTTGTGCTTAGCGCCGTACGAGTTCAAGGAAGTGGGCGTGACGGGCGGTAGGAATGCGCCAATCAGAGTCGCATGGTTACGCCTCTTTTCCCCTCACGATGATACAGGCCCTCGTTATTGCTGTTTTAACCGGGTTAGTTACTGTGGTCCATTTTCAGAGAAGAATTCGCTGAGCTGTGTTACATTTCTCGACGTTATCTCGGAGCAGAAGGTACAGGAGTGGATGAAGCTACCCTGGTAAACTGAAGGGCAACCGTTATTGCACTACAGAAAATGGAGACCGCGCCGCATCTCTTTCGCGGAGCGGTGGATGGGCTGAAGGTTGTTTCTCCGACGCCATCGAGATTGCTACTTTGTTTATTTCTTCTAACGCTATTTGGATACGCAGACATACAGTGATCTCCAAACGGCCTTAGACAAGGGGCGGGATCGCGGCGCGGGCACTCTGATTGTCTGCTGCACTGGGGCAGCTGATATGCTAGGCAAAGACACAGAGGAAAATCAACGCGTCCTGATTTCCCGCCCCTTCTCTACGGCCGTTTGGAGTTCACTGTATCTGCACGAACCAGAGGTGGAAGAAACAAGCAAAGCAGCAGTACTGATCACGCTCGAGAACCGCGAAATCGGCCACCTGATCTGCCGCGCCGCGAAGGAGATGCGACGCGGCCTTTATTTCACTGCCATACCTTAGAAACCTACTAATAGAACTGATTTGCTCGTTTTCAAAATTCCACCGCTCCAGTGCCAGCATCTTAATTAAGATTCTTCCACGCGGACAGTACCAGGGGCTTTATTTCTCTCCACTTCAGTCGAGTATTATTTCCTTTTTCCCGGACGCCGCCAAGTATGTGTCAAGGCCAGAGAACGTTTCTGAATCCGTAAATTGACTTATTTTAGATTTTTATGTTATCAAACGAGCTATCCCTACAAATAAAAAGTCTACTGTTTAGGATATTCCTAACCTGCACTATGAACGGCTTACGGAAGGACGTCTAGCTGCTAGGGTATGGCCTAAGGCTGTGTTTATACTTCTTCGTGAGACGACATCGCGGCGACGGCCACAAACGCGCGACGCGACGGACAGCGAAGTTTAAAAAAAGTCGTAGGCCTACACAGCTGTAGAAAGAAGGAAACAAGGGCTAGTTCTAATCCGCAAGAGCGGCGTCACGTTGCGAGAATAATCGCCAATCACTAGCTAGCAACTGTAGTGCGCAGCGCGCCACGCCGCTCACGAAGGAGTCGTCGCCGCGGTGGGGAATCTAGGTTTTCTTGATAGTTGTTCGTCACATTCGATATTAATTGATAAGAAAACTAATTAACTATCAAGAAAACCCCATAGTTAGTTGTCCCGGGAAGGATTCCTGCTTATGCGGCGCGGTCGCGCAGCGTGCTTTTCGAAGCCGAGGAAAGGCCGCCGCCATCGAAGCCCACTATACGCTGATTTAACAGATGCGCGGCGGTCGCGCAGCAATGAAATGTGAACACAGTCTGAGAAAATCCCGTATTTTCCCGAAATCGGGGCAATGGATCATTCGCTATTCTTCTTAAAAAATTGCAAGTTGCATAAATTAAAAACTTTTTTACTTCTTACTTTTTACTGATCTATAGATCTTTCCTTATTCTAATTTAAATTTTATCTTGATTATATAGGAGGTTTCTCCCTTTACAGCTTCTCTCCATGCAGCTTGGATTGGAGACGAAATATTGCTTGCTGAGAGACGTACAGGTGTGACTTTGAAATCCACGATTTATTGATTTTTTAAGTTTTGGTCCCAACATTTTCCACACTTTCTGGAGCAAGGCCTAGAAACATTGTCATGAATGTGTAAATCCTAATGATTATATCTCAGGAAGCAGCGCGTCGAGACCTGAATCAGATGCTTGAGCTGGTAGAGTCTCTTCCGGAAAGCGCTTCCCGGGAAGAATTGGAGCGATTGCTGGGAAGAGATGAAGTTCAAGCATGTCTCTCCGAAGACACTGAGCACTGTGAGTGAGCTACCTGCAAGTGAAATCATTATAAATTTTGTGGACAAATGGTCCGTGCAACTATGTTAACGAACGAACTGCGCAATTGCATCTATTCGACGCAACCAGCTGAGAAATGGGCTGTGTTTATACTTCGTCGCGATGCGATATATATATGTGCGGTTCGGCGAATAGCAAAGCTTGTAGTTCGAAACAACTCGAAGAAGAGCAAGCAACTCCTAGTCCACTATTTCGACGAAGTTGTCACATCGCCTAGCAGTGGGCGTGGCGCGCATTCAGTCCATCGCGCATTTTCCTGGGAAAAAGTATAAACATGACGCGACGATGATCTGCGACTTCGCATCACGATGACAACCGTCAACTGCTCCGATACGAGGGTGCCCGGACTTGCTTGTACTAGGGACCGCCCGCTTTTGAACAGTTTGCACGTGCGCGACGACTGTGCCATGATGAAGTACAAATAAAGCCGTACATCTTTGCCGACTAGGTTAGCCGCACCGTTCAGCCGGTAATTTCACAGAGCTACCTACAGTGGGCGTCGACGGCAATGGCCTTTCTGCGGCCTCGAAAAGTGCGCGACGCGACCGCGCCGCTCGCATTGGAATTGTTGCCACAGTGGCGAATATTGATTCTCTTGCTAGTTGTTCATCACACTTGAAGTTAATTTATAAGAAAACCAACTAATCATCAAGAAAACCTCATAGGCTGTTGTCCCTGAGAGGATTCCTGCTCAAGCGACGCGGTCGCAACGCGTGCTTTTGGAGGCTGCGAAAGGCCACCGTAATTGTCCCCCACTGTACACTGTTGGTCAACAAATTTGACGCTAGTCGTGCAGAAGTTAATAGATCGTGGTAAATTTCTGAATTTTGCTCAAATGTAAGCAATTATTTTGTGCCGACTTCTTGAACCAGGGGTCGGAAATTGTGGAGATGTGAGGGCGTCTCCGTCTACGTGAGCGACGCGGAATTGTCTTATTTCAGTGACTTCATTCAAACTACGTCCACGGGCCCGTTACGTTTTCGGCGAGGCATTACGTGTGGATGAATTTTCGAAGGCCATTGATGATCCAATCCGCATGGGAAGAATCATGTGCTCATGCAGTAGCAGTTTATCAGCAGTAAGCTAACATTTTAGCTTCTTTTTTGCCGAAAATCAGATGAAAATCTGACACGAAAGGCTTCTCAGGATTACGAATGCGGAAATGCCGAAGCGGAAAATCTGGTCAGGAAGGCGTCGCGTGCCTCATATGGCGCTCGAATCACTGCGTGGGGGAAACGCGTGCTTGTAGTTGAGGACTGTGCTCATCCGTCTGATCCCGAGGGAGACTGTCTACTTTTCACGGACGTTGCATTTTCTGGTGCCTCTGTGAAGTTCATTGAACAAGAGTAGACATATTAGGTACAGTCAACTCCAAATGTCCGTAGACAAGAGTTGGGACCGCGGCGCGGTTTCCCTCCGCGTCTCTGCCCTGCATGCCATGCTGAATCCGTGCAGCAGACAGCGAGAGACCCGCGCCGCGGCCCCAACTCTTGTCTACGGACATTTGGAGTTGACTATATCTAGTTAACCTCTTTGTATATCGGTCAGCTTCGTTCTAATGGACTGCGTATTTCCATATTGAACCGTTGTGTCCAGTAACGATTTTCAGATTTTTATTCACTTTGATCTCGTTTGCATTAGAACGACATTATTCTGTATTAGATATTAAGTTCTATTTCGTATATTATTTTGCTCGATATAAGTACATGGTGTACAGTATAAATGCTGCATCATACTTGCATATATTGCTTTATACGGGTACCTGGTATGAGTGGATTATAGTACGTGTCATCCGTTTAGCCGCTAGATTTTAGCCTATCCGCTGCCCAGATCATTATCCGGGCTTTATTGGGATACGGTAGGTATACGGTACAAAATTCGGAGAAAATGCCAATTTCTGGAAAAAACGAGGGCGGCATGGAAAATGATGTTTGTAATCGTTATCAGCTCCTAAAGCAAACCCTCTACGCAAAATCTGAGAGGATTCTATGAGATACCGTATCTACAGTGCACCTACCGTAATCGTACAAAAATGGGGTTATGGTACAAAATGGATGCGATATTCGTGTTCAGCACCTCGGAAAACCCCCATTGACGAAGCTTGGGAGAAACTTTTCATTTTGAGATTTTGGGGCAGAACTAGCCGAATAGTGCCCGAAAAAACACTATAATCTCTATGTTACAAACTCAGACATTCGTGGGGGTGGAATGCAGGTGGAAATGGGTCCACCCCCAGTTGTACCTGGGGGTGGGCCCAACATCGTGGGGCATCTACCCCCGACAATTGAAGGACGTTCCTCCATGTGCCCTCGCAGCTGTCCCCGGGTGGAATGGAACCCGTTATTGGGTTCCGGCGGATGGGGGGACGACCAGGGTTATGCGCAGCACGCTCTGCTCTTCTTGGTCCAGATACGCTCCCTCAACTCAAAAAGTGGGCGGAGCGGTTGGGGTCCTACCTGCCCATCGCCCCCACGAATGCCTGAGAGATAACAGTCCGGGTAGCTGGTAGGCCAAAACCAAATATTGATATCCAGTACCCTGGATTCTCGCACGTTATCCATAATCTGATCGTTTTCGAACGTTGCGTTATCCGAACCGTTCGTTATCCGTATATTGAGAAGTCCCGTATCTGCTTCTTGCTGATGGGCACTCAGAATGCAGTGCTACTAGCCACTAATTCCACGGTTTTCGGTCCACGATAATGTGCACCGTATGCCCAGTGGGTGAAGAAACTAATGTTGTGTATGTTTTAAAACGGGGTATTGCCAGAAAAGGCTTCCGGACAGAGATTAAAATCTGCGATGGAGTGAACGGGCTCTTCACCGTTGGCCAGCGCCAATCCAACACCTCGCTCTGCGTCCATGACCGGCTGGCGCTCTACCGCCTGTCTCCAACACGAGAAAACGGCTGGTTTTGAAAAAAATAAACAAAGCAGTGACTCATCTTTCACTGCTGTGCTTTTCCTTCAGTATTTTGACCGATTCTTCTCCTGAGACCCCGCATGCGTAGGGAAAGGGGGTTATTCGAGGTGCTGATCACGATTATTTATTTATTTGTTTATTTATTTATTTATTTATCGATACACTTGAGGTGCGCAAGCCAAGTAAAGGCGTGAAACAAAAACAAGCAAAAACGATTGAAGGCAGCACCCACGGAAACTTCTACCTCTCAGATTTTCTCGCGTTCGGAAACTTTAGCATCGTCTGAAGAGTTCACTGACAACAAGAGCACAGGAAATGCCCTGCGTTCAGCCTAGTAACAAGTATTTGCAGCTCTGTGACAGCGACAACTTTCGACGAGTTCACCAGCAGCTAAACGGCGGTTGTTTCTTGTGTTGCGTGCTCAAAAGTAGAATTAGCTGTTTTGGTGCGATTTCAAATGCTAAATTCAGTAGTTTTTTCTCTGCAACTTCTTTCCGTCGTTTCTGAGTAATTCTCATTGTTTTACGTACTCCTAACCGTTTTACTGGCATGCTATGGTATTTATAGCTTCTTGATCATTTTAGAGCTAGTTTTTGTCAAAATTTAAATTTTCAGTTATTTTTAATCCATTTCAGAATTTCATGAAGTTTTGATTCTCCAATATTAGCCTTGTTCATTGCCACATGTTTTTCACTGGTTTTTTTTTCTTCTAGTAGGTTGCAGAAAGACTGCAGATCAGAGTAAATTACTGAATGCGCGAAGATCCAGCGGGTAAAAAAGATGGCATTCTTGATCATCTCGTATCGGTTCTCATTCCACGGCCTGAGCAGTTCGACCACCCAGTCGCACATAGCCTAATAATGAGCTCGGAAAAGAGTATTTTCACCCGCTTTCGGAACTTTTTAGGCTTATGGGAGCGTTGAACAGCCTCAATATCTCAAAATTATGATGGAGCCTTCAAGAAGAAAATTTCCGTGGGTGCTGCCTTCGACCTTAACATGTAGTGGTCAGTAAAACGGGATGAGTAATGATAATGGGGAGATTGACCAAGAGAGGGAGAGGGACAAGGGGCCGTTGAAGTTGTTAGGAAAACTTAGCAACCCACTCCAGAGGTAAAATGCAGCAAACCATGGGTAGACATGAGAACACCTGACGATTATTGGTGAAAGGACGGTAACAGGCGAATGACTCATTCTCTAGTCCATCCAAGCCTTCCGCAGTGGTCTAACCGAACGCTGGTGACATCAGGAAGGCGCTCGCTTCTCTGAGAGAAGAGATGAGGGGAGAGTCAACGCAGTACTCGCAACAAACTCTTACATTTACAGAATAAAATGAAGTGGACCGCTCAGGCGACACGGCAGACATGAAAAATGCGACTGCAAAGCAGTGATTCACCTCTCACTGTTGCGCTTCTTTATCAGGATTTCGACCAATTTGCCTCAATTTTTGAACCACTCCCAGATAAGAACACACTTCTTCTAGCATTTAGCCACTAATCGAGGCGAACAATGCCTTTTCAGACTCTATTGTAAAAACGTAAAACTTCACAGGCTTGGTTGTTTGCCTTTTTTTTCCGGCTGCGTAAAAAACCCATTGTTCACCAATCAAACCCTTCAGTTGCAGAGCCACCATGGACTCATCGTCGAGTGAATCTGACGCCTCCAGCGCTCCTCTCGTGTAGGTCGCACTGATCAAACAAACTACTAGCTGATTGAGCTATCAGAACTCAGAGGTTTCCAGATAGGTTCGGAAATATTCTAGTGATGGCGATTTTCAAGATGTTTTTGGTTATCCAGCAACTTTGCGCACTTTCTGTCCAGGAAGGCTCATTTTGACTGGTTGGTTGAGCTGATCGTCATTTTTTTCTTTTCTTTTCTCTTTTCCAGAGCTGATTCCGCATCTCACTGAAGTGCAAAAGAAAAACAATTTTCCTCCCAGGTGAGCACATCGACTTCCACGGTTACAGCGTTATATCCATGACAACCTCTGACGGTACGGCGATTCTAGCAGGTCGTAATGGCAAATCACTTATTCGAATAGTGAGCAAAGATCCAGATAAAAAGTAGGTGCAGAGCAGATTGCTACAATTTTTACCGGCTGTTAGATAAATGTTTAGGGAGGTAACGATATCACTACCCTCGAGATGGGCTGGCACCAAGACTCCAGAATGGCATGATTTTGTCCTTTGCGGTTGGAAAGCTGTGATGGATTACATTGGGGACGTACAAATCGGCTTTGATATGCTCATACATGGTACCCTCTCAGCCCATTCCTGGACAATTGCAGCTATTCCCTATTGCCATTTCCAGAGAGAATCCCGAAGTCCTGTGGCGCTGGGAGCACCACATCACTAGTAGTTGCTTCTGCTCTTACAACTTGGGCTATAAGCACCAACAAAGAATTTGATGATTTGACTAGGTCCGTAATTTTTTCGTTACCGCTGTTCTAGCCGGGTTAATTGTTGTGGTCCATGTTCAGAGAAGAATTCGCTGAGCTGTGCTACATTGCTCGATGTTATCTCGGAGCACAAGGTACAGGGGTGGATGAAGCTACCCTGGTAAATTGAAGGGCAGTTGTTATTGCACTGCAGAAAATGGAGAGCGCGCCGCAGCACCTTTGCGGTGCGGCAGATCAGGCGCTGTGCTCCTGTGAAGATAACTGCTTTACTTATTCTTACCAGTAGTTGAATGTACAGGCATATAGGATCCAAACATAGGAAAATAAGGAAACAGCAGTCTCGCGCACGCTTGAGAACCACATCTCTCAGCTGGTCTACCTCGCCACATAGCTGCTGCGACGCTGCCTCTATTTTAATGCTGTGCCATAAATACCTTGATTTAACCATCCCAGAACCAGCATCTTAATTAGGATTCTTCCATACGGACAGTACGAAGGGCTCTATTTCTCTCCATTCCAGTCGCGTCCGGTTTTCTTTTATCCGGACGCCGCCATGTATGTGTCAAGGCCAGAGAACGTTTCTGAATCCGTAAGTTAACTAATTTTATATTCCAATATAGTTCTGTCTCTGAGCCTCATTTTGTTTTCAGTTAATTATATTTGTTACGTGAGGGCTTTGCTCTTATTTCTCCCTTTTATTCCGAAGATTCGTCATTTCTTTGTACGAGCAACACAAAAACCAGATCCACAGCATGGGCTTTAACGCGAACGACATCAGAGTCATGCTAAGCGCGACGCTAAGCTACAACATATTTCGTTTCAACAACAAGATGTATGAGCAGAAGCGAGGACTGGCGATAGCAAACCGAATTGCAGCGTTGTTGGCGATCATTTTCATGGATCACATCGAATCTATACAAGTGCTACGTTGATGACGCTTTCTTGACCATAGATGGACTTCCAATAGTTCCTCCATATGTGGAAGACGCCTCAGCTCGGAGAGTAAATCAGGCTGTTAAGAATTCGCGGCTACTCGTTCGTCTCATATTCGTCCCGCCACCTACGATAAAGGACCTCCTCACATCAGCGCGCATTTACGAGAACAAATGCCTTGAAGCAAATTGTTTGTACCGAGGAGTAAATTTGCGAACATCGAGGCACAGTCTATATGATCAGCTGCGCTGGGTGTGGCTAGAAGTACATCGGCGAGACGATGAGGCCTCTTCACAGGAGACTAAACGAGCACCGAAGAGCTTTAGCAAACCCTGCCCCCTATCTTAGCCAAAGTTTTTCGAGGCATCGGACCCTAAAACACGCGACAGAACCACCACCAGCGTTTACGGTTCGAGTCTTGCACCGCCACTTAACTAAGACGTTAGAGAGGAAAATAATAGAAGCTAGGGAAATAAGGAGGCATGAGCCAGAGATAAAAACGAGATAGGAGTTAAGAGAAGTGTTACGGCTAATCGACTGATTCCTTTGACAATATAAGTCCTCTCCCTCTTAGATTACTCACTCACTCTGTAACCTTCAGAGGGGCAAGATCCACAGCCTTCTTGTCGCTAGTGCTCTGCAGACTCAATAAGGTTTATGTGTATAGGTTAGCCACACTGTCGTATTTGTAACCATTCATCATCGTCTTTCCTTACGGTGTGTCGCGATTTTATTGTTTGCTTGTGATGATTTTGTATTGTGCTTGAAATGTTAAGGCCTGACGAAGGCATTAGATGCCGAAAGCTCATCGAAATAAAAGAGAGAAATAAGAGCAGAACCTCCACGTAACAAAGATAATTAACTGATTTTATATTCCTGTGTTATCATACCAACATACACAAGTACCAAATTTACTGCTCAGCGTATCCCTAACCTTCACTATGAACGGCTTACGGAAGGACGTCTAGCTGCTAAGGTATGGTCTAAGTGTGTGTTTATACTTCTTCGCGAGACGAAGTCGCGGCGACGGCCACAAATGTGCGCGACACGACGTGTAGCGAAGGAAACAACGACAAACCCCAATTCCAAACGTCACCAAACCGTCGCATCATGTGAATTCAACCCATCGATGAAAAAAAAAGTATAACCAGCATGCTGCGGGGATCTGCGGCGCCGCACCGCGAGAATGGCCGCCACTGTAGCACATGCGTCAAGACGGGGGAATGCTTTGCGAGTGGTCGACAATCGGGCCGCGATGAACTATGAACACAACCTAAAAAGACTATTCTGTTCAATTCGGACGGAGGATCACGCACCATTTGTCTCAAAAACCTGGAATTTTTGTTGAAATTGAACATTTTCTCATTTTCTGTTGAAACATTCACTACGCTAATGTGCTTATGTTCCCATTTTATAGGTTCTGTCGAAAATGCTTGGATTGGATACAAAGCACTGCTTGCTGAGAGACGTACAGGTGTGATTTTGCAATCCACGATTTATTGATTTCGGAAGTTTTGGTCCCGACACTGTTCAGAAATATCCTGAAGCAATGTCTAGGAACATTGTCATGAATGCGTGAATCCTATTGGTTATATATCAGGATGCTGCGGGTCGAGACGTGAATCAGATGCTGGAGCTGGTGGAGTCGCTTCCCGAAAGCGCTTCCCGCGAACAATTGGAGCAACTGCTGGGAAAAGGTGAAGTTCAAGCATGTCTCTCCGAAGACACTGAGCGCAGTAAGTTACACGTTATCTACAAATGTAATCTACATCTAATCGACGCAATCAGTTGAGAAGTAAGCTGCGTTCATACTTTGTCGCGAGGCGATAGCGTTGCGGCGAATAGCAAAGGTTCTAGGTCGAAACAACTTGAAAAAGAACAAGAAATCAATGAGAACTCCTAGTCCACCATGTCGGTGAAGTTGTCGCATCGCCTACTAGTGGGCGCGACGCGCATTTAGTCGATCGCGCATTTTCTTGGGAAAAGAAGTATAAACAGGGCACAGCGAAAATCTACGACTTCGCGACTATGAGTGAAAAGCACGCGTAGGTTTTCTTGGTAGTTATTCATCACATTTGATGTTAACTAATAAGAAAACTAACCAATTATCAGGAAAACTCGCATAGTTTCTTGTCCCGGAGAATATTCCAGCTCGAGCGGCGCGTTCGCAGCGCGTGCTTTTCGAGACCGCGAAAAGGCTACTGTCTTCGATGCGCACTGTGCACCATTAGTGAACAAATTTGACGACAAACGTTTTTAGAATGTAGAGATCAATAAATCATGGTAAATGTTTTGAAGTTGCAAGTTATCAAGAAGACTCTGCTGTGGTTTGCTATCACGGTAATTGTTCCAGCGCGAGCGGCGCGGTCACGTCGCGTGTCTAAAGAGTCCGGCAAAAGCGCGCTTTTATCAACGCTCATTGTACGTAATTGCCGTGGAATATTCGTATTTCAGTGACTTCATTCAAACTACGTGCACGGGCCCGTTACGTTTTCGGCGAGGCATCACGTGTGGATGAATTTTCGAAGGTGCTTGATAGTCCACTCCGCATGGGCGAAATCGTGATATCATGCAGTAGCAGTTTATCAGCAGTGAGCCAACACTTTTAGTTTCAATCCTAAAACAGATGAAAATCTGATGCAAAACGCTGCTTAGGATTACGAATGCGGAAATGCCGAGGTGGAGAATCTGGTTAGGAAGGCGTCTCGTATCTCATATGGCGGTCGAATCACTGCGTGGGGGCGACGCGTGCTTGTGGTCGAGGACTTTGCTCATCCGTCTAACCCTGAGGGAGACTGCCTACTGTTCACGGACCCTGCATCTTCTGGTGCCTTTGTGAAGTTCATTAAACAGGAATAGACCTATTGTACCTAACTGATCTATTTGTATTTGGTTAATTCTTGTTATTTACGCAAAATGTGGTGTCATCGACAAGGGTGGAGCGCGCGTGCGTGTCGCGGTTTGAAAATGGCAAAAAAAAAAAAGGACCAATAAACATTAAATGTTGGCCCATGACATCAATGTGAAGTACGAAAAAAAAACATTTGTAAATTCCATCGCAAGGAACCATCTTACATAGATTGGATATGCGCAAACAGAAGTGCTCAAACAAGCGACCGATTGCCGCGGTCATCTATCACAATCGGAACCGCGACGCGACCGCGGGCCTCACCTTCCGCTGCGCATATGCGCGTTTCATCTTGTCTCTACGTCACTACCTCAGGCACTAACTGTGCAATCAACTTAGTTGTGGTATCAATTCGAGTAGATACGTAAGTCACACTTTGATTTTTTGAATTTGTTTTTATTCCTTATCTTACTTAATTTTTTTAAGGAAGATTGTATTGTATGTCGTCTACGGACACTTACCACTCGCACGCGTAGCGTCAGGCCCCTCTGCCTTTTTCAGCTTGGGAAGAAACAGCTAAACATAGTTCGAAGAGTGCCCCTTACAGATTCTGGTACCATATTAGTCATTACACTTCGGACCGAATAAAAATCGAATAGTTTTGTAACTTTAATAATTATTCAAGAAACAATTTAAACCTCCAGATGCTCGAAAATGAGAAATTCCCAAAGCTCTTCTTCTCTTTCGTACAGCGCCACAGTGGTCTCTAATATCAGAACATTAGAATTTTCCGTTTATTCGAAATATTCGACGTCCGAAAGCAAAAATATTCGAATTCGAATAAATCGAAAATTCGAATGTCCCAACATGGGAGACTAGAAGTGGTGCACGAAAGAGAAGAAGAGCACTAGGGTTTCCTCATTATAAAATATCTGGATGTTTGAATTTTTCCTAAATTGTTGTTAAAGAAACAAAATTATTGGATTTTTATTCGGTCCGAAGTATATTAGTCATCATAGGTTAAAGACGACTTGTTTTTAAAGAGAAAAGACTGCAAACAGCGGCTTTCCATGCAGTATGTTCCCTGGGCCTGACGCGCGCGGGTGGTAAGTGTCCGATAATCACTGCATGTGCCTTATAAAAGGGAGCAATTTATTAAATGACTTTCTGTTCCTTCCGGCTTGAAATTCACAGAAAAAGGTAGAGGCATGAAAAAACAAAATAGTGAATAATAATGAGATAGGCAATTGATTCAAGAAAAATAGTTTTACAGGGAGTAAGGACTCTGGAAGGTGAACCCTTACACTCAGGAGGTGGCATTTCAAGTGCACCTCTCCAAATATGGTTACTACATAACTCCTGAAAATAGAGATGAAAAAGCAAAGGAAAAGGCATGGTCTAACGGAGTAACGTTCCAGAACAACATTTCGAATAAATACTCCATTTCGAATAAGAATCGAACATTCGAGTATCTAAGAAGGAGAGCGCTGGACGTTTACTCCTTCCTGTCCTTGCTTCTAGGCAGAAAACCTGCCTGTTTTCAAAATATTCGAATTTTTGCGTACTAAAAATCGATAATTCATTCGAATCCCATTTCTTAGTTGAAGGCTGTTTACTCCTAATTATCGTACTATAAAAATACAACTACTCATGGGAAGTGTTATTGTAGTAGCTAGCGATTTTCCAGCTCTTAGATTCAATTATCATGCTCTAAAGTGATAGAATTGCTGTGAAATTTTACCGAATAAGTGAACAAGTAAGTAAAAAATATAAATAAGCAAAAAGAAATAAATAATAAATAAATAGATACTACGAGATCTACTATAATATTATACTAAAGTTACTACGACTTTGTCTTTAGGCCAGAAACTAACCTTTTCTGGCTCTATCGTAAGTATAAACAAGCAAAAGAACCCCGAGCTCAGTCCTATCATTGGGTCGACACTGTCTTTCCGCAAAGGATTGGCTTCTGATATCTCATCCTCGCTCAGGTATCGAACCCCCGACACTAGCTACGATAGCGGCGCGCGCTGCCACTGCGCCATGATCGTCTGTGGCCTGCTGCACGACACGTAGTTCATGTTTTGAGAAGATGCACACTAAGGAAATAATGCAGGCAAGCTAGTGCTCTTCCTCATAGTGCCATACTTCATTACATTGCTATATGATAGAAATACTTTCCCTTGGATCTCCAAGTATCCTGGATTTCTAATTAACCTCCATTTGCCCACTCTATTAATACCCTTAGAATTACCTTACGACTTTCAAATTAATGTGCAATTTTGGCTTTTCCAGGACGCAGCCTACATTTTGCATTCGTTTGTCTTTGCAAAAATTCCCTTTCTAGAATGAATTTCCAGAATTTATGGACATTGTGTCCCAAATATATCACCAATAAGGCTCTCACAAGAAGTTGTGGAACTTCCGGGAACCTCCCCATGAGTGACAGGACCGAAATTTCGGGTTTGAATGAACCAATGGATGCAACCAAAAACTCCACCAATGCCTCTATTCATGAACGTTCCTAGAAGGTTCTTGTCCACCCTTTCTCTTAACGTGGACGAGTTTTCCAGATCAGTATGAGTGAATTTTGGGTAAAATGGCTAGTCTTAGCCACCAGTGAAGAGTCATGGTAAATATAGCGAGATATAACATATTCCGCTGAGGAAACCCGTCCACTCTGGGTGAACGGGACGCTTAAATCCTTTCAGGATCCTTAAAGCCTTCATGAATATGGCCCCACTTGTTCGATAACTGACGTGTAGACCAAAGTCATCAATGAAATACAGCAATGCCGTCCAGGATGCTATTTGCCATGTGAACAAATTACTGAATGTTTTTCGCAGGTGTCCACGTGATCGTCACGTGTCCTCTAACCGGCCGACAAAATTTATTTATTATTAGTTTTGGAGATTAATAGGGTTTCGACAAGATCTTCCAGGTTTTTCTTTTTTCTCGCCTTTTCCTGTTCAAATTATGGAAAAAAATAGAAAAATAAATGGCAGCAGGTGTAGTCTGGCAGCTAGTTGTTTAACCATCAGTTTCAATGGAATCGGATGCTTTTCAGGGCATGTCCAGACCATTTCGCACCCGCTTTGAAGTTTTAAAGTCTGCTACCACTGCTAAAGGTGTAATTACGTCGCTCACCATCTAAAGATTCAATACGCGATAGGACAAATTAATTACTCCAGTACGTAGAAATGGCGGGTTTTACCTAAGAAAACAACAGAGGAGTCAGGGGAAAACATGCAAAAAAGAGTGTGGTATGGGTAGAGGGTGAGAAAGGCACTGGAAGGGTGCAAATACTGACAATACCCATGGACAAAAACGATACTTGTGAAATATTGTCGTTTCCAGGAAACACTCTAAAAATGGCCAATTTTCCACCAGAACACCCACCAAAAGGTAGCACTTCTACTGTGGAGGTGTGCTTTCCATTTAACTCTGTCCAGTGCAAAAATATCCTTGTTCAGTGCACAAATATCCTTTCACCAATGGCGGACGCAGAAAGTGGGCGGAATGGGGCACGGGAAAAAATTTGGGGTCTCCGCCGTCTTTGGGACCCAGACGGAAAATAAAAACAACAAAAACATTAATTTAAATATCAAATAAGTAACAATAGGCATTTAAAAATAATAATAAAATTGAACGTTTAAAAGTAAGCTAATTCATGATTTCTACCTGCCTGTGTGGAGTAATTTCAAAAGTTCGGCGATCCATGTACTGCTTTCTGTGCCATGAGTTTTAAAATCGCATCTTTGTACATCCTTGCCTTCCATTCCAACTTGAAGAGCTGACGGTCTTTGAAAAAAAATTTAGAAACCGAAAAAATCTTCTCCAGAACGGATATATTTTTGTGAAAGTCATAAAAGCCTTATAAAGGCCAGTTATCATCTCTCTACAGCTTGCGGTCCGCTTCAGAGAAAAAAAATGTGACATAAGAATAGAGATCAAACATCTTACAAGTCCTCTCCTCATAGTCTCGTATAAGTTTAAATTAGTCTTACCTTTTTATTGCACTTTTCATTTGATATTTTTTTCAGTTGATTACCTTCATTCAAGGTCAAAAGCCAAACTAGAATAGTCGGGAATCCCTAGACTTCACGTCAGAATCAAGGCAAGCCATGCGTGCTTTGCAGAGCTGCAACCCCTCCATGCACGTGCTGTGCACGTGCCCTTTTGCCCGAGGCCAAAGTACCCGGCCAAGCTTCGGTCGATTTTTGCATTTCAGGAATCTGCCACAAGCACTGGCTGTCCGTGGCCGGTCGCTGTCTGTTGTTGCTCGTCGCTCCATCGATTCTGATGAAAATTCAGCGCTGCACGTAGTGCTCGATACGTGCCCGCATCTCACATTGCCTCAGGGAATCCGGCGGGGGCGGGGCTTGGTGCAATCAAATCATGGACTCTTCCAAGGAGCCGGGACGCGGAGTGCAGCAGTGTACCGTGCCGGTTTCGGAATCCGCCGTCGCTTTCCAGGCGACGGACGGATCGATGGCGGGCGTCCGGCAACGCAGCCGTCTGCGGCTGCTGCTGCTCGCCGCCTCCCACGCTGACTCAACCTCACTTTTTACAGCCAGCTAGGTTTTCCTGGGGCCGACCAACGCGCATCACGCACGGCTCCTTATCGGCTCGGCGATTTCTCGCGGCTTTCTCCGCTTGTAGTTTGTTGGCTCTCAGCCGGAATGTTTGCTTTATGGTCGTAAAAAGTTCATTGGCAACCCGCTGACACTATCTTGTGCTAACTTTGACCTTGAACGCCCATGGAATTCTTTGGGTTGCATCATAGTGTGGAAATTGTTTGTTTGTTTATTTTTAAGTTGTCAGTTCCGTATAGGAGTTAACAAAAACTGATTTCTCAGAGTCACTGCAGGTAGTGTAGTAATTGTGAAGAAGTGTTGTTTACCTGGGTTAACCTTCATTCTAAAGGAATTTTTGATAAGTTCAACCTTTTTACCATATCAGTAGTCTTAGGTTACTCCTATGAATGAGACCAAACAATGCGTTAAATGTATAGGAATTCGAATATTCATCCTAGAATTAGGTGCACGTTCAAATATTCAAAAAATAAAGAGCAGTGCAGTTTCGGCTGCAAGGTAAGGATGGCTGTGGGGCCTTATATTTTTCAAATATTCGAATTTTCTACTCTGTTCTTGAATTGGTAAGCAAATTAATCAAATTATACGGTTTTTATTATATTTTAAGGTTATATATAGTCTATTTATAGTCTTGGTTATGGCTTCTTCTGATTCATGGCCTTGTATCCAGAGCCTGTTTATGTTGTTTTTGCTTGCGATCAACAAGCAAACAATTGTTTTAATTGTGTGATTCTGTAATTGAATACTTTACTGTTTTCATCGTTGAATTCCTTCAAACCAATACGTTTAGAATATTCGAAGAAAAATTGTTCTAAAGCGTAAAGCGGTAAATGAAAATCTATTTCTTAGTTGAAGTCGAGTTAAAATTACTATTGTTCGAATATTCATTTTTGTACTGAGTTAAACACTTTAAAAAAAATGATTTAGTTTTTAAATCCATTATGTAACCAAGAGCGACACATTGTTAAATACATTTTTTTTCTATATTACAGCTTGTATTTTTGTCATTGACATTAGCTCTATGCTGCGATTTTCTCCTGTGACACTGTGATTTTTCAATTGTTGATATCCAACTCTATGACATTGTGATTTGCTTGCTGCATATCTGGCAAAGAGCCAAGATTCTTCCTCTGTTTGTAGAGCTGTTTGCCCTTGTCACCCACTACAAGTGCTATTGAGCAAGGATTAGAATGAGTTGTCGCGTCGCACTCCTCTTTCTCTGCGCGATTTGGAAATTCCTGTCCGCTTCAATTGTTTTTTTTCTTTTTTTTTGGCGGGTTTCCAGAACAAACATGGATTTCACTCTCTTTCCTCAATCGATGTAAATTTTTCGAATTGTTATCGCTTCATTTCTTGCCTACATATTTATGACTCTCACTAATTACTCACTCGCCAGTGCCAGAAATCCTGACGTCAGTGCACTTTTGAAAAAAAAACTCAAATTTCGCTGCAAATTCGTAAGAAGTGGGGTTTCTATAGGTTCTTTTTGCACAGGGTAAGCGGGGGGGGGGG
>JARK01001511.1:123375-135884 GCA_000688135.1 Ancylostoma ceylanicum
GGGGGGGGGGGGTTATAATGAGGCAATATGGGGTGGGTCATGTTTCTATGATTTGTCCCTCCCTTGAACTGCCCAATCACAGAAACATGGCCTGCCCCATTTTGCCTCATCGTGGCCTGCACACTAAGCTGAGAGTTTTCCTCTTGTGTATGATTTGATTCTTTAGGATAAACTATTCGGTAACCCCATTTCCCTAGGTCTACTACCCTTTGTTCATGTCAGTGATAACAATGCCCATAATTGCCGAAGAATAAGAAGAGTAGCCATCTTTACTTTGGCGAAAAACCAGTACCCGATCCGAATCAATCGATGTGGAGTAAACAGTTGTTGTTTGCCGCATGCGGCACGTTGCATTACTCGTAAATAACGCTTTCTACTTGTTACGACCGTGAGAGGTTTCGCTGTAGTTCCTTAGTTCCGCTTGATCGCTGTGTGATTGATGAGGGTGCAGGTGTTCAATGTCCAACATCCATTGAATAGAATTCCACTTGAATGGTTTCTCGCTGTTGAAAGCCTCATCGAATTTCTTTTTTGAGGGATTTTCTTCATTTTGTAGGACGAACCTCTACGGGGTTGGTTAAGCTACCTAAGTGTAAATTTTTTTTCTGTAGGTGGACAAAACCTATTGCTTTCCTCATGTTCTCGTGATATTTATTGTCAATGCGGGTTTATGCTTCGAGTAAAATAAAAAGTTTGAATGTTTGCAGGACTGTGAATTGCCCAGAATCTTTGAAACTTTCAGATAATAAGGTTTTTCATCCGACGCTGATCAGGAGGATGTACTTTTCTTCTCCCAAAAGTGCGGACAAACCTCTCTTCGAATGCTTTGTTTCTGGAGAGTTCTGGGAGCTCGCTGCGACAGCTACCACGAAAAGTTGCGAAGTTGCGGCATGCAATGGAACCGGAAAACGGTTGCTGACGCCTATCGTGCTCTGAGTGCAACTCCTTGTGGTAGTTGTCGCAAAAAGCACTTCTAACTCTCAAAAAACAAGTGGTTCAGAATGAGGCTTTTCGGCACTTTTGTAAGGAAATATGTGTACCACTCTGATCAGCGTCGCTCGAGGAATCTTTTGACGTTGAAATCGAAAAAAAATGATTCTGAGTCTGGACACTGCTTCAAAATTCCCCATTTCAACGCTGGAGTTTATCTATTCTTCTGTAAAAGAAAATTTCTCACATTGTGGCCTTAATATATATATATATGTAATATTAATTTCGTGGCTACATATTTGTAAACTGCCTGGTCCGAAAGCCCATCGGCAATTCGGATACCAAAACTGAAGCGGCATGCATCACTGGGATTACCCGGGGTAAACATGCTTACGTCTCAAATTAAGGGAGCTAACAATAAGTTTGCGGCTTTAACATGTTTACCCTGGGTAATCTCAATTATGCATGCCGGTCCCGAAATGAGCTAGAACACGGAGTCATTGAGCAAATTAATGCGTAGGACTGCAGATTAATTCTCACAAGGAAATTTTTCTAATGGCCACGAATCCCTGGGCAGAGATGACAGGGATGATTTGTACTAGGAAGGGCCTTATTCTCGCTAAACGATTCTCCATGGAGACAATCATGAGCTCAGATTACTGTTTTCTATTAAATGTCGTTCGTCCATTTTTTGACCTTTAGATTGCTTTGAATTCTGGGATTCACAAGCTTCACTGGATTGAATTCATCATGCTCTTATCAGTTCATGGATGGTATTCTTCTGGAAAGTCTTTGCGAATTCCAGTTTACATAGCTTCTCTCATCTACGTATCCTTTTTCTAACTGCGTAAAATACCATAACAGTAGATGATGGTCTTTGCGGTGGAACTGCGAAGCGGAATCTAATTTTTGAGCACGTTACGGACGTTCATGGAGCGTTTATTGACATCTAGGAAAACAATCCCTAAGTCTTCAAAACTTTACTTATCCTGCAGCCGAGTTGCATGGCCTTCCATCACCCGACATGTGCAGCAGTTCATCTACCGACTTTCTGCTATGTCTCTATTAAATGTTAAATCTGGGTTTCTCTTAAGGTAACCCAGGTTTAGCCATGAGCAAAACTAAGAGCTCGCTCTTTTTCTCATTCGGTACTGTTCGATGAGTACTCAAAACAAAGTCCATTGCTGGTGTGCTTTATTCTTCTATTGAATAAATGAATAGAACTGGCTGGAATTGATATTTCCCCTCTTCTTTAGTTTTTTCTTTGCAGTTTCCGTGAGCGCTAGCAAAGTTCGTGACTCTCCGCATCGGCATCTTTCACTGCAGCGCTTCACATTTTGTCTCTGAGTAACCACGAAGATGAATTGCTGATAATCGCATTCGTAGAGCGACGGCAGCATCAGCGCTGATATTTCATCAACTAGAGGCTGTTTGGTCTTACGTGATGTCTAAGCGGGGCCTGGATGCATCAGTGGGGTTACCCAGGGTAACCGTGTTGGGGTCCGTGGAGACGATGGATCAGTTTGCAAGCTACGAACGTGTTTACCTTGGGTAATCTCAATTATGCATGTGGTTCCTGTTCAGGTCATTCCTTTTAACATGCGCTCTTCTCTCAACTTCTCCATGGGTATCCGCAGACCGCACAGAATTTTACTTACATAGACAGTTTACCGTTACTTACCGTTAATTCATAACTAATGCTATACCTATGCAGTACTAGTACTACAACTAACTATCGAAGAGTTCGCAGTACTTGTCAACATCATGGAAGCGATAAAGTCATTACCACATCTCGTTTAGTCAGTTTGAAACATTCTCCAATAGAAATGGAGTTGAAAGGAAAATCCAGAAAACTTGTGGCTGTTTCTTGTCATAAATATCAATAAATATCGTAAACAAATAAATAGATTAGCAAATCTCAACGAATAAATACAGGAAACCCCAGTGGCCAAGGTCCGCCATCCCATTCCATGTACAACGTGCCAGTCTGATTGTCTGCGCATCCACGCATTTCACTTAATTCAGTGTTGTTCACTCGTCTGTCTCCTTTTCAAACCTGTCCAAACAGGTAGTGAGGCACACACGGGCGCTCCTCGACCAATCGATCTTCCTACTGCAGAAATCAATATTTTAAAGACGAAGGTCAAATAATCAATACTAATCCTGTAAGGGTAACGAGTAATACTAGTTTTACTTGTCTGCTTCAAGTGATCAACTAGTCAATGCCTTTTTCCAGGTCTGAGAGTTCGAGAAGGGGTATAAATGCACAGACAGTCAGAGTGCCGCGTTGGTGCAACGCGTGCTGCGGGCCTTGACTACTGAAATCTCCTATAACGCACATCGACTCAGTATTTTGCCATTTTCAATGAGTTTTCCTCATTTTTTCTTTTTTCCTTCTCTCTTTCGTATACTCTGTTTCATACGCGTTGATAGTTAAGTAATCGTGCATGCTGCCTGTTTTTCTCTCCACTCTCTGCAGTTCGCGCGCACTTTCCCGCACTCTTTCTTCTCTGGCGTCTTCCCAACTGTCTTGCGCGGTGAAATGGACCATAAACGTCTCGACAACGATGTTGCATAACAAATATGTTAAACTCGAGTGCTTTTGCAGACTTTCGATAAGAAACCCGCCACTATTACCAGTGTTAATTATATTTTTTACCTATGCCTTCATGGAAATTGCTAATCCCGAGCCTTCTTGTGGTTCTCTCGCATGTCTCTGCCTACTTCATCTTTTTCGATACTCTTCCTTTATTATCACCAGTCCTTTCTGAAAAATTTCTATAATTTTTTCGACGTACGAGCTACAGAAGGTATTGATTTTTTCGATCTACGACCTATGTGCAGGAGGTATTGACCTGGTTCGTGGTTTCAATTCGCTCAGTTGTTCGTTTTCTCTCAGCGGTTCCGTCGCAAATTGATTGCTGCCTGTTCTTTAGTCAAGAATGGGAACTCACTAGTGTGCCAAATTGAGTTAAATAAGATTCCAAAGAAGTTTTAGAGTTGAAAAAAGTTTTTGTAAATTCATGCAGATACGATGTACATGGATTCAACGAGAGTTCCTAATGTATTTCATGTCAAAATATCATTTTTCTTCTGGATCACGTTCTTTTATTACTCCCATCCCCACTGTTATCCATGCTCTAATTCTGAGATCACCGCTGATCACGTTTTCTAAAGAATCCACTCGAATTTATCACTTGTAATGGATGTTTGTTGCCATGCTGTCCTTGGACTTTGCCCCCATCGGCGTCATTTTCGCCTTGTGATTTCCACGGCAGTCCGTGCAGTTTTTGGAACATTGCTTTTCAAACATTGTGCCTTTCTTTTTTTACCCGTGGCCGCATTGATCATCGGGTCAATACTGTTCCTGGCACGTCACAGCCGAGACGGCTAGAATATCTATGTGTGGTGACAAGGTGCTGACATTCTATTTCATTCTTCTCTTTCTATCCATCTTTCATCCATCAATCTTTCTATTTCAGTCGTTATCTCGTTCTCTGTAGTTGAATTGGAAGCTTTCCTTGAATTAAGTATGTTCGTGCACAATAATGAAGGTCATTCAGTGAATTTTTCGTGACACTATGTGTTAAGAACTATGGATTAGTTTACTCTACTTCATCTTTTTTTTCTGATTCAGTGGTTCATTCATCCACTTGCTGATCCCTATTTTATAATATTTCCTCATTCTCTACTTTCCTACCTTACAAGAACAGATAACTTGGATCCATTTACTAGAGAATTCAATAGTCGAGACCCACTCGCACGCGCTGCACTATATCCAACGCGACACTCTGATTGCCTGCGCACCCACGCACTTTATCACATGAAATCACGTTCTCATTCTTGTCCAACCACCCGGCTTCCTGTTCTAACCTGTCCAAACAGATTGTGCACGTGCGAACGAGGCCTTGTCACTGGAATCCCCTGGATATACAGCCGCTGTCAATCATCCCTGCATCAAATAGCACCGTCCGTCCGCTGAGTCGCGCCGCGTCACCGGCGCGGCGCGTCTCAGCAGACGGGTGGTGCTGTGCGATGCAAAGATGAGAGCTTGGGAGCGACTGTATATACCATATGGAAATGATCCCGAACTAGTAATTATACATAGTTTTGGCTTCGGAATTAGCGACTCATCAACTGTCAGAATTCACAAAAATATTTGGTTTATCAGTCTGTTCCCCTCAATTTTGCTTGCAAAAAGTACTTCTATAGGCAGCAACGTAATTTCATCTGAATTGCTCTTAAAGGAAATTTATTCTTTCCTCTACATGTATCTTATGAGGAATAGCAAAAATCCATCGCTCCGCTCAGGGGAATAGCTGATTTTTGAACATAGTCTGAGAATCCTGTAGCCTGGCCCTCTCACACGTGTCACACTGCATGATCGATCGATGAGAGAACTGGAAAGTGCGGATGCGCAGACAGAGCGCCAAGGCGAAGATGATGCGAGCCGTGCGTTTGGGTCCAGACCGCTGGAATCTCGTGTACGGAGGATGAAGATTGTGAAAGAGTGAACTATAGAGTTCGTACACTAACTAGAGATTTATGAATGCGTTGGACAATCAACGAAAAACCTAAATTTACGACCCATAGCTATGAGGCGATTGCTAATATGATTTTTTTCTCTTTCTCTGAGTGCCGGTGCCTATGCACTCCTGCCTTCTTTATGGATCTTTGCATGCTTTAAATATCCTCTTTGTTGAATAATACTATCCCAGGAGAAATTTCATTGCACAAATCCGTTTTCAGGTTAGTTTCGCAGGATGTTCGCCTCCCGACTGGCGAAAGCCGGCGCAGTGGTGGGGCTGTCGGCTGCCGCCGTCTACTCACTCGATGTCACGAACGAAAAACGATTCAAGCGACAGATGGTTAGTGGTTGAGGCTGCTTTCATGACACCATTTGTAGTGAAATTGTGCTTTTCATGAGCGACAGTAACTGAGTATTTGTGCATAAATAAGCAACTCAGATATTCTCAGCGTAAACGCAGGACCTTTCAAAATTGTCATTACGACGCGTCGTAGTGACACAAATGTCTGTGAGTTACGGTAACTTCTCCGGGTCGCAGCCACACAATTTCTTTTTCACTCTATTTTCTCTCGAACTATTGTCTCGGACAGAACAGTACTATATTAGAAGTGGTTTTGCTACAACATGCTGCGAATGTAATCAGCTCGAATGTAGCGCGCGCAATTCTGATGTCAGATGAATGCGTAATCATGAAATCTAATCTCCTGACAACACAGAACGTTAGGCGGGGTTTGTTGAGCTTTGTTGCAGCAAGTTAAATTAGATGAAATAATCGACAAAGGCAACGTACGACATCACTAAATGCACAAGTGATCCAATATCTTCAATTACTTTGAAACTCGCGCCAGTTTCGCTGGAGCGCGCAGTCTTATTGGAGCGAGAGAGACTGGCCACATAAGCATGGGCTCCGCCGTTCACTACCTTGAGATTGAATGAGTTGATATTAATTTGGTAGGACAATGGTGATGATACACCGAGAACAAATAAATAACTAAATAAAAAAAGGTGTTCAGAAAGAGTACTTCCGCACTGCACACGCAGATAAACTGGCAGATTTAAACAAGCGACCTCCGAATGCTCTACCGTCCAGAAAAGAACTCGTCGAGGCTTTAAAGGTGATTCTTATTCACGTGGTTGCTAATTCTATGGAGCATCCAAGCAAATTGTTCAGACAGATGATGAATTCGATATTCTAATCATTGGCGGTGGCGCTACAGGAGCCGGTGTCGCTCTTGATGCTCAAACTAGAGGTTACTTTGTTTTTTTTTTTTTTTTTTTTTTAATTTCGTTTATTTCCTTACCTCCACAGAGATGTTTTGCTACAGGTCTGAAGACTGCGCTAGTGGAGCTGGATGACTTCTCATCTGGAACCTCTTCTCGAAGTACCAAGTTGATCCATGGTGGGGTTAGATATCTACAAGCGGCGATTATGAAGGCGGATCTTGAGCAATATCGGATGGTCAAGGTGAATTTTAAATAGGCAACGCTTCTATCATCTCCATTTATAGTATTTTCCTGCAGGAAGCTTTGTTCGAACGTGCAAATCTACTCGAAATTGCACCTCATCTTAGTGCACCCTTACCGATTATGCTTCCTATTTACAAGTACGTTCTGTTTACGAACTTCATTTGTGCGTATGCAACTTTCCAAAAACTAAACATATGTTTTTCACATGGGTGTTCATCGCTATAGGTAGTGATGGGAAAAACTACAGTAAACTCCAAACAGCCGTTGACAAGGTACGTCTCTGCCCAAGAACGCGCCGCGGCGTCCTTGGGCAGAGACGCAGGGGCTCATCATGCCGCTAGAACGCGGGCGCCGCGGTACCACCGCTTGTCTACGGCCGCTTGGAGTTCGCTGTACGATGTCTTCACTGCGCAAAATTGAGCCTGGACGCATCATTCAGATACCCTGGGTAAACGTGTTGACGCCCATGTTAATTGTGGGTAAGTCTTCGGGGTGCTATCACGTTTGCCCTGGATAATCTCAGTGACACATGTGACCACCGGTGTCTTATCGTTGGCCCCAGGGTAATCCTACCCCCTCCCCCTCCTCCTCACCCCAAGTAGGTGGATACAGCTCGAGAACATTTCTATAGTCTGTTCTACCGGTTAACATAGTTGTAGAGATATTTGAGAACGAGAGAACGCGAAAATTGTACGGTATTTTGTGGGGCAGGCGAGGAATTGAGCCAGTAGGCACAATTACCCAACTATCGTCATGTTGAAAACGGCTTTATCACAGTGCGGCTGTCTGATGTAGAGCTAATCTGCCTTTCTTCTCCTCCTCTCCAAATGCTGCACACTTTCGCGCTTTTTGTTCGCTCTGTTTTCTACAACTATCATCTCGGTGAAACGCACTACATATAAATTTCCACGAGCGTCTCTCACCTAGTTTCGCCTAAGAGTTTTTACTTCACTAGGTAGCACTTTTCAACATTTTCATTAATTCCGTATCACTTACAGGCGTTAGAACGGTCAAATCCTTATTTGAATTTTTAAGCATCGATTCAAATTTGAACAATATCTATTTGCAGATTTTGATTACTTCCAGGCTATGGCAAGTGCCATATTATTGGGCTGGCATCAAAGCGTACGACTTTGTCTCTGGTAAACGTGTGCTGAAGAACTCCTTTTACATCAACAAATCAAAAGCAATGGAACGGTAAGAACCGACCTTATTTTCCCATGGGTTTCTCGAGTGCTATTCGTGCAAAATTAGGTTCCCTATGCTGAAGAGCGAGTCTCTGAAAGGTGCACTAATCTACTACGATGGAACACACAATGATGCAAGGATGAATCTGGCAATAGTGTTGACCGCAATCAGACATGGTGCCAAGGTGAATTGATTTTAGTTTGTTGACATATTCAAATTGCAACTGACTGTTTATTTAATTCGTTTTTCTTTGTTCCTAGTCCTTTTTTTCTAATTTTTTTTGGTCCCTGAAAAACTAATTATCTATTATTTAATATTTATTAATATTTATTTATTAATATTTATTAATATTTACATTTTTTTGTCTCTAGTCCTTTCCTAATTCTTTATTCCCTGGGGAACTAATCTCAATCTTGTTAATACGCGACCCATTTAAATTCAGCGGTGCTGTTATAATTTTAGTTTTAATAATACGTCAACATAAATATCAACGAATGTCAAGGTTTATTACCAGCACCTCTTTCTTTTTTCTTCCGAAACTGAATTTTGAATTGCAAATTTCTCAGTTTGAAAGTCGTTGTTGCATTCCTAGTTGGCATTTCACAGCCATCTTGTCCTTTGACCCTGCTTAGAGAATTAGGTCTGAGGGAATTTTACTCCTTCCCAATAATAACAGGGTAGTTTTAGTGCGTAAACCACACCAAAGTTGAACGCTTGCTCAAGGATGAAAATGGCAAGGTCATTGGAGCTCATGTGAAGGACACGGTAAGCTCATTTCACCCTTCTCTATTCGCGAATGTGCATGAAATTCCTCTAGATAACCGGCAGTGAATGGGATATAAAAGCGAAAACCGTAGTTAACGCGACAGGACCGTCAACAGACACAATTCGTCTGATGGCCGATCCACAGACGAAACCAATTTGTGCGCCTAGCTCTGGTGTGCATATCGTCTTGCCTGGATATTACAGGTTAATATGAACAGTTGAAGTGGATATATCAGTAGTGATTTTCCGAAATATTGCTCCTGACCAAAACTCTTCCAGTCCCTCTAACACTGGTCTCCTCGATCCAGACACCTCGGATGGACGTGTCATTTTCTTCCTGCCCTGGGAACGAATGACCATTGCAGGAACCACCGATGCGCCCTCTGAAGTCACGCTATCTCCTGTTCCGAAGGACTCCGATGTTGAGTTCATTCTACAGGTGAGTGATCACTTTTTATTGATAGAGTTGAGAACTTTCTACTACATCCTCGCATTTTTAGGAGATTCGCGGATATCTCTCGAAAGATGTGTCAGTACGACGTGGTGATGTGATGAGTGCATGGTCAGGTCTTCGCCCACTTGTTCGTGATCCGAACAAGAAAGATACGAAGAGTCTGGCCAGGAATCATATCATTGAAGTAGGTCTTCTTTTTCAGTAAAGTAACAGAATAGCTAGTGTATTTTTTACCACTCCAGGTCTCTGAATCGGGCTTGGTTACCATCGCCGGAGGAAAATGGACTACTTACCGACACATGGCTGAGGAGACTGTAGACACGTGTATAAAGGTAGGGACACAAGGTTGAATGTTTCGTAGTCTTCCCTAGTTATTTTTTGTTACTATTCCGATTATAGGTTTTAAAAAATGTTTTAGGCGCATAATTTGGAACCAACGAATGGTTGCATCACAGCGGGTTTGATGCTGGAAGGTGGTCACGAATACGATCCTTTGATGTACATTCACCTTGTGCAGGATTATGGTCTAGAAGTTGATGTAAGTTCTGTAAAGCATCTTCATTTCATTCCTTTCTTCCTTTTCAACTATCAGCACGTTTGACGCAACCGCGTCTAAGCTTACGACTGTCCGCTTTGCTCAATTTACTGTTTTTTTTTTGTATTTTTCTTATCACTTTAGTTGCTCGTAGTTTTCTCGGATCTAAATGGGATTATCCAGGTAGCTCAACACCTTGCCAATACCTACGGTGATCGCGCATTTGTCGTTGCAAGAATGTGCAAGATGACTGGTAAACGCTGGCCGATCATCGGTAGCCGTCTTCATCAGGAATTCCCCTACTTGGATGCGGAGGTAACAAGGTCGTAAAATGTGGTTTTTTAAAGGTTTGACCCTAAAGATCTCATACCTAGGTACGCTACGCCGTTCGTGAGTATGCTTGCACCGCAGTGGATGTGATCGCTAGGCGAACAAGGCTGGCATTCCTGAATACATATGCGGCTCATGAAGTTCTTCCAGATGTGCGCACATCTTTTGTTTTTTTTTTCACTGTGGAACCTGGGAAAGTCATCCAAGAACTATTATAGGTCGTTCGCATCATGGCCGAAGAGCTTGGATGGTCGTCAGCAGAGCAACGCGCTCAGCTTGAACGTGCTCGTCAATTTATCGACCTGGAGATGGGTCAACTTGCAAAGCAAAATGCCGCTAGCAATGTTTCACTCAACCTTACCAGGTTAGTTGACGTCTTGTGTGGATTTATGTAGTATGGCGGACAGCGAAATTTGTGCCTAGTTCGTCATGGCTTTTTGAATTTCTGTTTTTTTTTTCATGGTAAGAACAGGTTCTACATTTCATGCAGTGCTATTCTGACAAGAAACTGTGGTTCAAAGGGGTTTCGCGGTTCTGAGATTTTTTACGGGAGGAAACAAGTATATACTCTCTTGAATGAATTTATACCCTTGACAAAAGCCCAATCCGGAACCAATTATGCGTTTTTTGCCATATATTGTGCGAAATAAGCGGGGAAATGGCAGTTGAGAACCCTTTTGGAGCCTTTGTAATCATTTCTCTCCTTCCAGTGAGGAAATGCAAGCAGCTAAAGATCGCTTCAATAAATTGGACAAAGACAAGAAGGGCCATATCACTGTCAACGATCTCAGACGTCACTTCAGAGTGAGTTTCTGGACATTGTGGGTTGATTCTCAGCCTTAAATTACTCTACCTTACCTAATTTGTCACTATTGTCAGGAGCATAACCAGAAGATTGACGAACGTGTGTTGCATGAACTGCTTAACGAAGTCGATCTGAACAAGAATGGAGAGATCGAAATCGCGGAATTCTTCCAGGTAAAGGAGATGCTTCCTACCTTCAGATCACTCTGTAATCGCGCCTATTCTAGCTCTATTCGGGTCTGAAGGGCGGCCAAATCAGCGCCAACCGGCTAGTACGGTATCTGGACGAAATGCACGGAACACCGAGTGTGAACAGATCCGGTGGCGGTGTTTAAGTTGTTTTTGTTCCACATCTCTCGTACTCTCTGGAGTTTCCTGCCTTGAGACCTGAAAATTGTTCTCGAAATAGGTCCGAACTTCCTCGATGTTTAACCTAATAATAATGTGCAGTCATGTAGGTCAGCTCCTAATTTGATGGTTTAATGTTCTTGGATTCGCAATTATCGATTTCCTCATAGAGCAGTTTTTGGATTATGGGAACTGTTCAAACATTGCGAATTCAGAAGAGCATATGATTATTTTCACCATGAAAAACAGCCGAACCTGCTTTATTAGAGCTTGCTATTGACCCGGTGTCGTTTTTTTGTAATTATTTAGACTTTTACGTATCGCTGGCGATTCTTTTGTATCAGAATTGTGTTAAGTAATGATCCAGTCAGGATTTCTTCTATAGGTTCGTATTAGAGCTAGATTATAGAACCTAGAGGCGTTGAACTGTGACAGGCTATGATTTGAGTGTTGTTGTGGTCTGGGCATTACATTTTTTTGAGTAATATTGAGGGTTCAAAAGCAGTTTGAAGCCTTGAGATGCCGGTATAGCCCTCGAGAACCATAGCACCGAGCGTAGCTGTCGCCCGGCGACTTCTTTTTTGATACATATTGACTATGGAACAACCACAATCAATATGTATCAAATGTGAAGTCGCTGAGGCTGTAGCGATGTTAGGAGCTATGTTCTCCGAGGACAATAACGTCAACCTTGAGGTGCACGCAGATCTATGACCAGCCTAATCTATTTTAAAGGGCTTGGCATATACAATCGCTCAAACCATGCCTGTTCACGACGATGCTTCAAAGTAAGTGCTTTAGATAGTTGATTCTTAGCTCGTAATAACTGTGTGTTCGTTGCTGTGATGGGTGCCCTGTGTATAAGTAAGTTTTAGTGTTTTATTGTGAGATGCTGTATTTTCAATCCCTTCTCCAAATTGCGGTTGGCAATAAGCATTTTTTGCCTCACAGTGGTGAAGTTTGCTGCGTGCTAGAGCGAATTGGATGAGTAGTTGGCAATTTTTTTAGCCCTGGGTTTCCCATTTTCATAAGATGGCGAGTATTTTTGTTCCTGCCTCATTCCCAAGTCATAGAAATAGTCCACTCATTATTATTCATGGAAAAGTCTTGCAATGGTGATGGCACAATCCGTAACTTCTCCACCCCCCCCCCCCCCCCCC
>JARK01001511.1:154310-200705 GCA_000688135.1 Ancylostoma ceylanicum
TTTTTTTTTTTGAATTTTCATGTTGTGTACCCCGATTTTCAATGTTATTTAGATTGTCTTACTCTTTTACTTGGCTTTGACATCGAAAACTTTACCTACCTTATCTACCTATTAGGACCACTTTTTTGGTCCCCACCCCCCTCCAAACTCCATTTTACCCTGCAGTTCTTCAACCATTTTTGTTTTATACCGACATTTTCCTTTTTTTTTTTTGTTCTCAACTGAATTTCTATCGTTTACAGATTGCGGAATATTTGGATCGTTTTGTAGTTGGTCAGAAGCAGGCGAAGAAAACACTTGCAGTGGGTGTTTACCAACATTACCGACGCCTTGAGCATAACATAGAAAGTGGAGCTGCATCTATACATCAGATGAAAGAAGACGTTAAAAGTACGCCGCGAGGAGTTTTGTACCAGGTTAGAGCTTTTGGAATCGCCGCGAAGTCATATATTGAAGCATTGGTTATTTGAAGGATGAAAATCGAATTGGCCATATTGCAACAAGTGAACTACGGACCACTCCGATGGCGTCGGCTTACATGCAGGTTCGTCATTCCTAGCTTTTTGCCTATCTTCTTCATATTTCTTGTTTCTGTTGACGAATTTCTGAATATTTCAAATTTTACTTTTGTTTTCTTAACCTTTTCGTACTTTCTGTCTCATGCTTTACTTTAAAACAAAATTATGTGAGTTTTAACTGGGTAGGCAGCAACGGATCGAACACATGAGCGCATTTAAATATTTCTTTGCACTTCAGCAAGTTCCAACGATGCCTCCGATTCCAACCAGACGAGCACCACCAGTGTTCCGAGCAATTCCTGAAAAGGAGCCTGTGGTTAGACTTGAGAAATCCAATATTCTACTGATCGGCCCATCCGGTGTCGGCAAGACTTTCCTCACGCAGACTTTGGCTAGGTATGTTTCCTTGTTTGTAAATTCAAAACGGGCTCTCGTATTGGTGCCTATTGTTCTGCGAATCTTCTTTTGTTTATTTTTGTTTCTGATTTTCACTACCATGGTGTCCTTAAGAATCCTTGATGTGCCAATCGCCCTTTGTGACTGCACATCAATGACACAAGCTGGATATGTTGGTGAGGATGTGGAGAGTGTTATTCAGGTACTTCAGATTGATTCTTGTTTTTTGCAGACAATTTTCCACTAGCAGTTGTTTGTTTTCTGATTTCTCTATTTAGAAACTTGTCCAAGCTGCAGGCGGAAATGCTGAGAAGGCCCAGCAAGGCATAGTTTTCTTGGACGAAGTTGACAAGGTAAATTTCATTCGCTGCTTTTGCTGTATCATTCATTTATTTAATTGATTTAATTGCACTCAATGGTGTGCCTTACAATATACAAGAAAAAGAGAAGCAAACCAAACGAGCTGGTAAAGAACGTGTGACAAAATTCTCCCTACTATACCTTCGATCCAAGAGAACTCGCGAGTAACAATAGGAATTTTCCGAATTTTTTCCTTGAGGTGGCTCTTCCGTATTTTTATCTTTTTTCTGTGGAATCCTGCTACTTTTATTCCAAACAGATCATATTCTCTGATTTCACTCTTGTGACATTCTTGTCTATGCTGTGAACATTCTCTTTTAAAAACTCTGATAACATTTATTCTATCACAGATCGCTGCGGCGCACGAGGGACACTCTCCTGCATATCGCGACGTAAGCGGTGAAGGCGTACAACATGCTCTGTTGAAGTTGGTGGAGGGTACTGTGGTGAATGTGAAAAGTGGACGAAAAAGTGTTGGAGCCCAACAGGATACAGTGCAGGTATTTCATTTTGTGTACTCTTGAGTTAAATTTTAAATATTTGTTCAACTCAGACATAAGATTCCAGGTAGACACGTCAGATATTTTATTCGTTGCCTCAGGTGCATTCAATAGCTTGGATAAAATCGTTGCACGTCGACTCGACAAGAAAAGTCTAGGATTCGGTAAGTTAAGATCCACGATCAGATTTGCATGTTTTCGTTAGCTTTTCATAATTTCGATGTGCGTGCTTTGAAGGATCATCATCCGGTGAGCTTCGCGTCTCCGCGGACGATCCGAACTCAGAGCAGGCCCGAAAACGCGACTATTTACTCTCCAAAGCTGATCAAGGAGATCTGATAAACTTCGGAATAGTTCCCGAGCTCGTTGGTCGATTCCCAGTTCTAGTTCCCTTCCACTCATTTGACCAAGATGTGAGTTAAAGACAGGTTTATTGATGCGCTTTACGCTCTTCCGATATGTTCTCGATTATTTCCTTTTTTAGATGTTGGTCCGTGTGCTCACTGAGCCACAGAACTCTCTACTCACCCAATTAAAATTGCAGTTCGCCATTGATAATGTAAGTTTTCACCAGTTATTCACAGACCAATCTTCTCCAAAATCCAATCAGTTCAGGAGAAAAGAGAAATGTTTCATTATGAGCAGGTGCAGGTGATGCCTGCACCTTTTATTGATGGTCACTCTTTATCACCAGTTACCGAAACTTTGAGAGAAGGTCAAAAATTACTTGATTATAGAACACCCCTGTAGGTTCAGAGTGTCGCCTGGAATTTTGAGACTGCAAATGCAGCGCCCACGGTAATACCTACCCCTTAGATTTTACAGTAACCCTGGGTTAAGCACCATGGTGAGAACGAACTCATCGACCAGTTTTATCACCACTCCGAAGCTCTAAATAATGAATATGATAATTATCGTGGGTGCTGCCTTTAAAACACTTTTGGCAACAAATTCAAAGATTATCTACCGCATTTTTGTGACCTTAAAGTTTTTCACTCTTGGATACCATCGCAATTTACAGGTCGATCTTTCCTTCTCATCGGAAGCTTTGCAACAAGTTGCACAATTAGCGTTGGAGAGAAAAACAGGTTAGTGATTCGCTCTAACAGATTTCATGCAGAAAGCCTAGATTCATTATTGAAGATGTATGGATACTTTTCTTCTCGCTCGCTGTCGAAACTGAAATTCTCACTAGCGGACTGTGATTTGTTTGGTTTTAGTAGAGAAATTAGCCATTCTTGCATGTTCGTGCTTCTCCCATGCTCGTGCTTCTCCAAATGTTCTTGAATAATTAGAATTTACTCGCTGGTTGTCTCTTTGGCATAGGAAGTGGTTCTGGATTAACACAGTTTACTATTGGCTCAACCTATGTGGGAGTATAACTTTTCTATTTCGCATACATGTATGTTAAGACTCCGCTTCTTGCGTTCCACTTATGCGGAGTCTCAGGTAAAGGCAGCGTGTGATATAATTTTTCAATTATTTTGCACGCTAAATCTTGTCACCATTTTTGTGAACAGATGGTGTTTTCACTCATTTTTAGTACTTCAATTATTTATCTGCTCCATGTCCGCAGAAAGAATGACTCAAGCGAATACTGTTCCTTCACAGGAAGCAGTATTCACCTCGAGTAATTCTTTTTGTGATAGAAAAAATTTACTTATCATAATACGAAGCCTGACTTATCCGAAGCAGTAGATCGACGAGGTTATTTGACGTGAATATCGAAGTGTTGAGCGATTTCTTTCTGCTGGTTGGACACAATAGAAGGCTTGTTTTGTAATTTTTAGGGTGTTCACTTCTCTGCCTCAGTTCTTCTCTCTCATCACAGTGGTTTACTCAAATCTGATGTTGTTTTTGTTCCTTTTTTGCTGCTTTTTCAGATTTCGAAAACTCAACTGGTACTTGAAAGAAAACGAGCGAAAGCTGAATCGTTCCAGGTGCCCGCGCTTTACGTTCCATCCTGGAGGGTGTTCTGTTGGATGCGAAGTTCACTGTGCCCGGCAGCGACATCGAGTCGATACACGTAACTCGGTAAGTTTCGTAGCATTTAGTGCCTTCAAAAGCAGCAGTAGTTCGGAATGATTGCTCCTGTTCCAGGGAAGCAGTGCTAGGAGAGGCTGAAGTAGAGTACACGAGACGGCGGGTGGAGGAGAAAGTCGAGAATAAGCAGGCCATGTCTGCCATGTAGAAACAAAAAATTTAGCTAGTTCTCTTCGAGCACGTTATTGTGATGGATTTAACCAATTAGCGACTTTGTTCAGTCTTATTTTCTCTCCGATTCTTTCCCTTAGCTCGTTGTTCCTCTTTTTCTTACTAAATGCCTCATTTTTGAGGTGAAAGTAATTGGCTGGCACACGATAAAGTGTAGAGTAAGCTAATATTTCTCTTGTGTTCCTCAGAATTTCCAAAATTCTCGCATCAAATGTAAGTGTATTCTTCCTCGTTCGTGGTTCACAGTGATGTGACCCGTCGTGTACATACTCCTACAATCCCGTCTGTAGATTAAACCTTTTTTTACAGGCATTGATGTTGTAAGAAAGATCTATCTGTTATGCAGCCTCGCTTCCTTTTTTGTTGTTTAAATTGGAAGAACGGAAACTACTAATTTTGAGTGTTATATCCCAAGTGTGTTGCTTTATTTTTAGTTACCTTTTTGTAAATTTAAAGTGATTCCAACATTTACAAGTAGTCGTGTGTATTCAGGTCAGGTTTTTGATAAATTCCCCAGCATCGATAGCCACGAAGATCCTTACATTGTTATTAATTACTTGCTGACTACAACGAGATGAGCGGAAGAAGAGAGCAAAAGGATCAGGGCGTCTGACGTTTCTAATGCTTTAATTATTCAATGATTCTTTCAGAATAGTTTTTTTAGTTTCAGAATAGTTTCGAAATGAATGCTAGGAACGCGGGAATATAGGTTGCTTTCGTTCATCTTCGGGGGAACATCAATGCTTCTAGTTATTGGAGGTTAGCAATTCTCGAATTCGAGACGCTTTGAGCAAATTCTTCTGAAAAATTTTCGTTACCCGGAGGGACAGTCCCACTTATTTACTATAATTTCTGTCAACAGTATTAGTAATGACTTGAAGGCAGCAGCAGTCGAAATCCTCGACTCGGAGCTGATGTGCGGGTGGTGAGATACGGACTCAGCAAATCATGAATGTAAAACAAACCTAAACAATGATGGTTTACCTTGAGATCGGAACTATCGTCGCGAACACGCCTGGCTGGTCTGTTTTGAACGGCTCCAAAACCCCGAAATTTGGGGAGGTCTCTAATACAAGGATTTCCGCGGTGGTCGCGACTATCCACCGGTTTTGGAGGGTTAGAATGTGAGGCAGGAGGATCAGACGAGAATGGGAATGGTTCATAATCTTAATGAAATGAGTGGATGCGCAGACAGTCAACGTGCCACGTTGCATATCGAACTGCTCTCACTGCGCTGATTCAAGGAAATTTCAGTTTTAGTCAAATAGGTGTATGTAGAACGAAACTGCGCATCATGGTCGAATGTTGTTATTAGCCATCCCTGTCATGTCAACCAATGATCTGCTTGTTGGAGATAACGACGTGAGGGAGGGTGTTTTAGAAATCCGGTACGGCTCAAACTAGAATATACGCTCCACGTACGATAATATCGTTTCTCGGGCCATTTTAACATGCCATGCAGTCAGAAATCTCCGTGACTAACAAGCTAGAACGTGCGCGATGTGTGAAAAGCTGGTCTGTTTTCTCCATCGGGTAGTTGATCTCCCCTCGCTGAACTGTTCGAAGACGGTATCCATCGAATCTAGTCCCAAATAGAGAGAAACGATGACCGAGTAAGTTCGTAAAAGAAGAAAAGTCGAATAAAAAAAAAAGGACAGAATTTACCCACCATCCGTCAAGGTTGATTTTCCAGAGGAGAAAGGTAGTTTTTTTAGACTTGATCCAACACCCCGGCGATGCTGTCGAATTTGCAAATTAAGCGGTACTCGAGAACGACTTCTACCCAATTACAGAAGGAAGACTCAGGCAACCATATGAATTTGTGCTAAGTAAACGAATATAAAAAATGTGTTTAGAGATGATGGCTCGGAAGTGCTGCAAAAAGGCATTCTGAATCCAAGTTCCTCAGACCTGAGCCTATCTCTTGAACACTTACTAAATTAAAAACTCCTCGTAGAGGAACCGGTATAAACCACAGGCAAAATTTATAAGTAAGTAATGCACCTCACGAATCAGAAATCCAAAAGCAGCTCTCGAAACATCCCATCTCGATCGAAAATGCCACTGGTATGTTTGACAACTGATGTCCACACCATAAGGTGGTCTTGCAAACCTTCTATTTCTCTGCTGGAGTTCCGTTTCGTAGAACTAACAGAACTAGATTTCTCAAATTAATAGAAGTTTTGAAAGCCAGCCCCTTAGTTACTCGGAGAAATAATAATAAACCATGCTTGACCAAATTGTCATGACCAGAACTTCAACGTCACGGGCACTGATGAATGATAACAATTTTATTCAAAACGTAGGCAGTAAGATAACAATAACAATGACCTAGCGTAAACTGACTAAGAACGCGGAAATTAATTTTCAGCAATTCATACATTCAAAAAAAAAATCGAAAATTGCCTAAGGCCGACAACTGCTCCAGTCGAAAGTAGCGAGAATTACCTAGCTTGTTTGGATACACGTCTGAGAGGCTGATTAATGCTGCTTGGCGGCCTGCACTGCTGCCGAAGGACCAAGAAGCATCTGCCGTTGTTGTGCAACCTGGAGAAGGTTTGTCGATGAAGATGAAAAACCAACCAAAATTCCAATAAAATACAGACCTGAGTCTTCTCCAGATCACTTCGCTCCTTCTCAATGATGTATGGCATGAACATGATAAGTGACGTGGTAGCTCCAATCCATACGGCCTGACGGGCGACGTACCACAGGTTCTTCACACCCCACGCACTCCACGAGGCTCCGTTGGTGACGGCCTTGCGAAGGCATTGTGGAACCATTTCAGTGAGACCTTCGAGTCGCTCGAGAAGCGTCTCTTCGAGTTCGTCATCGGGAATGTCGTCGAACTCGTCCCTACCTCTCAATGCCATCTATAAACACTCTTTTATAACGTACCACACATCTGAATGTACAGGTAAGGGGCTCCATCGCGACGCACATGATTTGCAACTACCGTAGTTTCTAGCTGGACTGTTCGGTTACAGTGAACTCCAAACGGTCGTGGACACGGATCGGGACCGCAGCGCGGTTTTCCTCCGTGTCTGGCTCAGCAGGTCCGCTGCCTTGGTGCACAGACAACCAGAGTGCCTGCGTCGCGGTCCCGGACCTTGTCTACAACTGTTTGCAGTTCACTGTACAGGGTGCGCCATAAGTTCTTGCACACAATATTTAGTGTGCAACAGCCGCTGGATCCAACGTAATGGCATGACCTCTATGGCGGTACTGAGCCACCTAAATAGCAACTCAAAACACCTATCAGATCAGGAATACGTCTTCATTCGCTTTTATAATAACTCAATGTTGAGGGAGTAGCAAACACCTCGTGGAGCGCTGGTGTATCTGGTATAAAACCCCTCGAAGCTTTACATCAGCTTCATGCTACGAGTCCAAACTTATGTATGATATAGTACTTGATTTGCTCTAAAACATAGTTGGTTACGGCTATCCACCAAAATCGGATTGGCGTTATAGAAGAGTTCGTTCTGAGCACGGGATTTCGGTCGTGCAGCATCCTAGGAGGCGCAAATTGCACAGAGCAGGTTTTAAGCTTTACAGAGGAGTCATCTCTGCGCTGTTCAACTTGATTTGGGAGCAGCAAGGAGTGCTTTCTCCAAAAATACTCTGCGAGTAAAATAGAGAGTGATCTTGGTATTGTGGTTCACAAAAAACTGTAAAAAGTTGCTCATGCACGCCCTTTTCTTAAAAAATTTCTGAAATTTCTGAAAGGAAGGGGAGATGGGATCTCAGTACATCCCCTGAATTCCTTGATGTCTTCTCTGTCTGCTCCAATGTTTTGGTGAGAAACTATTTGATTTGCTCTGAGTAGTGTCTTCCGTTCGAAGAGACAGTGTCACCCGCGCTCCAAACCGTGCAGCGAGTAGCTCAGTTTTCGCTCAAGTTTGAGTTACTACGGGAGCAAGTGGCGACGTATTCCTGTTCTGATAGGTGATTTGGGTTGCTATTGAGTTGACTCATTTTCGCTATAGAGGTCATGCCATTACGTTGAATTCAACCGCTGTGCTGTTACTAAGTATGGTGTGCAAGAACTTATGGCGCACCCTGTATGTCTTTTATTTTAAATTTGATCCCGTTCGACATAACTTTGCTTTTAAAAGATCGTTTCAAGACGTTTACTGGCTTCCACATCTTATGAATAGAGGAAAGCTTCGATAACATTGCCAGCGTTTGATAACGTAAGATATGTCAGTTCCAGAGTAGATATTAAGAGGAAAAGATGATTTAAAATTAAATATTCTAGTCTAGTAAGTCGAATATGTGGAGATCAATTCTTAACTGGGAGGCTCTTTTTATTCTGAATAACTCAGTGGTGGGATCTCTTCAAATCTCTTCTATTTAAAAAGATCTAACGATTTCAAACGACAACGAAATGAATGCATATCGATCGGTGATCTGATCCGCTTCCAAAAACTAGCATGCAATTTCCGCCATGCTGGTGGTAATTATACATGCGGAGATTATCTGTGGCGATTCGTTCAGTAACAAGTAAAAATTACAATTCCATTACACTATGGCCAGCAATTCTCATCATACAACCATGGCGTGGTTTCATGCAAGTCCAAAAAGAACATTCCGCATGCAATGTATAAAGTTAGACTAATTTTATCCATCCTAAAATCAACTATGAAGTTCCAGAAAATGGATTCTTTTAAAGAAAAGTGAGGTCCCTACGCTATACTAAATTGGAAAATTGCATCAAATTTGCTGGCAGACACATCTCCCCCAAAGTCTGCAAAAGTACCTTGAAATCCATATTCTGAAGTAGTATTACAGGAAGCGTCAATCACGATTGCCCTCCTCTCAATGTTGACAACGCCGCATCACTCGTTGACCCATGTTGGTTCGCGTTTACCGGTATAGGATCAATGTTTGTGATACCACGTATCAACCTGGGTTAACAAGTGTGGTGGCGCTGCCAACACTGAGAGGAAGGTGATCGTGAGTGACACTTCCTGTAACTCGTATGCTAAGTTGTGTGCAGAAAAAAATCATAGCCTATTTCACTTCTTGATGCAAAAAGCGTAGTCGTTCTGGGATATTTCAAACTGATTTTGCATTCGAAACTAATCTATCCCGTCATATGTCATTTATACGCAAGAAATTGGAAAAGTCTAGAAAGCAAATGCTGAGAACAATAGGAAAAAGGACCACAGTTTCAAAAAATCAGTGTTTTGTTTCTGGCTTAGTGCCAGCTGCGAAAGAAATCACGGTCCCGCCACGAAAATGTTTTCATCGCCCTCACCTTTAATATGAAAAAATGCGCGACATTTCGAAAGCCTCTCCCGTATTTCGTTCTCGAATTCTTGGACTGTGGCGTTCCATTTTTCTTTTCATGCATCAAAACCCAGGTAAAGGTGCTATGCATTGAATTCTAGGTAAAACTTGTTTTTACGTGAATAACATGGATGGTTTGAGTTTTAACGTGTTCCTAATACTGACATGTTAGCAGGTGAACAAACCGAACGAGTTTAACATGTTAGTTCCTGTTCTTTGTTTAGTATTTTGGGCCGTGGATTGCCTTGTTCTGTGTGTATTACCCCCTCACTCCACATTCTAGCGGTTGAAGAAAAATCGAATTTCGAATATTCGAAAATTTTTCCGAGCTCTTGAAGTATACTATTTGAGTCTTTGTCCTTCACGTTCATTATATTTCTTATTTTTCTATGCGAAGGTGCTGCTCAGTCCTGGAACTAACACTGTTTCGTTGTTGTTTCGTGACAGTACTGTTTTCCGCGAGTTACGTTACAAACACTAGCAACAAGCAGAGGAAAGGGGGTTGGGTAGTTTACCGTTACAGAAGGTTTCACCCTGCGGACTTGATCCTAGGTCTAGGCCTAACTAGAGATTTAAATCAAAAGAAGTGTATAAAGTCTAACAATAAGAGAAATAAGGAAAGTTATGTCAAGATTAGATGTTAGCCCTTTTCGCGACAAAACGCACTAACTTCTCATCCTAATTTTTTGAGCCTAAGCCTAAGTATGAGTCCTTCTGTCCAACTCCGTTCTCCCCAAATAAACTTTTTTGGAAGTTAGGAGTGCTACTCACCATGTATGAGCTAGACTCCAAACTTTCCTCAGTGTTTTTGCTAGAAGAGGTGAAATTTCCCCCAGCCTGTATACGCCGTATTTTCTGCTGAGACTAATTTCAATACATACAGTCCTTCTCAAAAAGATAGACGGATTGCGCGTGCGGTTTCATAGTGTTGCGACTGCACCATCGCGGTGGGACCTACTCGAGCCTCTCACTTGAAACATGCTCTCTCGGCATCCCTCGTTCAGGCCCCGCCGCGATGGTGCAGCCGCGCAATCCGTCTATCTTTTTGAGAAGGACTGTAACTTCTTTCAAGTGGATTGAGCTAAAGACCACCTTACCACTTTTTTCATGTTTCCTGGGAAACCAGGTTTCTGTCGAGTAGCTTTTTCGATTGCTGCCTCCTTCACTCACACATATCATCACATGATAAATTATTAACTGCAGTGACTTCGTAATGGAAGACGTGGAGAGCCGCTTCTGAGCTTTGTGAGAACCTATACAAAACATTCCTAGGTAGTGTTTTGAGGAGATCCCACTTTTTTTGGAACTGGAAATTTTAATCTCATCGACTCATACACCTTGATGTTCCAATGGTGGACGCCGTGGGGACCCTTCCGAGAATGAGACAACGGGTTTCCGAAACTATTCTATAAGATTGATAAGGAATTTTGACACCTTTGTTGGCCCATTTTCAACCTTTTTTAAAACTATTCGCTAGGAATTTATTTTTTAATCATTTAAATCTAAAATCAATTTTTTTGCCAAATTTATTTCAAAAATTATGGCCATTGGGACTCCCGAAGTGGAAGAGTGCCGCCTCAAGCTCTGTCTTCACATAGTCTTTGCTCTCATTTTCTTCACTCCTTCCCTGTTACTTTCCACTTCCACGTTTTTGTTGCATGTTCGTAATTCATCTCACATTTCTGACATCTGAGACTTACTTCCAAACGGACTATTTCAGGAATTTGGTTGTCTTCACTGTCAGACATGATGAATCCTAATGACAGTATCTTGTCAACAGTGTCTACTTCGAATTCCGGGCCAGCGGTAAGTGTTGCCCCTTTTTTTGCATGCAGGTTTTGAAATTTAGATTTTGAGCTGTTTTCCATGGAATGGCGAACTGGGAGCATCATATACTCAAGTTTACAATTCTGGTTTTTTTCTTCTAGCAAATTGTATTTTTTATAGTTGCCTTTTTTCCGCATGTTGGTGAAAAATTCGGGGAACCTTTATCAGTGGTCCTAGAAATCGGGAATTTTTTCCTTTTCAATATCTGACGCGCTATATATCACAGTTTGAAGTCAATGATTGAAGCCAATAGGCGAAGGAAATGCACTGCAAACTTTATGAAGTGAAGGGCAGTGTTATTCTTTCTCAGAATAAGGGACCTGAATGAATGGATCCATTGTGGTTCCAGCGATAAAAGTTACACTGACGCTAGCTCAGCGACAGTGTCGCTTCTATCTGTAGGAAATGGCTGATCAGGAGCCATCTATTCGCTGCTCTCTGCAGAAACCGGTTGAGGTTTTCTGAGGTCATTTATAATCATTTCTAACCTGTGATAATGCTGCAGTACATCTTGTGTTCAATATAGTCACCAGTCAGCATTAAAGAACTCTGAGAATACAGCGATTCGTCCGAGAAGCTAAAGAAGCAAGAATTTCTGCGTTAGTTATGGCAAAAATGTGTTGCGAACTGATCAAAATGAGTAAAGATCCTCATGGATCGTACTTGTCCGCGTGTTTTCTACAAATGGCTATTCTGCAGCCTATTATTCACACATGTGATGGAACACTAGTTCTGGTCATGTTGATACAGATCTTCTTCCCCATGCTGTGGTGTTTTAACTAAGCCTTTTTTCAGGCAATGGCCAGGATTGTGGCAAATCTAGTAGACATGCAACAACATCTTGTAAATCAGTATCAGACAGTCGTCAGTTCAATGGAAGCACTGAAGGTATCTTCCTTGTATAACTACTCTTGTAATATTTCATACATCTTCATGATCTTCGAATATCTGTGGTTTATAGTTTTTTTTTTGAATTTTGTTCTTAATTAAATTTCATTTTGTTCTTAATTAAATTTCAATTTTTCAGATGGAGGTTCACAACAGCACAAAATCATTAAGAGAAGATCTGAGGCGAACTGATGATCGTGCTCAGAAGCAGGTATGTGACTTCTCCATGAAAATGGTTCATTCATATCTTTCTCGTATCTCATATTTGAACTTTCAGGTTGATGACCTAAGGACCACTCACGCCAACGAGGTTGAACGTCTGATGGACCTAATAAAAACATTGCTAATAAAGGATACAGGTGCTGCGTCTCACACACCTCCGAAACCAGTTGAGCAACCACGAATGACTCCTGCACAGCTTGTGGGTTTGGTCTTTTTTCTTCATGTTCGACCACTTTATCACTCTTGTTTTTCAGGCATATGCTAACGCTGCTCCGGCTAGCAGCTTCTTCGGTGCTCCAGCAGCAGTCCCAAATGACCTTACTGCTCACGCTCAATACATGGCTTATTACATGCAACAACTCCAGGAACAACAGGTATCTCGTATCGTTTGTGGTGTTTGTATTTTTGTACTGAGAAGGTAAGTTACAGAGAATGCGGGCAGTGGGTGTAGGAGCTCCTACAGGAAGTTTCTTCGGTAACCAGGCCGGTATGGGCGCCATGGGTATCCCTGGAGCTGTACCTCAGAGGTTGGGAATTGCAGTTTAGAAAAATTCTTAAACTTGTTTTGTGGATCTATTTGAATTTGTTGCAGCCAACAGCCAGCCGCAATGATGCCTGTTGCTACTGGACTTCCGAGTGTCCCGAAGCCACCCACTGTTGCTCCTCCAGTGGCAGCTGTCCCACCTGTAGCCGTTACTGCTTCTGTTCCACTATCCGTTCCGGCCTCAGCCGTTTCAAGTAGTGCTCCACCGGTTACAACATCTCCCGCCTCAGCATCCGCTACTACCACAACGGCTACCACTACTGCTAGCTCATTAGCAGGTTAGTTTCTTTTTGACACTATTGCTCCGAGAAGTCCCAGTTGTTTTTTATTTTAGCCATATTTCCAGGTCTGTTCCAAGCTCCTAAAACGGGAACTGCAACTGCTACTGTGCAACCTGGCAAGGTGGAACCACCTAAAGTGAGTAGTTGTTGCCATTGTAAGCGCATTTTTCTTCGCACATCACGGTTCTAGCCAAATAGATCCAGTCCTTTGTTGTTGTCTAAATTGCTTCTCTTTTTCAGACAGAATCAACTCCTCCCAAGCCGGCATTTTCCTTCATAACGCCAAAACCAGCCACTCCTGCAACCCCACCTGTAGCATCCGACGCCTCAAAACCTGCAGCTACCATTTTCTCCGGAGTCAAACCAACGGAAAATATCTTCTCTAAGAGTTGGTTTTGGTTTACTTTTTGATGTCCGATTGTTCTACCACAGCGTTTCCAGCTCCGGAGTCAAAAACAAGTGTGAAGAAGGAATCAGGAGACGGTCACGATGAAGAAGAGCATGTTGACGAATTCGAGCCACAAGTGGATTTCAAACCTGTGTGCCCACTACCAGAGCTAGTGAAGGTGGTAACTGGTGAGGAGGATGAAAAAGTGAGTTGCTTGTGTGTTTACTCTTGATAAATCCGATCTATCCCCTATATAATTCAGGTGCTTTTCGAAGAGCGCTGCAAGTTGTATCGTTACTCTGATGAAACGAAGGAATGGAAGGAACGCGGCACTGGAACTATGAAAGTGCTAGAAAATACTACTACCAACAAGTGTCGTATTGTAATGCGCCGAGAACAGGTTGGATTTTGTTTGGAAAAGAGTTCTCGCCCTATCTAATTCTGAAATTTTCTTTTAAGGTGCACAAAGTATGTGCAAATCATCAGCTACTTCCTGGAATGACCATCCAGGTGATGCCTCGTCAAGAAAAGGCAATGATGTGGTATTGTGAAGATTTCTCGGAAGAGCAGAAGAGTCATGAGAAGCTCTCGGCGAGATTCGCCAGCGTGGAAGTTGCAAACAAATTTAAGGAGGTGTTCGAAAATGCTGTGAAGAAAGCTGGGCATGGTGAGTTGTACTTATTTTCTCGTATATTTTTTGGTGTTGCAAGAATATACTTCAGGTACTCCCATGAAGCCCATTTCTACGGCTGAAGCGAAGAAAGAAGTCGACAAGCCTAAAACTGTAGAAAAGGATGATAAGAGCAAGAAAGACGAAGCCAAAATAGTTGAAGAGAAAGGTGACGTGAAGAAGGAAGAGAGTGTCGCGCCACAGAAAGGATACGGGGATCAGTTCAAACTGCAGCCTGGACAGTACGTTTAGTCAACCTTTCAATTCAAGTGATAGTGTTCGGAAGATACACATATCTGGTTGATGCGTAGCTCTACTGTTTTTTTCAAGGTGGGAATGTCCTGAGTGCTATTCACGAACGGATGCTGATAAATGCCCGTGTTGTGGCTACTCTAAAGGAGGCGACAAAGCTCCAGCATCTTCAACTAAGTGAGTTTTCTGTTTAAATACTATCATGTTATCTGATATGTTCCTAAAGAATTCAAAAAGGCTTTTGTACTTCTCAGTTGTTGTTGTCATCGCAACTGGTATTACTTATGTCCAAGTTTTCACCAAATTTCATTAATAATGTGAAAATAACCACGCTAAAATCCTGTCATTCGCCTTCTTCTACGAGGATATCATGTCCTTTTTCGTCTTCCTCCTCCTTGTATCTAGAATTTAAAAAAAACTTGTCATACATTCGATTGTGTTCCAGAAAGGTGTATTTTGGTTTTCACTTCGTTTTTCGAGTTCAGAGAAATCAGAGTTACAAAAGTTGAAAGTTCTGTGAACATGTGTTTTACTCTTTTACTCTCTCTCTCTCTCTCTCTCTCTCTCTCTCTCTCTCTCTCTCTCTCTCTTTCTTTCTTTCTTTCTTTCTTCCTTTCTTTCTTTCTTTCTCTCATACTTTGTCACCTTTCACCATTCATCCACTCGCATCATTTGATCAATGCAAAAAAAAAAAAGGCTTTTTAGGTCGGTGTTGCCAGCTTCAACCATACCGCTTGGAGGGACAAGTGGAGGAGCAACACAACAGAAGTTCACTTTTGGTTTGAGCGCAGCTGCTGCAGCCAAGGATAGTCAGACCTCAGCATCAAACACTCCCAAATCGTCATTGTTTGGGTAGGTGTTGTTGCCTTACTGCCTTATTCACTTGGTTTACGTAAGATCTTTTTTTTCGATCTGCCTTTGTTACTCGTTTAACGTAGTTGTTAACCGCAGCGCTTCGCTGACTTCTAGTTCTTCCTCCTCCACCCCAACTACTGGATTCACTTTCGGATCGAAACCGTCAATTTTCGGTGGAGCCACGGCGAAAACTACTGGTATCACGTCTCTGAATTTTTGAACGCTTGGCAGCTCCCCATCAAGTACTCATTGTCTCAGAAGGATCTCCGCTGCCAACCTTTTCCTTCGCTAAGAAGCCAGATGCTACATCCACTGCAACATCTACGACAACGACAACTGCTGCTCCCAGTCCTGTGACGTTTTCTTTCAAACAGGGTGAGTAACAAATAACTTTTTGGTGACTCTTAATTTGTGAAGCTGTTTTTTCAGCGGGCTCGACCACTTCGTCTCCAAGTACGGGCAGTTCAATCTTTGGTGGTAGCAAACTATTCGGTGCTTCTAAACCTGTAGAGGAGAAGAAAGATGCAGATAAGACGACTGAGCAGCCAAAGACTGAGCAAAAGGTGACAAATTCTAAGCGATTTCATATGGATTTTTTTTATGGATTTTCCATAATTGTGTAGGTGTTCGGGAGCGGTTTCGGCGGCAACTTGTCGTTCGCTAGTCTTGCGAAATCGTCTAGCGGCTCGATTTTTGACTCTGCGAACACACAAAAGGCTCAGGCTGAGTTCGCAGCACAGGCCAAAAGCAAGGTCACTTGGACTTGTTATATGGCTTTCTGTTTTTTTTTCATCTTTGTAGTGGTTTGTATTTCAAACATCTGTTGTTTCAGTTAGCTGTAACAGATAAGAAGGAGCAGTCGAAAGGAGAGTCCGGTAAATCGAAGGGAGATAATGAAGACGGAGAGGCGGATCATGGAGCCGACGAGGAGTACGAGCCAGATGTGCAATTTCAACCGGTCATTCCCCTTCCTGATCTCGTAGATGTAGTCACTGGTGAAGAAGAGGAGCAGGTATTGTTTTTTTTTCCTTTTTTTTTGCACCTGACAAACGTTTCTTTATTTGTTCAACCGCTGTTCACTCTAGGTCGTATTTACTGCGAGGGCTAAACTATTCCGTTTTATCAAAGAGACCAAAGAAAATAAGGAACGAGGTGTTGGCGACATCAAGGTGAGTAACAATGATTTGCGCAGTTTTGGTTAGGACCTGTAATACTAGGATAATTCCAGATTTTACGCAATCCAAAAACCAATGCTCATCGCGTTGTTATGCGTCGGGAACAGGTGCACAAGGTGTGCGCAAACTTTGCAATTTTACCAAGCATTGAACTGAACGAGAAGAAAGGAATGCCCAATGTCTACAACTGGATCTGTCGGGTAAGCTGTGTGTATCACTGGATTTAGAATGTTTTCTTTACGATTTTTCTTCAGGATTACTCTGAATCTGCCGAGGGCAGTGATGAAATCTTCACAGCTAAATTCAAAACGCCCGAGATCGCAAAAGAATTCCACGACAAGTTTGTTGCTGCAGCGGCTGCACATCCTGTAAGCGACCTTTTCTGCTCTTAATTTCGGAATCAGCGTACTTTCTCGTACTGACGCGTGAAATCGTTGTTCCAGAGTGCTGCGAAGTAGTGCTGGATGCAGCCAGTTTCCTCATGTATCATCTGGTTTACAATTTGGGTTCCCACATCTTGTGTTCATGTTTACATGCTACTATGATTGAAGTGATCTGGATGCAGTTTCGTTTAACTATTCGCTTCTATGAATCGGTGTTGTCTGAAGTCATTTGCTATTGTGAGAGTTGTAATAAATTGTTACTGTTGTTGTTTGTTACACAGTTCGAGACTGAATAACGCTGGAGGTGTTATTCCAGTAAATAGACCTGCTTCCCAAGTTCTTGAATCATTATTCCAGTAACTTCTCATAGCAGTATATGGCATTCAGAAAGGAGTGGATGTTGGTGCATTCACTGAATGAAGGCAAGCGGTGCGGTTGTGTACTACTAAGCATGCCTGATATTGACCGAAAACGGCCGAATTTTAGTCCATGATCCCTCTTCCAAGACTTCCTACCGGTTGAAAGGTTGTGTACATAATTTTATGTATGTACCTTCTGTCGAAGGTCACATTGCAAAACCATTACAGCGTAACAAATCATTGAGTAATTGGATGAACGATGCTCTGTAGGACGTGTCAATAGGTTCGGATGGAAATGAGGGTGAAATGTCTCAGTAGGCAAGGTGGTTTCGTATCTTCTTCTTGTAGGTTAAAAACCGTAACGATAAGAAGTCAGCTCATTTCCTTATGTATTTCCTCATTTCCTTATGCGACTGGCGTATGCACCGAGACCAAAAGTTCATTTTCGATCTGCGATCGTCATGAGTTGAACCGTATGGGGCCGGTATAAGTATTTTAATGAAAGAACCTCTATTTTTTGAAAGAATATTTTTTATGGATCGTCCAGAGAGTTTGTCTCTCTGTCTCTATGCTTCTTATTGGCTAGTTCCAGTAATTTTGATACTGGATATCTTTTCTTCCCCTTCCCAGTCAAATTTCATAGTTTTTGAAGGCACAACTCTTCACTGTTAATTTTTATTGCATTACTTTCATTTCATGAATTCAGTAAAATTTGCAAAGATGCATCACCGTGACTACACAAGACACATCCGACTTGACGACGGGATAATTTTGCACAGCTGTTTGGTTCAGTTGCTGCCTCTTTCCAAGTGCATACATTTGTACTATGATTCTAACTATATATAAACTCTCGATTTCGACAATTGTACACTTAGGCGGTCGTACTTTGGGCCTTTAGGCGTTGTTCATGCTTTCCGGGCGGGAAAGTTGACGCTTCGCTCAAAAACTTCACGAAGCTTTTGCGTTGTGTCGATACAGCAAGAATGACGGCGTTGTTTGTGTGCGCAGCAGCGGTAACGGTGGAACCAGGAACAGTCCTTACTCGCCAGGAATATCTTCTTCTTCCCAATACTGCGTTGTGTATCGACGCGTCAACATTAACGCGCGGCAAGCATGAATAATGCCTTACAACTGGGGACACGAATCTTCCAGAAAATATTTGTGTTAGGATGTTGACGACTGTTCATCACGAATATCATAACTATTTTGCATCACGCTAATGACTCATTTTTCGGCGATTCTTTCAAACCTGCTGCATCGTTGCTTTCGGTTCGAGAGCACGTGTTTGGAGTTTTCGAAGCGCTGGTCACGAACAGGTGGAATCTGCAAAATTACAAGAAAATATCGATTTCGTGGCGGGAACTCGCACAAACTGCACTGCTCTCAAAAAGTGAATTTGCAGCAAACCACTGCAATCAACGCTACCTCCCAGAGTTGATGGTAATTAGTGACCAGCACATTCGAAATCCTCGAGTTTTTGACTCAAGTACCCGTATTTGCTCTACGTTCCGATTCTAAAAAGAGATTCTTTGCTAATTTAGTAAGAACAACGTGAAGCTGATGGACAAGCCTCGCGGATCACGCAATCCACGTCGTCGTGGGAGGAATTGGAAACATCCTTCGTATGTTGCTTATTCCTTTTATGTCTCACTCATATGCGTATCTTCAACCAGGTCTCTGATTTCTCTCACTAATTATTGTTCTTGTATTTTCTGGTGAATATTTTACGCCCGGGTCTTTAGTTTAAACAAAGTGGTTAGAGATGATGAAAAATTTGAAATTCAACATTAATATTATGCACTAGTATTGCGAATGATGTATCCGATACACGGATTGTCACTTCGAATTTTGACTTCCTATTAAAACAGCCCTCAAAACTAACATCATTATCGAAACTCACCAAAGCAGTTGTAAAACAGTAACAGTAGCATCTCCGCATAGAATGGGAGTCATCGTCGATGCACAAGACTCCAGTGTCTGGAGCGGCCTGCATGTGTTGCACCATCTGCGTCTTACCTGATTGTCTACGCGTAGATGTGGATGCAAATAATAAAGGCATATACAGTGGGCGTCAATGGCGGTGACCCGTCTGCGGCCTCGAAAAGCACGCGGCGCGACCGCACCGCTCACGCTAGAATCGTCGCCGCAGTGGCTTATCTGGGTTTTCTTGATAGTTGTTCATCATATTTGATGATAACTAACAAGAAAACTAACTGACTATCAAGAAAATCCCATAATTTGATGTCCCGGAGAGGGTTCTCGCTCGAGCGGCGCGGTCGCGCCGCGTTCTGTTCGAGGCCGCAGACCGGTCACCGCCATTGACGCCCACTGTAAGTACATTAATTAATTCTAGAGACGCGAATGGCTCTTCGCGCTACGGTGAAGGAGGTCGTCAGTCGAAGTCTGTGTATTTTCTACCACCACCTCTTCAGGAAGCAAATCCTTGGTAAATTGTTTTAACCTGACCAGTGGAGCGATCGCTCTCGAATTGGTTTTAGAGTAGTATTTCACCACCCACTCACCGAGTGGGAGCACTTTCCTGATTTTTTCTGGAATGAAAGAGTAGTTGGAACAAGCTAAGCATAACTGCAGTCTGACAGGAAGAAATTCTTTGACTTTGTTAGAGTAATCTCTGGATTTTCTGCCTTACGTCGATAATGTAGTGGATTTCTTCGTATTTTGAGTAAATTGAAACATCATGAACTAGGAGGGATTTTCGGTTGATTTTACCAAGTCGCACAGCATCTTATGGTGTTCTTTGACAGGGATGATGCTGGTGGCTATGAAGACGTCAGATATAGGAATGATGGCCGCCACAGGTCAGTTCTGAAGGCTTCCTCATGTTGAATATCGATAGTTTTCCATCATATGGTATCTTCTAGGGATTATTCTCCGTCATATCCTCGAAATTCTCATGGAGGACACCACTATCGTGACGACTACACTGATGATTACCGTGACAGAGATGATCGTCGTGATTATCACCACCGGAATGACTACCGCGACCGTGACAAAAGCCCTACCTATGAAGAGCAGAAACGAAACAGATGGGAGGACGGCTACTTCAGGGATGGTGGCTGGGATGACTATCAACATGGACATTCCGGATATTCGCGAAGATCTGAGGAACGCGATAGAGGTTATCGGGACAATAAGTAGGTGGTGTTGCTTAGTTATTTGGAAAAGTACCGTTTATAGGTCCTGAAGTATTGCTTTTTTCTAAACTTTCCATTCCAGGCAGTATGATGATCGCTATCGTGACGATCGGAATTCATCTCCCCGTGGTCGCTACGAATCACCTGAGAAGCTCACTCGTGAGCAGTGGAGACAACTTGAGCGAGAGTAAGTGTGTATAGTCCTTGTGCGCAATCGCTAGAATGTTTTCGAGCGCGCACAGCCTGCGGCGCGTGTGCGGCGCGTCCTGCTTCTTCATGTTTTTGTGTCCTTTGTGTTTTTGGATCCGTAGAGAGCTGCTTATCTCAAATAGCCGCCAGAAACGTTTACCTAAGCCTAATTCTGACGAGCAGTGTCCTCCAACAGCTGAGCGAAGACGCCGGACCGCTGTTACAGGTGGGACGCGCCGCGCACGCCCCGCAGGCTCTGCGCGCTCGAAAATTTTCCACCGATTGCGCGTAAGGACGATAGCTGGTTCAGGACAGCTACAGCATTATTCTTTGCGGTATTCATTTCATTTACAGCTATTAAATTCATGAAATCCAATATCTTCAGGGAGTGGCTGCGAGAGCAGGAAAGAAATGCACGTAGGTATGATTCACGTCGCGATTATTCCCCGCAACGCCACTCTCGATATGATGACGAACGGGACTACGACAACAGACATCCAAGAGATTCGCACCGAGACAACAGAGGGCGTAATCAGAACTACTCGAACTCAAATGCGCCGAATCGACCATGTTCTAGTCGCAGTTTCGAAAGATCAGACAGGAATTATGGGCCTTCTGCGCATGATGAAAGGTCAAAACCGGCACAAAGGCGAGGTCGACGGCGTTCAGGACGCGAGTCTCGTGGCGCTGGCTTCGGTGGAAACTCTGGATTCAGGGCAGAACGAGGTGGCTTCGGGTGGGTTTTGCTGCAAATATTTTAGTTAATCCTATTGGTGCTGTAGTTTTCAAGTTTGTTGTTTCTTAGAATACGCGAAAACCTATTGATCAACTAAATATGGTGCTTTACTTTAGCACAAACAATTACGGCAACAATCGAAGTGGTTTTGGTGGGAACTCCCCTCGTGACTCGCAGAATTTCAAGGATAGCAACGTGAATATCGATAAAAGTTAGTGGAAACGACAACTTTTCGTGTTATAACTACTATCATTCTACCGGATATTAATTTACATATAGGTTACGATGAATCGGAACGTCATGAGTACATGCAGATGGTAGCAAAACCAGAGCAGGATGTACTTCCTGAAGAAAAGGTTCATTCGATGATCCCTCACGTTCTAGCTCTCGAACGGAGCCACCGCTGTTTGAAGGCATTTGATTTCAGGATGTTGTTGGAATTGAAGAGGATTCGAGATCGCGAGATGATGAGGATGTCACCGATGCTGAGAGGAAGGCTTTCGAGCAACTTTCGATAGATGAAGGCCAAAATTCCTTAACGGCTCGAAACTCGGATACCGAGAGTGATGCTGGTGAGTTGTTCAGGGTAATGACTGCTGTATTTAGTTAGTACGCGGGAGTGATAAATCAATCGATGTCTCTCGAGAAGCGCTGGAGAATTTCATCGTAGTAAAATTTTCCCTGAAAAAATTAGCGAGATTTCAATTCTTTGGAGTTTTGCTTACGTACTAATACTCATGGGTTCCATGATGCGATCACGTACAGTGAAATCCATAAAATTTTCTTTCCTACATCAGGTTGATATGGTGGAATTCTCCTGAATATGTTTAGTTCTGTGAAAGAACGAGCTTGGGAACTATCCAGTAAATCGCTATCCTGTGATTAGTGAAGACAAGTTCTACTAGTGAGAACAATGAACAACAAATCGGCACACGTTACAGATCCTGGCCAGCTCAATGAGTGGCGATTTTCATTTCTCATAAGGGCAGTTTGTACTAGTCAGACGCACGCATACATCCGCGAACGTTTTTTCATGTAGACCAGTCAACGCGGCGTGCGAATCCTTATTGAAGAGCGGCCGTAGCGAGGCCGTAAACACGAGCGTCTGAACTGCGTCAGCGATGCAGCTAACCCTATCCTTCATGATATAGACGCACGCGCGCCAAACGCACGCATCTAGCATAAACTGCCCTATACCGTGAGCAATGCCCCAGCCCCCGACCGGTACCTAACACTTTATAATGCTTGTATACCATGTATCGTATAGGTGCAACAAAAGAAGGGCTGAGTAGTAACATTCATGCTTCCCATTCTCTACAAGACATAAGACAGCTAGATAAGCTGCGTACCTTTCAGAAACATCTATAAAAGTGGTAGAGATCACAAATCGGCCTTGGCACGCGCAGCATCCATAAGCGGGAGATGATCAATGACGGAACATGGTTCTGTTTTGTTGTGGATGCGTATCGATGGTGTTGAATGACGATAGCAGCTCGATGCTACTAGGGAGACGGGTGGCACCAATTCATGGGGTGAGTAGTTCGACTGGTAGGAGCGGCTGGAAGGAACAGCGTCGACAACTGGCATCGTGATCACATGGCGATTGCGAAATTGGACACAACAGAAAGTGCAGGGTGGGGTGGGTGCACTTGTCTGGAGAGGGTAGCCTGGTAGAGGAGCGGTGCAGCTGTATCCTAAGACAGTGATGAGAGAGAGAGAGAGAGTGCAGGATGCTGTGTTATGGTAGGTCCGAAGCAGAACTGTGCGAACTCTTCGTTGCTTGGAATCACTAGAGCGGTTGTTTTGTGCTCATCTGCGTTTATGCTTGCGTTTTATTGCAGTGTTCAGTTATCGCATCGACTAAAGTTCTCTTTTTTCAATCACCTGATTTGATGGCGTGATTCTGTCTTTCGATACGGTAGCCGTACCAATAGAGTGAGTCATGGCACGTTCTGTTAGAAAGGGACGGTATTCCAAAGTAAATGTCGCTGCAGGGAAGGCAACTACCCAAGCATGTAGACTAATGAGGTCAATAAGTGTTTGTCCTTATTTACAGTAATACGGATGACTGTACTGGAATACATAAAGGTAATAGGCTGTTAAGGTCCTGAGAGGGGGTGGGGTGAAGGGGTAGACAAGATACAGCATGAGGTTTACCTGCACAGTATAGAGTTGACATGTGCATGAGGGGGGGGGGGGGGTTTCGACGAGCTCTTCTTCACTAGGCTATGATTTCGACTTAAAGGAGACTCCACTGGTCGAGGTCTCCGTGAGGCTCTGCTTGTCTGCGCATCCATACATTTCGTTGATGTCACCGTTCCTATTTTCGTCCCATCCCGAGGCTGTTCTGATACTAGGACGAATGAACGTGCGCAGCTTTGGTAATCACATCTGCCACCTCTAAATTCTGGAAATAACAAATTTTTAAAAGCAGCACCCACAGAAACTTTCATGCATGTGTGTATAATCGTGAGGGAAATAGGTAGTTATCGGGTTACTGTAATTAGAGCATTTATCAATGAGCCAGTTACGGTAGCCTGGTCACGCCCCATTTCTCCTCATGATGACATTCCTCCCAATGTGTCGGAGATTCGACAGATTCCGTGGTTTTAATGGAAGCAGATTCCATATGTAGTGATGAAATGGTGCGACATGCGTGACAATTCCATAAAAATTGCTGCCGTTTCCATGTGCTTTCATTGCGTGCCTCTTGACGTTTGTGGGTCCCGCCACGCCGATGTCCGGCGCGGGGTGCAGTTGACCGAACTTGGTAAACCTCGAGAGAGGGGACACCAAAACGTCCACATCGGAATCAGCGTTTACGGCATATCTTCGTCGACAGGTGGTATTTTTTTTGTTTTCTTCTTACAGCTGTGCTTCTCTGTATTTAGGATAGGCACATTGATAGGGTTCACTGCATAATGCTATAGTTTCACCGTTAAAAACTGCTGTGAGTAGAAAAGCAGTCCTGAAAAATCGATCACCCTCAGTTTTCGGGAACATTCGTTCGCTAGCAGCGCCTAATGTTACCCAGTGATGTCTAGTGTTTTCATGGAACGCACCATGAGAAAAGGGCATGACAGCAGGGAGGCATAAGAAGTGGCGGCGTTTTTCCTCTGTTGTGGTGGAGTGGAGTATGGTTTCTTGTTTTCAGTCTTCATTTTCATGTATGGGTGTTAATAATGTAGTGTCCCTTGGCTATGAGTATTTTGAAGAAGTCTATGGGGTGTTCTCTTCAATGAACACAGCCTTTCTTGTTTTCAAACCTTTACTGTTCGTAGTAGTCGTAGTATGCGGAACGTAAAGCATTAAAGTTTAAATTTTTACTTTCAACGAATTTTGAGTCTCTACAAGTATCATAAAAATTTAGTGATTAGTGAGTAGTAGGATTCGTGATTGTTACTGAGAAGGCTCTAGCCCCCGAAAATCCTCGGCGAACGATTTTCTGAAGAAAAAAAAAAACTCTGCGTTTCGTCAAAGAAATTTGTCAGCGCAAAGAAATGGAATGGATATTTGGGACAGGGAAGTGCAACAGTTGTCCTGAAGACGTTTCCAATCTTGGCTTCCCGGGGGACCACATTCTTCTGTGGGAAGGTTTACGAGCCCCACTCATGTGAAATGATTAGAATTTGCTTGTTCACCGTTGCTCTTTGTTGATGAACGTGTTTGCTTTATCATGCTACGAATAACTAGTGTTGCCAGTCAGCACCGGCACAGTGAAAGCAGATTATATCGCCACTCAAAGCCCTCCGCTTCTCACAAGGCAGTATTGGCGAAACAAGGTCAAAACCCGAATGAACACAGTGTTGCGTCAACCATATGCTATCACCGCTTTATCAGAACACCCACCTTCCCGAAAACGCGAGTTCTCGGTCCGCCTTCGTATTCCACTCCTAACTTATTTTTACATCAAAACACTGTTATTCTTACAGTGGAATTAGACATACATATTTCACTGCTTTAGTAGTATTTGCCTTTGAAACAAAATTTCCTTCGGTTTATCCAGATTTTTTGGATGACTGAGTTATCATTGTCTGAATTTTACGCCCTAAAATGCTTTTTTTTTGGGCACTAATTAGCCTGGTCAGCTAGAATCACAAAAGGAAAAAAAACCCTTGGAAACTGCAAAGAGTCATTCTCCAGTTTTCGCTATTTTAGTTCACGAAGTTCCTTCTTGTACCCTAACTTTAGTTTAAGCCCCTAGTCTACCTCTTAGAACCCCGGAGATGCTGCACTTCGAATAGAAACCGAATAATCCAGCTATTCTCATACTTCCATCATAGCCTTGTTCAATTCTTTTGTCCAAACATTCGGATTTTCGAATACGAAGAGCCTACAGTTCAATCCTGAGTGCATTTTACGTGTTTCGGTACTATTTACACCCTGAAGATTTTCCATTGACCCTTTAGTGAGTATATGGTCGGAGGGTTGATCACCAAGGCAGGTCACTTCTGCCAGTTACTAAGTCGGTTGGCATTTGAGCAGTAGGAATCCAGCAAAGGATTGAACACCCAGGAAAAGTCCCCACCACTGCTACTGCAAGAACTTCAGAGTGTACAATAGCGTGGACCATAAAGCTATGAATCCACGTCCTGTTCTCCTTTCACCTACCAAAGAAAAGGAAATTAGAGGGATTAGTGGTATACCCGATGATGTACCGGTTCGTCCCAATCTGACGGCTACGTCTGCGCAGCAATGCTTGTGGGCAGCTCTGTTATACATTTTGCAGGCGCTTCCGGTCTTGTTGTCAGGTCGGCGAACAACCCATGTGACGCTGTGCGATTGCGAAATTTGGGACAGCGGTGAGACAATCGCGCAGAGTTCTGCTACTTGGACGAAAACATCCTTGTTGCCCTTTGCACTCCTATTGACTTTTCTTTTGCACGAACAGACTTCTCGGGGAAGGGGTGTGGCTGACTCAGCTGCCTTTCCTCAGCTTTTTCGATTGATTCTAATCTCCCCATTTGCTCTCTGGGAGTAGGAGCGCCGAGCGTTTCTATCTGTTCATATGAGTCCTCCATTTGATGTCTTTCAAGCTATAATTCCTCCATTTATTTCCTTTGTTGTTTTGTCTCTGTACTTTCCAAGGCTGTCGTTGTAAAAGGTCTGCCCCAGTTTGTTGGTAAAATCGCGAAGACATTCTTTCATGAATCCCTAGGTTATGTATTCCTGGCCTTTGTTTTGGCACCAGCTCACTTTTTAGTATGGTTTCATTTGACTGCTCATGGTTTTTACCGCAACTGGTAAGCAGAAATGGTTAACCTGGGTAAGAAATTGGGGATTCCATGAACTACTGAGTAGCAGGAAGCAGGAAAACCAGCCTCCTAACGTATACTGTAGTTTTCTGTTGTTTCTTCCTGACCAGCAGTTTACTGCTTACTATTCTTGGTGTACTGGTGGTGTTTATCATACATTTGCTCTTAATCGATGTCGAAATCGCGTGTTCGTTGCATAAACCGACGTGTAATTTCGGCCTTGGCCACGCCTACTGGTGTAGTGGGCACGGTCCTCCTTCGAGGATGCCACAGTTCCTTATCCACTTGTTCATAGCCTTTCTGTGAGGTGATAGTGAGCCGATTTCGCGGTGCTGTCAGTCCTTATATATATGCAGTCTTTACCTCCTCAGCCCTTCCACAGCATTCTAAGCTTTGATTTTGAATGAGCTAATTCTGGGAGCTTGCACGGACTGAAAGTTTGTTTACTCCGTAATGCATCTTACGCTGCGTTCCTGGATCAGAATTGTCCTGAACCTCTGCAATGGGTGCCTTTAGGAGAAAAACCACATAGCAGTGGTGAGGATATGATGCTACTGTGTGGTTTCGCTGATATCTAAATTGTGTCCTCATTAGAAATTCTACATAACTTGGAAAAACTCCACATAACATGGAAATATAATTTTAAAATAATCTATTATCAGTCAGTGATGTGTTCGTGCTGCTTCCACTTGGTCAAGGTTAGGGAGGGGGTTTCTCTAGGGCTAGGATTTATTTTTGGGTTTTTCTCTAGGGCTAGGATTTATTTTTATTTATTTATTCGATACGCTACGGACTCATGAACGCATAGCCATGCGAGACCAGGCTAGAAAACCAACTTTCACTTTCTGCATTTCTTTGCACCACATACTCTGTACAATACCCAGTCATGCTTAGGCTGGGTTAGGAATTATTCCCCGACCAGATCCTTCCGGCAAGGCGTACTCTGTCACTATAAATAGACAGTTAAAGTAGAGGCAATGGAAAAAAAAAGAAAAGAGAGAAAAGAATCTCGATGAGAAGAATTGTGGAGGAAGTGGCTAACCTAATTTCCGATCCAGCTTACTCCCTCAAAACCGAACTCTACCAGATTATAACATGTAGGTCCCTTAAAAGAATAGCCTTTCTGACAAAATTGCATTAATAGTTACTACGTAGTTGGAGGCAGCATAATTGATTTGTAGTGTCGTAGCATTACCTACTTTTGGAATAAAATTTCGATTAGTAACATTTCGACTATGTGGAAGCGTGGTAAGTTAATTAGCTAGTGAGAGCTTTTTGATCGCTCCATTTTCTGCGTTGAACTTATGTCCGGCGGAGAGTTTCGTAGTTGTGACAGCCGAATGAACCTTGTACGTTGTTGAACCTCTTCATGCTCTTTGTTCACGTTTTCAATTAGCTCATTCGCCTCCTTTGAAGTTGTGAACAAGAATCTGCCGACGTTCATACGCAAATGAGCGGCAACACGCCTTTCTTTTCGTCTTCCTTGAGTCTAGCGTCCGCACCAGGAACAATTTTTCCTTTGTTTCAGAGCTGAAACCACGCCAAGAGTTGCAAAGCGACGGCGACATCATGCCAACAGCCAGCGGAACTGTCAGTGTCCCTATAGAACCGGGTGCAGTTATGATTGCACCCAAGAAGAGTCCTGCCACGAGAGAAGGGAAACAGAAGGTGCGCTACATCCTCTCGCTGCTGTCTGTGCTGTTTTTCAAAGGTTAAAAACAAATTTAGGTGCGTTTGCTGACCAATTTCTGGGAGATATCCGTTAAAAGTAAGATGGTATATCGCTACGATGTTGCTGTTTATCTGGGAACGCCCACCAATGAAAGAGCGATTGATCTGTTGCGAGGACCTCGAGACGAGTGAGTTGTTCTTACAATTACCAGTGCCATTTGTCCTTGTAGCAGTTTATTAGACGGTGATTTGCCTTTTTTTTTGAGTGAGAAAGCATGTTTTCAGTTCTGCGGCCATAACAAGGCATCGACTCTGCATGGATGCCCTCCGGTATGCGCTGGAGTTCTATAGAATTCTAAGCCGTGGTGCTGCTGTGATTCACGACGGTGCCGCGATGATGTTCTCCTCGGAGGATTTGGCGGCGGCGTTGAAGGAGGTGAGAAGTATAGATTCTTTAGATTGGAATATTTTCGAAAAAAAGTAGGTTAGTCGGTGATCGCCATTTATTCTTGTTAGTCACAGTCGACAGACGACTACCCCCTCCTTTTACTAGCGAAAGTTGTTGATTTCAGCACAGCGGCGTGCTCATGCTGGACAAGAATGACTTGCCAGAAAGCATTCGAAAGCTTATTTACCGCGTGGACATTAAAACAGTGACTATTGAAATTATGCCATGTCGAATCGCCGCTGCTTCCTTCGACATAGCAGATTTGTCGGCGCAGGTGAGGTATTCACATGTGTTCCTTATTCCTTGAGATGAGTAAAAGAGAGATTCACTTACATATTTTAATGGTAGTAGTCGGTTTTGCTGTGAGGTCGACAGCGGCGGTACCCGATGGTAAGGCGGGAAAATGGGTGGAAGAAGGAATGGTATTTCCTGAGAAAATATGGAGCGTTATACCTGAAGAGGGCGGAGCGATCAAGCTCGGTAATTGGCCAGTTCGCCCAAATGGCCAATCGCAGAGCTCGGTCACGCCGCCTTCTCAGATATAGCGCTCCACACCTCGGAAAAGGGGTTCCGGCAGCAGGGTTTTTAATTATGTCATAAGAAAGTTAGTTCCAGCTCTGAATAATTATGAATATGTAGAGAGCACTATGGAGTAATAAGCACCTCCATTTGAATGTAAATTTTTGTCCATTTGGCGTTTGACCAGATAATTGTGGATGCAGATACTAAAAATAAGGATTTGTGCGAAAGTTAATAGAACCTAATATCCGTTAGATCCCGGCGGAGTCCTCAATTTTCTTCCTTTTCTCCCGGAGTCCTCAATTTTTCTTTCTTTTCTCCTTCTCCCTTCTCTACCCACCCTTCTGTGTTCGCAACTTTACCTAGTGCTATGGTGCGTTTCACCAGGGACAGTAGTCCTGGAGAAATTAGAGAAAAAATTGTGTGGCTGCGTCCGAAAAAAGTTAACGTAAAACAAAAATACATTAGTACAACAGTGGTAATCACGCGTCGTTATGACAATTCTGAATTGTCCTGCGTTTAGCGTGGAGGATGTCCGAGTTGTGGATTTATTCACAATTTTTTAGCAGTCATAGCGTACATGACGCACTGTGCACAGGTTGCTGCTGTAGTTCCAAAAAAGAAATCGATATCAATATTAATGGATGCCGGCTCATTGAACGATCCTGAGGGTCGAGTTATTCGAAAAGTCGAGTATTCGAACTGGACGAATGGGTTATTCGAATATTACTCCGAAAATCCCATAGGATTAAACGTCTAAAGCTTTTATGATGCTTGTTTTAAGCAGATATCAGAAGCTCTCATTCTAAGGAAGTCTATCGAAGATACTTTAGCGTACAGTCATCCTTTCCAGAAAAATCGGAACTGGGCCACGTTGGATAGATCGTGGAAGCAGTTCTATGATTTAATCACTAATCAGGATGCTGTGATTAGGTAATTATACTGGCCTTGTTAATTATATCTACAATATACCTCGAGTTTTGTTTTCAGCGGGCGTTTCACACAATTCGGAGCTGGCTGTCTGTACTACAGCAATCCACTGCCCGATAGAGTTGGATTCGGCTATGAGAGATTTTCGGGCGCGCGTAAAGGAATTAAGTGGGTTTTTCTGGTGCAAGTTTATTTTACGGTTTGTTTCAATGTTGTCTTGTTCAAGGTTCATTGAAGGAAAGAAGCCGGAGCCGAACAACGTGGTTGCTGCGCTCATACTTGATCGTTAGTTTCTTTTTTTCCTACTTAACTCTATTATCTAGTTGTTGTATAGTTGTTTCTCAGAGAAAAATGTACATTTACCCCTTTGTTTCGTTTTTTTTTTTGACTGATGGGGACGGGCGTGACCACCCATTCGCTGCAGATAAGCTCCACCCACCTGTGGGTAGTGCCCGCCCACTGACATTCATATATGCACGTCTTCAGGAATGCGTCCATATTTATGTGTAGATATGCTTACATACATGTAGGGATGCTCAGGGCGACTCGTCAGTCCCACTTTCTTTTTTTCCATATTCTGGTTGCTTTTGTTCTGAATTCAATTGGACATTTTCTTGAGCCAGTCATTTGTCATACCTAACCTTGATAAGGTAATCATGGAAAGTAAGCATGCAAAATAAGCCCATCCAGCAGTTATTTAGCATGTTTTAGAAGGATTTCCTCTTCTTGCTGTGATGAAACTATTGATTTTTGTAAAACAACTATTGATTTTTGTAAAACAACTATTGATTTTTGTAAAACATTTCACGTCTTCTCCGTTGCAGATCGCGTTGGAATGTTCTTCAAGAACCAGAATTTGATGTGCAGTATTCGTGAGCTGAATGGGTTGCGAAATGTGGACAGGTTTGATTTTTCACGCAAGACGAACGGGCGCATGAACAATAAATGGTGCGAAGTTAATCAGTATGTTAAAGGTGAATTTCAGTCTTATTTTGTTTTGAACTTCAAGGCTTTTTCAATGTGACCATTTTTTTCTTTAAAAAAGGTCCCCTATGTTTATCTCAATCAGCTCCTTTTGAAAGAATTTACTTTTTATAAACTTCCTTTGAGAAGAGTTTTTTAAGAGTTGTTTCCCATGCAAACTGAAATATTTTAGGAGTTCGGTTGAACTACCTAGGAAGTGGCTCGGCTCCGCTCAGCTTCGTGGCTATAGGTATAAGCGAAGTGCCGATCAAAGAACTGAAAGACACATTGCCGAATAAGTGGGTTCATCCTCTGAATATTTGCTGCTGATAAGGTAGTTGTGCAGCAGTAATGGTTGCAATTTAGTGCAAGAACTGAAGTGAGCGTCTTGACGAAGTTCTCAGACACCAGAGTTCGTATCAATCCCGATTGGCCAGCTGTGAAATACCGCAATCGCGGGCAGATCCAACATTTCCCGATGGAATTGCTGGAAGTGGCACCTAACCAGAGGGTGTCCTTGGAGAAGCAGCAAATAGCCAATTCTGTTAGTTTTGTGGAGATTTTTTTGGAAATGGGGAGGAATCTGAGGTATTGTTGGGATTTAGGCTCCGCGCGCAGATAAGCCGAACGTTCGTTTGGAAAAGATCCACACTCTTCTTGAGGCGTTGAATCTCCATGACTCTGGATATAAGAATCAGTTCCTGAGGGCGTGAGTTCTAGGATATTTCTGGAGTATAAATTAGTTGAATGTTTTCTAAAATATCTTTTAGTTTTGGCATAGAGATTGCTTGTGCTCCGAAGCGGGTGGAAGGATTCAGACGTTCTGCACCAGGAATCGCGTTTGGAGGTAATCGCATCTCGCAGGTCGATCAAGCTAAGGTTCGTTCTAATTGTTGATGTTTTCTTGGAACGGAGTTCAAGTTATGATTTTCCAAAGATGAAATATTATCGGGGTAAAACGTGGTAATAGTAAAAGGTCAGCTTCGAACACTTCCCTCCTACCCGGCCTCGCTACGAAAATCTACTCCTCCCCGATATCTTTTTTTTTCAAAGGACTGACTAATCAAAGTTGTTTATTCTGAATGCTGTGCAAAGGGCATGAAAGGTTATACCTGAGAAGGGCGGCGCAACTGAGCTCTTGGAACGATCAGTCTACCCAGTTGGCCAATCACAGAGCTCGCACGCGCCGCCCATTCCTGTCGTCGCATGCATCATTGAGATCACCTAGGGTAAACGTGTTGACACCCCGCAAATTTACCCATCATTAATACGGCGTCAACACGTTGACCTTAGTGATTTGAATGATGCATCCAGACCCTGGTATAATGTCCTACACTCCTGTTTAAGTGTTGGTGGATTCTTCTATTTGAATTTAAACGTAGCTTGTTTTGGCTCTGTGTTCCAGTTTCGGAACTGCTGTGAACAGTTATAGAGGATTCCTCTTTTACCCAAAGCATTCACTCATCTTTATCCTGGGCCCGTACCCAACATATTTAACCGGTGGGAAGGAAAACACAGCGGATCTATCCCTGTTCCACCCGGTCCCTATTCGCTGTGCTATCCAATATCTGTTGGCGCGATTGCGGTGTCTTGGCAAGGGACAACACCAGTTGGAGATAGAATAGGTCATGGATTGTTATCTAATGGATGTCATCTGGGTAATCATAACCTGCAAAGAAACGAGTGGATTCGCATTTTGGCTGATAAGCTTTCATTGGGTAGCAGATTTTCCAAACCATACTAATATATCTGCTAGATCGTATTTATTTAACGTATTTCCGACTGGATAAAGTAGGCCCTGGTCCCGTTGATGTTGACGTCAGTTTTTAATTTTTACTTTGCAGTGCAATTGGAAACAGGAACGTGATACCAAATATGTGAGCTGCGCCAGAGTTGAGCGCATAATTATCGTTCATAGCGATCAAACGGGAAAGCTGCCGGGGTCAGTGTAATACCACTTTATTTTTGCCATGAAGTAGATTTTTCAAAAAAGAGGGCTACTCTTGGCGGATTTTTCAATGATTTTTTTTTCAGCAATGTGGAACGTGCCCTGTCATCGACGTTTAGAAGTCGAGGAATTCATTGCGGTCGATTCGACAAAGTTCTTATCAACAGCGGGAGAGACCAAGAAATGGAGGGCCAGCTGCAGCAGGTGGAGATTTCTATTTTTTTCAGTGATCCGGATAGAATTAGTTAGTTATAGGTGTTCGAGAAAAACAAAGGCTCAAAGTCGCTTTTGATCATCTACATCGATCGTGCTGAGAACAAATCACATGGTATGCTTTTTCTTTTTTGGCGGAAAATAAGCCAGGATATTATGTTGTTGTTCCAGAGTTCCTAAAGTTAATGGAGCGTAAATACTTGATTCCTACGCAGCAGATGACTGCAGAGTTAGCAGGGAAGATACTTGAGTGAGTTGCTGTAAATGACACCGCATTTTATGTTTGTAGCATCACTGCGTTGCTTCAGGCAGCGCCAGTCATGTGGAAATTTCGTGTCAAAGACAAATCTGAAACTGGGTGGTATCAACTACGAAGTGATCCCAGAGTCGTTCGCGTGAGTCATGTGATTTATTATTTTTTTCCAGAATTTTTCACAGTTTTTTTAAAATTTTTATTTTGATGTAGCTTCTTCAAAACTTCACTTTAGAGTTTCAGCCAGGCCCAATTTATCTGAGCTGCTCTTTTTCATTAAGATTGGATAAAAGCGCACAGGAACAACGCAGTTTTTGGGCGGATTTTGCATGCTTCGGTGGCGCTAGGAATTTTTACTCATCTTGGGATGTACAGCGTTACGCAGCGTTGTACCTGGGAAGGGCGACGCGGCTGAGCTCTGCGTTTGGTCACTTCACCCGATAGCCGAATTTTACCGAGCTGGACTTTTTAGCTACCACGCAGCTCTGTTATTATTTTGTGACCACCATAAAGAATTTCAGTCAATGTTGTCGCGGTTTTCAAGCAAATGATCTTTAAAACGCCGATTCGGGAAGAAAGGTAGAATTTCAGCAAGAACCGATGGATTGCCGGCGGTAGGACAATGGTTGTTGGTTACGACGTCGCTCATCCAGGGAAGCCAACGCGAGACGAAGTGATGAACAGAATGCCACCGCAGAGACCTAGCGTCGTTGGGGTGAGTCTCTATCCTGCACCGAAAGTTTCCGTTTGCTGACAGCTGTTTTTCAAGTTTTCCTTTAATGGAGCTGCGCATCCCGAGTGTTTCATTGGTGACTATCACTTCCAGTTACCTCGTCGTGAAAAGGTGAGTAACTGAGATTTTTCGCCGACAAACATTAGATGGTGTATGTTCTTGATGGCTTCTTCCATTTCAGGTGGATCACACAGTTCTAAATGCGCGATTCAAGTGGATGCTCGAGCTATTCGTGAAAAATAGGAAAGTCTGGCCTGAAAATATTGTGATTACTCGAGATGGAGTTTCTGAAGGCCAGTATAGAATGGTGGGTTGTGGTTCTATCTTCATACCTTAAAAGCCTCGACGCGTTTGATGTTGTGTTTTGTATAACAACTCTGAACGGCTATATATTTTTCAGGTGATCGAGGATGAGCTGGGCGCCATAAAAGAAGCGTGCGAAGAGTTTGGAAGGCTTAACGGACGCGACCCATGGCTGCCACGCTTCACGGTGGTGGTGGCGACTAAACGACACAACGCGCGGTTCTTTGTCGAGAATGGAAGATGTATGTTGGATTTTCAGCGTTTCGAGGCAATTAGTTCTCTAGTAGTAACATGAACAGATCCTTTTTGCGCAAAGAGGTAGAGGTATACAGTGAGCGTCGGTGGCAATGGCCTCTCCGCGGCCTCGAACAGCACGCGACGCGACCGCGCCGCTTGAGCTGGAATCTTCTCCGGGACAATAAGCTATGGGGTTTTCTTGGTAGTTAGTTAGTTTTCCCATTGGTTAACATCAGTTGTAATGAACAACTATCAAGAAAACCCAGATTTGCCACTGCGGCGACGAATCCGTTGTGAGCGGCGCGGTCGCATCGCGTGCTTTTCGAGGCCGCGAAAGGGCCACCGCCGTCGACGCCATTACATAGCTTGAGGCCCATCAGCGACATTTTTGAGCAGGCAGATGGGGAGAAATTCTGGTCGGTTAGGTTATTTCTTGTGCTATCAGCTATGCTGGACATTAAAGAGGAGATTCTACTGTTCATTTTTTCGTTGCAAAATTGCTTCATGGATTGTTTTCTTTGTTTACTCTAAAATCTCTTTACTCCTTAGTATTCAGGCATTTGTTGTTTTCGTTCAGTTATTGACAATCCGCAGCCTGCTACCGTTGTCGATAATGATGTGGTGCGAAACGACATTACCGAATTTTACATGCAGAGTCACAGGCCTGTACAGGTAGTTTTGATCTGTTGTGCGCTGACAGCTTGGCATTCTACCACCCTCCTTAAATGTTTGCTCCCTTTAGGGGACGGCTAAGCCTACTTCATATCAACTGATTGTCGATGAGAATGATATGGGCAGTGATGAAGTGCAGTCGTTGATGTTAGCGTTGTGCTTCCATCATCAGGTGCGGTTTGCTAGTGTAAGTTCTGGTAGTGGTTAGACGTAAACACACCAGATTTAGATCGTGGATGCACCAGTTTCGATACCAGAGCCAGTGTATCAAGCTGACGAGTGGGCGAAACGAGGGAAGGATATATGGAAAGCATATACGTGAGTAGTGATGGCTCGGTTTCACCTAAAAAAGTATGTAATCTCAAGTCTAAAATTCGGTGGTGTGAGTTCGTCTCCCTGTGTCTAATGTATAGTACATACACTCCTTCTCAAAAAGATAGACGGATTGCGCGTGCGGTTTCCTATCGTCGCGGCTGCAGAGTCGCGGCGGGACCTACTCGACCTCTCACTTGGAGCATGCTCTCTCCGCATCCTTCGTTCAGGTCCCGCGGCGATGGTGCAGACGCGCAATCCGTCTATCTTTTTGAGAAGGACTGTATGCATAGGCTGTAAATTGTTGTACAAAGTTTGCTGAAGTACTTATTTTTCGTCAATCTGAGAGATTTTCTATGGTTTTTGGCGGGAACCTTGGAGAATTATCACGCTTTTATCGTCTTTTCTTCGTCAAAGTGTCAACAGTGCTTATTAGGTTGACCGAAAAGTTTTTGGGCTGGATATGTTTTGAACATCTCGCTAAATTGCGGAGTGCTAAGCATAACCTTGGGTGATGCGCTGGGTAATATTCATTAGGCATACCGAGCCAGAGCTCTGTCCCGGATCTGTGCTCCACTTTGCCTTGGGCTAGCTGAACTCCAAAAAAAAAAACTCGAGCCAGAGCTACTTTTTTGATATTTTTCCTCATTGTATATATTGGTTTTGACTTCTTATACGCAGTTAGGGTTCTAGATAGTTCCTCCCTTTTTCTCAGATTCGTTCTCATGCAGTGGGTGTCGATGAAGTTGCGTTTTTCGAGGACTGGGGAAACACGCGACGCGACCGCGTTGCTAGCGCTGGAATCGCCTCCGTGGTAGCAAATCAGTATTTTTCTGACAGTTATCAAAGCCTTTTTGACGTTAGCTGTCAAGAAAACTAACTAACAATCAAGAAAACCATATGGTTTGCTACCACGGCGGCGATTCCAGGGCGAGCGGCGCGGCTGCGTTGCGTGCTTCCCGTGCCCGCGAAGAACGCACCTCCATCGCCGCTCACTGTACCTCTTTCGTGCTGTATGCTTTGTCAAAACTTCCTTCTGTTTCTGTGCTGCTTCCTGAGATTCTTTCTTTTTTTTTTGCAGGTTTTCCCATGAAATTTTGTAATGTTGCAGTAAAAAGCTAGCGTGAGCATAAGTGATGTGAATTTTTAATTTTTTTCTCCTACCGCGGTCCTACGATTCATTGACTTGTTCTTTTACTTTTCAGCGATCGCCACAATTTGTTGCTAATGCCAGAGAAAGGCCAATACGCCGACTACCCCATTGATTTCGAAGCGATGACGAACCGTCTTGCCTATTGGAGGACTGCGCTACAAACGAGTCGAGTGAACGCATAATGCTATGCTCCATTTCCTTCCGTGTAATGCTTCCAGAATCCCATTGTTCGCAATAATCTGTAGTTATGACGTTCATAGTGCCTCTCTGAGCATCTCCTAGCATGTACTCAGCAAAAATCGACGGTTGGAGAGGTATTTTGCCCTGTTCTTGTTTTTGTTGATTAACACGATCATGTTGTTGTAGATATTTGTTCAATACTGACCTGAAGGCAATGTTAGATTAGCTTTAGAGCATAATTTGTACAGTAAATATACTAGTTAGAGGTTTTTTACTTGGATTTGACAGCTTTTTTGTGACGAAAAATTTTGTGGGTTCGAGCGGTTCCTACTGCAGGCATGCGTCAGTCGCGCGTCTGACGCACGCATTCGTCTGCGGAGGGGTTCCATGATGAACGGTCAACACAGACTTGAGTGAGGATACTGCGTAACCGTTGTAGTTGCGTGCGTGTCGTCTGCGTCTGTGCTGCGTTAGAGATGCGTCTACGTCTATCCTAGAGCGTATAGTCGCACGCGCAGTGAACGCATGCATATATCATAAATTGCCTTTAAACGGACTTATATTGAATTGCTTCAGCAGTGTAAGTATTTAAAAGGGATGCACAGCGTTATGTCTGAAAAGGCGGGGCGGCTGAGCTTTGCGATTGGTCAATCTTCGCGATTAGCCAATCACGGAGCCCGTCGGCACCGCCCATTTCAGCCATAACGCCCTACGCTCAGTAGTAAGCACTGGGACTGGGGAGACAAATATTTTCGGTCTTAATTTTGTACGCAATACTGCGAAATAACAGTTCTGAACAGTTCCGAACATTGTGGACACTTCGCAAGAGTTTGGCTTCTGGAAGTATTCACTCGCTCGCCTTCAGCCATTGGAAGTATAAACGCCACACTCTGGTAGTATTCAAAAGTCCAGTCTCAAGAAGAATCCGGAAGTATTCCAGATTTTCCCACACAGCAACGGAGCGAAGACACCGCGTTTTTTCAGTGTTCACTTGCTCCTAGACTCGTCAAGCGTCGACAACGCGTCTGGAATGATTCAATTCACACTCGAATGATTCGCTTAGTACGAGTTCGCTGATCTAATATGTGTTGTCATTTGTTGTAACGTAGGGAAAAACAGCTTTTGGCCTTGTCGGTGCCGTCATGTGCTCATTTTTCACGTTTTTCAAGACGGGCGACACAAGGACCTGGATCATCGAGATTACCCAGGGTAAACGCCGTTGATGTCAGTGTTAACGATTGGTAAGTGTGGGAAGTGGTAAATCGTTTACCCTGGGTAATCTCAGTGATGCATGCGGCCCGAGGAAAGGGCAATAGGAGCTAACAACCTGTCTCGTTTGTTTACTATGCAGCTTGTCTTTCTTCTATTATGATGAACATATGCTTAATAATTCAAATTTTATTTAATCATTATTTGGTCCTTTTATTTAGTGTTTACAATTTTTATTTAGTTTACAATGTAATAAACAGGGAATGGGAATGGCACGTTATACCTGGAGAGGGCAGGAAGCCGAGCTCTACGATTGGCCGGTAGCATGAATTGACCAATCGCAGAGCTCGGCTGCATTACTCTCCGCAGGTATAATGCTGTACACCCATACACATATATTGATAATTTGAATTTTATTTAATTATTATCTAGTGTTTTTATTCAATTTTTACAATTTTTATTTACTTCACAAAAATCACCTCAAAAAAATTGGCCCCACAAATCCGCTGCATGCACTTTCTGTTCTGGTTCCTATAATATAGGTTGATCAAACGTCTGATAGGCAACATTACATTTCTAAAAAAAGAATATTTGTTAGGAAAATAAGAAACTGGTTATTTTTCATTGCTTTCAGGACCTAGAGCTCATAGAAATCCAGAAAATTAGAGATTACTGCTTAGATATGACTCTGATGGAAGTTCACAACAACATCAGGAAGAAGAAGATCAAAAAATAGAACAAACTAAGTAAAAATTCCTCAGGAATCAAGGCAGTCACGTGACTTCTCCTAGATTTCATTCCCTGTGATATTTGATCTACAGAGTCGATCGCTGTTTTCAGTTCTCGGAACGTTCCAGAGAAATCCCCCGTACTTGCACTTTGCACTTTGCACCCTTTCCGCCCGATTTCTGGACTGTTTTTGGTTTTTGAGAAATTTTTCTGGAACTCCTTGAATTTCTGGATCCGCCGAGCAGTCTTCTAGCATTCTGAAGCTGGAAAATTCTTCTGGCATTGTGAAAAACCAAATTTAGCGATCATTCTGCATCTTCTTCCATATTTCTTATTTTTCATTGATTTTTTGAGAGAAATTTTTGAATTTCGTTTGCTCATATCCCTTCCCGGAAATTTCCTGCCTCTGCTTTTCCTTCCAACCCTGGCGAAATTTCTCATGTCTCGAACGTCAATAATCCATTACAACGTTGGATTTTTCGCTCATTTAATGTCTGCATTTGACAGCGTCGTTCTTTTCCTCAGATTGTTTCTCATTTCCAGCGCCCATTTCGCTGTCCTGCCTGTCTCATAATCGTTTTTCATCGCTGCTCATGTCACAGTCTGAAGCTGCAGTCTTTGCTGACATGAGATTGTCAACAAAAATCTCATAAGAACATGGATTTTGGTTTAATTTTCCCATGGAGAGTTTGGGAGGACCAGCGAGTGCAGTCCTTAAAATCCTGAAAACACGAACATTTGTACGGGGTTCCAGTCCAGATCGAGAATAAATTTAGAAATAAAAAGTTATCTTAGCAATTTTTTTCGTCCTACGTTCTCCTCACAATTATCTTCTAATTTTTAGCTCCGTCCATTTCCAGTGGACAAAAAAAAACCAGTCCCAGTCAGTTACTTTTGCATCGCAGAACACTGCCTATCTGGTCTGCCGCGCCGCACCACCCGCTTTACGGTGAAATTTTCTTCTACGTAGAAAGCCCTGTTGCCATTGATTCGTGCTTCTTGTTTTTTCACACATAGATACTTCACATTTGATTTTCCTTATTTTCCATGTCATATTTCATATATACAGTGAGCGTCGATGACAGTGGCCTTTCCGCGGTCACGAAAAACACGCGACGCGACCGCGCCGCTCACGATGGAATCTTCGCCACAGTGGCGAATCTGAGTTTTCTTGATAGTTGTTCATCACGTTTGATGTTAGCTAATAAGAAAATTAACTAATTATTGAGAACACCCCTTAGCTTGCTGTCCCAGAGAGGATTTCTGCCCAAGCGGCGCGGTCGCGTCGCGTGCATTTCGAGGCCGCGGAAAGGCCATCGTCAACGACGTGCACTGTAGATTTACTAAAGAAATTACTAAACTCCTCACGAATTAAGCAGTTTGCAGCGAGTACAGTCTCAAAAGTTCTATGCCCTGAGGTGATCTGATGCAGACGAGAAGATAGACATATGCAGACATCAAAAATTGGCCTGCAGCCGTCCAGTTTGCATGCTCTTCAAGAGGGTAATGCAATTTTGGCCATGCAAAGGTCATCGCACAATAGCTCGAGCTAAATTTAGCGCTTAGAGGGATAAACACAAGAACATCGCGATTTTGCTGCGGATGCACGCGGTTTGTTTATGGCCGCTGCGACGTCGTTTCACTACGATTTGCAGGTGTGAATGAGGAAGTGTGCGTAGTGAACGGCACACAGCAAAGCAATTAGTATTTCAGTCGGTTTTTAACGAGATTCTCTGCTACCTATTGATCCGGGCCAATAGCGACGGCGTCGCCTGCTACTTCTAATTCGTTGCTTCTGCCGAAATGTCGTCTTGCCAGGAGCTGTGCTTAGTTTTTGGCTCAACTGCTGTCCAGGGAGAACGATAAATCGTAACCTTGATTAATCCTTAGGGATAGTAGGAACATAGGATTCCTCTAATGTTTTCCATAGCTCCTCTTATGTTATTCACCATTACCTCAGTAAATGCTTGCAGGGTAATTGTGAGGGCATTTGCTAGCTATCACTTACTCTAGGATAACCTGTTGGTGACGTGACGTATTGTTGAGCCTATTGACGTATTGTTGAAGGCTTCTTTGCTTGACTGTTCTGGGCCTGGATGCGTCATTGGGTAAACCACAGGGTAAACCTGTCGATGTCCTTGCTAACGAGAGGGTAACTTTCAGTGTGTTAGCACGTTTACCCTGGTTAATTGCAATGATGAATGCGGCACCTGCTGCACTACCAAGTAGTCTAACCCATCCACAGCATCATTTATAAGTAGATCAAGCCATGGGTTAAACGCAGGGTTATTTATGTGACTACACATCATTTTGTAAATATCTTATAAATTTTGCAAGTTTTATATAATGACCTAACCACGAGCTTTCGCCTTAAAGTACTAGAGATCCCTGAGTTCCTCACTGAATTCTAGGGGTCCCCCGGGTCCCCCATTTTTTTGGCATATTTTGCTTGTTCGAAGGTCACTTTGCAATAAATAAGTTTGGTCCAAAAGCCTTGCACGAACATTTCCTTCCCGATCCACAAATTCTCGCGAGGCGGTCAAGGCGTACGCCGCGACGCGACCGCGCCGCACGCATACGCCCCAGGCTCTTCCTTCAAAGTCGACGCATTGAGTGACACAGGTGGACATCTCTTTACACTTTTCAGCTCCGATGGAATTCATCTGTCCCACCTTAACCCAGGGAACTTGTCTATTTCTCCCCAGCGCTGCTCGTACGTTTGAACGCTGCAGCGGCGACGCGCACATGAATCGACCAATCACAGCTCAGCAGCGTACGTCTTGTAATGCAGCCCAAATTCTTGGGCTTGAATTGAAATTCTTTGGCAGTAGTATGTGGTAGAATGTTCTATACATCTAAACTATAAAAAATTGGCAGACCAGGCTCAATCCACAAGGAATAGTGTGACGATTGTTGAAAAAATGTGGAATTCTGTGCAAGTATTTATTTTCATTTTTTAAATATTTCATCTATGAAAAACAATGTTATGATTGTTTTGAAAAACTATAATTTGGCAAAAACTTTTGGACCACATTGATAGTACTGAGGACGGAATACTCAAGCTGGCTGCGTATTCTGTCACTTATGTAACTGTTGCCATTCGTTGCAGTGGAAAAAACTGAAGTCATTTGTTTTTTTTTGTCATTTCTTTTAATTTATATTTATTTGTGTACACTCCAAGGTGTGCTGTTCTGAACTGAAAATTTCAAGAGAATAGCAGAATGCAAAAGAAATGGCGCTTTCTCGTGTTGACTACATTTTTCCTCACAACCCTAACAGACGGCAACCTCGGCAGACGACATAATACCTTTGATTAGTGGGGACCATTGCTTATTGCATGGGTAGGTCCCCGATCTCCTGCACAGAGAATTCGCAAAACTGAGAACCGAAGAACAAGAAAAACGTCGTCTTCAGGTCGTCTTTTTTGACAGCTTTTTTCTTGTAGGATAAAGGATTCCGAAGCTGGGAAAATTGATAGGAACGCGACAACTTTCCAGTAGAATACAACGACTATTGTTTTCCATGGAGGTCATCAAAATTGGAACCAGCTCTCGGGAGCAAATTTTGGTGAAAAGTTGGGCTGCAGAAAATGTGCTTTTGAGCATCTTTAGCTTTTTTCTAGCAGATCCCTCACGACATTCTGAAGTGATTAACAGCAATAGATATTGCGCAGGGTGATGTCTCTAAAAAGCAGCTCGGAGAGAATCATCCACCAAGAATCCTAGAGATACCGAAGAAAAAGCTTTGAATAGTGCTCGTCACTGTTTCACCAACAGCAACCCCGTTGCGCCAGGTCTCCCATGTAGGGTAGGTACTGACGTCCTGACCTAACACAAAAAAGGTATTCTGGACAGTGTCGCTTGTGGTATTACAGAAAAATCCTCAAAATCCAAAAATCAGGAGGCAGGATTTTTGGAAGTTTTCTGTTATTTCGCGTTTCCTTGCCCTAGCCGACACCTCGTATACGTGTAGAACGAAAGAGCATGCTTCGCTCTACAAGAATATATTTACATCTAGATGTCATACTACGTCCGAACCAAATTATATGGTTCTGGAAAAAAGAGCGCCATTTCTTTTGCATCAACCTAATACTATGTTGAAAACAAAATTGAACAAACGCTAAAAAGATGATTACTCCCGGGAACGAAAAGCCAGAAAGACGGCTGAGCGATATAAAAAGTAGAAAGGAGGCGGAACGATGGAAGCGATATTGCAGGAGAAGGAACTAGAGGAGGCCGCCAGCTATGTAGATTTCAGTGTTTCTAACGGAATTTTCTCCTTTATCCCTTCTTTCTCTTCTATCTCGGTCATGTCTAGCAAAAGAATTTCTGGATTGCTGCCGTTTCGGCTCTTCCTTCTCATTCTAATTGCTTTATTTCGTATTTCTAACGCACGACTTCGTTTCTCTTTATCCAGTGTCAACGAAAAAAAGAAGATTGTGATGGAAAATTGTTTTAATAGCTGCCCTAGATGTATATTTTAACAAAAACGAGGAACAAACATTAGGCTTACATGAAATTGCGCAGTTTTCTTGAATCAGGTTTCTGAAAAACCAGTGATATCTTCTGAAATCTTCAATATTTATGTGATAGTTACTTCGATGCAGTCCTATGGAGGTTTGAGAAATTTCCATGAATTTAGGTAGGTTTTCATGAGAGAATTTAGTTGTAAATACAACTACTTTGCTGTGTTTCTCCTTTTTTGAGGATACTTTACCAATTATAACTAGCTGTTGAACAATAGCGAACTCTAAGGTGCTACGTAGATCCACAGAAAATGGTTATTTTTCTCGTTAATGCTTGATGAAGTAAGATTTTTTAGGATTTACTCGACGTTTTGTTGAATCTACTAGGTAGTTCTGAGGGAATTTGACAGAGTTGTCATCATTGACGTCATTTTCCAAGCCCCTTTGAATTTTTCCAAAGATTCGAAATTCCTCTGATACACCATTGGCTGATTTCCAAGGTGCACAGAAAGAAGTGAGGGTGATATATCCAGATTTTCTCCGCATCATGGCATGTCTTTCCTGGAAAAATGATGGCTTCTTCCGGTTGTCCATGAAGGAAAGGACAACTGAGGAGAAAAAGTTGTCATGTAATTTAATGAGCCGAGTTTCCGACGCGTGCTCTCACCTCAGCCGCCGCTGGCCGGAGGCGATTCGCGTGCTTAGTTGAGCTTACGAGAAGTGCCGTTGATGTATGAGTGGATATTTGGAAGTGAGCACTGATGAAGTGGTGTCTCGGCGGGAAATCGAGCACTCATATGTTCGTATATTTTCCATCTTCTGTCGTTTTCGTTTTCTTTTTCTTTTATCGCCTGATTTTCCTCTTTTTTTCCTGTGCGTTCTTTGAGGCTCCTGTCTTTCAAAATTCCGGATTTTATATTTTCGTGGCAAATATTTTATTCATGTCGAGGAGTTCTTTTTATAATTTGTTCTATGTATTGCTGTGAAAGCTATAATAGATTCGTTCCTAGTCTGAAATCCATGTGCCGTATGCATCATTGAAGTTACCCAAGGTAAACGTGTTAACAGCTCGCTAGAGGCTCCATGATTGGTTGAGAGTTCCCAGGGTAAACGGGTTAAAACCATACAAACCTACTGATAGTTACAGTTACATGGGCTTTAACACGTTTACCCTGGGTAATCTCAATTATACTTCTAGGGCTAGGTTACCCAGGCATCAGTGCGTTTACTCTGGGTAATCCCGATAATGCATACGACCCCATGGAATAATAGCCAAATAAACTGATGGGTAATGTGTTTGGTTATTGTATAGACTACGTAACTGTAAGAGACGCAGGATGTGAAAGTTGGTTCACTAACCTGGTTTTGCTTGGTTATGTGTCCAATAACCCTAACCCTGATCAGTTACCGAGTACAGCAGTCGCATCTGTTCGTATGGCAGGGAAGAAATCCATTTCACTATGTTTTTCGTGCTGGCATCGCATGTGCCATCGAAATTACCCAAGGTAAACGTGCCGATGCCCGTGTTAACAATGGCTAACCTAACCCTAGATGTATCAATGTGATTACCAAGTGAGGTGCGGGTTACAACTACACAAATTTGCCGATCGTTACACGGTGTAAACATATTTACCCTGGGTAATCTCAATGATGCATGCGGCTGCTCATCAGTTACCGGATACAGCAGTCGAATCTGTTCGCATTGCAGAGAAGAGATCCATTTCATTGCTATGTTGTTCGTGCTGGGTCGCATGCATCACTGGGATTACCCAGGTTAAAGGCGCTGATGTCAGTGCTACCAATGGGTGACCTAGCCCTGCATGCATTATTGAGATTACCCAGTGTAAACGTGTTGAAGCCCATGTGACTATCGGTAGGTTTACGTGATTTTAACCAGTTTATCCTGGGAAATCTCAATGATGCATGCGGCCTTTAGGGGGCTATTAACATGTTTACCTTGGATAATTTCAATTATGCATGCGGTTCCTGGAGTTTTCTGGAAAACTGACTATAATCAGGGATTCGCGACGTTGTAAGGACTACACTGTTTGGATGCGTAAGCTTTGTGGGAGGGTTTTAAAAATTTCTGAGGAAATATCTGAAATGAATGGGTTTCTCGGACAGAATTTGCCTGGAATTTGTTCTGTCTTGTCCAGTGAGGCAAAATTTGGCCATATTCTTTTGGAATTATTCTGCCAGAAAGGCGTTTCACAAACTAATTATGAATAAAACTAAAATTGATCGAATTTACTAGAATTTGTATAGATTTTCGATAGTTTTGACGGGTAGAAATGAAGTTTGCATAATGTTTCTATCCAGAATGAATGGGAAAGGACAAAATTTCGCTGAGCCGACATTCGTCATTGAGATTACCCAGGGTAAACGCGTTGACGTCCGTATCAACGATGGGTAAAGTTGACGGGTACTCCGGGTAATCTCGGTGATACATGTCGGCCCTGGAGAACCAAATTTGGCTTTTAGACGACTTGCTTGAGTTAATTTACCCATTTTCTCTGACTACTCTGCTATCTAGGGCAAGGATAGGCCAGAACCTTTCCGAAAAATCCTTGAACACCACTGGGATTCCAAAGAGTCGTAGAAAGTTTCCAAAGAACCCATCCTTTAAAGCTCTGAGGCTTTGTCGCGCGCCAGACAACATGCAGAGAACATTACCCGTCGTTAATCGCGACATACATTTTTCCGGCTGACCGACAGGCGGCGGTGCTTTCTGGTCGGCTGACGTCTCAGATTAGTGGATCCCCTGGGGAGCTGGGGGAGAAGACGTTCGCGAAACGACGCCTCCATCAGATGCTGTTCTGCTGACATCCTGACAGCATCGTGGATTCATCGTTGCCTTCGGTTTTTACCGAGCTCTAGGGGCCAACTGGGGCTCTGCCCTTTCATTTTCTGGCTAGCTTTGGGCGATTTCCTCTCCTGAAACTCGTTTTTTCCTCACCCTTTTCGCATGGTTAACGACAAGCGTAGGGTTTATTTC
>JARK01001511.1:201888-220909 GCA_000688135.1 Ancylostoma ceylanicum
GGAGTAGACCATTTATTTTACGCAAGTATAACTTTGGGACTTCAGTCCACATGCCACTTCTACATGATCTACGAAGTAGGCTACTTAGCATAAGTACGCAAGGCGCGGGCGGGAGATAATTTGAATTCAAACTCCTGACGACGTTAGCGTTGGACTCTTTGGACATCAATACTCACACTCTCTTGGACTTCGTCATCACCTCTCAGCACTCACTTCACTATCTATATTGATATTCTCTTTCCTTTCTAGGATCTAACACGTTTAAATTAATTTTGACAGCTTCCTTGGGAACTACTGATGAAAGGGTATTACACCCGGGGGCGCCAAGGAAGCCGTACTTCCGGTCTAGTTCAAGCCCCGAAACCGGTAAAGTACAAAAACTATCACTCTCTCTGTATAGGCCAGACTATGTTCTTCATTCGACGGACTTGTAGCTTATTGCATTATCCAATCAAATGTCTTAACTCATTTGGACTTCACATTTGATCAAGCTTTCATAACACTCGCTTACTTATAGCCAGATGAACGTCTAAGAACGCATGGGATTCATGCTAGTGTTATCGTTCATCTATACTGGTTGTGAGATAAGAGCTAGGCTGGGCAGTATTTGAGGATTTGCGCTGATGTTGCTGATTCATTGACGTGTCTGCAGCATGTATAAACAATCCTAGAGTCCTCGTAGAAGCACGCGTCCTCCTAGAAGCACGCATCTTTTTTCTTTTTTTGTGAGGTGTTGATCCATTTACTCTGGGTAATTTTAATTGTGGAGGCGCATACATCACTAAAATGAAGATGAAGATGATTTTTTAATTCCTCGATTCATTCTGTGTTCGTCTAAGGGTAGGAACAAAACGGGCAATTTACCGTTCTCCTTAAAATCTCTCAAAATCTTCTCCTGTTTTGAAAAGTCGAAAGAACATGATGTATTTAAAATCGCAAGAACTTTCTCTACAACTCAAAAGTCATGTGTTGTCGTAAGAGATTCGACGCGGGTAATTTTCGACGCGGGAATAGGTTTTATAAGAATATCACAATATCACAATAACGTTTAAAGTCATCGTCCTCCATCGACATCTCACGTAGACTCTGCAAAGGAAAGTAATGGAGGCGATGGAAATAAGGAGGCACAATCCAGAGATTAACAATAGAGAGGAATTGAGAGAAGTGTTAAGACTGATCTTGTGAGCAAAGTATAAGTGGGTTGATCTCTAGTCGTTGCGTGTCTTCTTCACTGTGTAAGTAAGATCACTGGGGTGAGTACTTAAATTACATATTAGCTCATGTTCATGAAACTGTATCCTAAGTTTTCGATGTGTAGGATAACAATCACCGCGGGCTACCGTAGTCAGAAGAGTTAGAAACCACCTACTCGCTGGTATTGTTAGTGCTTGACTGTAGTTTTGTAAGCTTTTGTTGAGATTGCGATTCATTGTTAACCTTAAGGACCGACGAAGGCGTTAACGCCGAAAGTTTACAAACAAAGCTATTTATGAGTCTTCATTATACAATTGAAGAAGAGATAACGTATGAAGCGCAGAGACAGATCAATCCTGAATATCACAATGTCTTAAGCCTTAAATCGGGTACAGTAACAAAATTGGAAGGTAGCGAGGCATCATGCAATAAGATTCTGATGCCGTTTCTTCTTTGTTCTCTCCTTCCAGTCATCTTTGTCCTAAGAATGGGAAAATTTGTCATCTTACCTTTTGCAGTCGAGGACGCCAGGTTTCCTCAGCCGTGGTACTGCATATGCCTTGCATTCACTGTTAACTCCCCGCTATTAATGACGTTTAAGTTTCCAATTATCTAGCGCACAGCAGGATGAGTTCCATCCTGTTTTGATCTCTGAGCTCTTGGCATTGATCCAGACGCCTTTGAAGGCACGCGTATTAGAATTCTAAGCTTATACTGCAGAATAATGTCATGACGTTGCCTATGACAAATTCCAGTTGAGTTCGATTTCGTTTCAGAACTCTTTTATCTTGGTGTCATCTATCATTGTTGGCGGATTGTTTATGACAAGAGGGGTCTCAGAAGTGCACCAAAAATGGCTTGCCTTGAAAGTTCATGCCTGTGCTGTGGTTCACTTCCTTAGTATCGAGTATTTGTTCAGTTGTCAAACACTGTATTCTAATAGCTGTGCTCGTGCGAGCTCACGATCTTCGAAGATGTTTTCTTCTCTAGATCTCTAGATAACGCTGCATATCGGTGGAGTCGTAGTGTTTTTACAATCTCGAGATTCTGACCCTGACGCATGCCCCATACAGAGTGTCTAAGGAGTTTCTGTGTCACTCACTACCATTTTCTTTCATTTCTGTGGATGATGGTGTTCATCACTGCAATAACTCAATTACGTTGTAAGCATTGAAGTCCAAACATGCAAAAACTTTTTGAAGTTGATAAATTGGAGTTAAGTACTGACAATTCTTTTCATATATTTTATTGGAAAAAAATTCACAGTCTAGAACAACACCCTTATCATTTTCTGTTCTTTTCCGACAAGGCAACAAATGCGTATGCAGTGGGCCCCGATGGCGGTGGCCTTTTTGCAGCCTCAAAAAGCACGCGACGCGACGCGACCGCGCCACTCACGACGCAATTGTCGCCGCAGTTGCGAATCTGGGTTTTCTTGATGTTTGTTCATCACATTTGATGTTGACTTGTAAGAGAACCAACTAACTATGGAAAACCCCATAGTTTGTTGTCCCGGAGAGGATTCCTAGTCGAGCGGCGCGGTCGTAGCGCGTGCTTTTCGAGGCCGCGGAAAGGTCACCACCATCGACGCCCGCTGTACATGCAATAAAACATTAGTTTTCGACTATCTGTGGATCTATTGTGCTTTCTACCAAAATATCTACTCATTGAACATCCACATTTGACCTTTGCTGTGTATATTCGACTAGAAGCCCGAAGGACGCCGCGCAGCCGCGCCGCGCGCGCCGGAATCGATGTCGTTAGCCGCCGGAGTGACATTACTAATCGCTTTTATTTCTGAATTGGTGATTCTTTTCCTTTTCTTTTTCATGTTTCCTCGCTAGAAATAACACGCCAGGAGACGACATCGATTCCGGCGCGCGCATCACGGCTGCGCGGCGTCGTTGTCGAGGCCGCGGATGGGCTACTGTCATCGACGCTCACTGTAGGTATTTGAGTAGGGATGAAGAAGTGACGAATTAATTGTAATAATATTAGATCAACGTCAAATTAACCTAGCAGAAGCCTTTACCCGCCAATTTACCCATAATTTTCTCGGTCCGAACACCCATTTTTCTATCGACATCCCTTCCCAAGAAACAGAGGAGCTCGCAGTCTTGTATGTGACAGATTCGCCGTCCAAAGTATAAAATCCACGGCTGTGTACCTTCTCTGAGTAATTGCTCACAGAAGCAGAAGAGAATTCATCAGAAACATCATTGAATTCAGTGAATTTGTGCATTTCACGCGTTTTTGCCGTGCGCGTTCGTGCGTCAGCGCCGCATCTGCAAAGCCGCGCTTCTGCAGCAAGTAATGGAAGTTCGACGGCTGGCAGGCCAGGCTTACGAACACTCGTGTGCTGGCTGGCATAGTTGATGTGCGTGGTTGATGATGCTTTAGAAGCTCTCGGCTTGAGGGTTGTGCACTTTGTGAGCAGGAGCCACGTTGTAGCTAATGGCCACTTCACTCTGGAGCCATACAAGTGTAACGTTTCTTTACTAGTCTCATGTGCAGTTGTAAAGGCGGTGTCTCACCTGAAATCTGCTTCTGAGATTGCTATAAAAGGGAAATTTCCAGAAGATTTATTCACTTAATACATCTCGAGACTATGCACATAACAGAAAAAAAAAACAGATGAGATGATGATGAAAAATGATGATAAAATGTAACGAATTAACGCATTAACGCGTAACGGCCACTTTTGACCCAACATAATGAATTAACGGATTAACGAAATTCGAATTTTTTTCTAACGCACATCCCTGGTGCGGACCACTGTTGTAAACAGATTATCTCTGCTAATTTTCTGGAGGAAGAAACTGTTTTTTTTTGGATTCCCAGATCTGAGGTTACAATTGTGGAAGTGCGGACATCTGCCACAAATGACCCGTTGATCTTGATAGGGAGCACAACGGCTCTGAGAAACCTGAAGGGACTGTAGAATGGTATATTTGCTTCAGTGGCGGCTTCTGTAGATGTATCCCAGAATGTTTGTGTTGGTTTGTAAACAAAAACGAAAAAAAAAACCCTAATCTCCATTTGGTTCCTTGATGGAGTGATAGTAAAAAGATCTTTCCCGGAAATCGTCGGTAGTGATGGAAAGTCTTCACGAATAAACTAATGGTAGAGAACTTACCTGGATGCATCATTGGGGTTACCCAGGGTAAGCGCGTTGACGCCTGTGGTGACGATTAAATTAATAACGGCGATTGACGATCAACTTTTGTGGTGTTGACATGGGTAATATCCTGGGAACGGGTAATCTCAGTGATGCATGCGGCTCCATAGCTGAAATTTCCCAGGGTAAGCCTGTTAACACCTTAAAATTTACCCATAGCTAATGCGTGAGTCGATAGTTTTGTCAATAGTTTTACCCTGGGTAATCTCAACAGTGCATCCAGGCCCTGCCTGCCTTGCGTCCTCTGTCTTCCTCTCTTCTTCGTCCAGAAAAAGGCGACGTTGGGTTCTTACGATAATCCTGGAATAGAGCAGGAAACAATAGAGGGCAGGAATAAATATAGTTGGCGCGCCTAAGCTTTCCTTGAATAGTTTCTAATTCAAATAAGTGACACCGAATTGCAATCTGTTGAGTTCTTTGACTTCCAGAAACGGTAGATTTGGCAGGAGGAGATCAGTGATTAACCCAACATGATGGGTAGTCCTTAGTCGCTGCTAACCACAGTGTTCCAGGAATCTTGTGTCGAATAATAGTGGTATACATACGTTGTATGGATTGCGATGCATCCTCCGGCCTAAAAACCTATATGGGGTACTTTCTAGGCTTGGGCACTCAGAGGATAACACTAATAGGGGAATACTCATAGGATTTTTGATGATTATCCGCAAAATTTCACTCGAAGTAGGGCGAAATTCTGCACTTTACGTGAAACCCCTTAGCTATAGGATCTGTCACATCATTCATTCCCCCTCTCCCTCCCCACCCCATCCCCGTCTATGAACGCTTATCACCCGCCAGCGCAGCGTCAGAATTTACTAATTAGGGCACAGTATTTTCGAGATGATTCTCAGTGGAGCAACGATTTTTCATGCCAAGGTGCACCCCAGTAAATGTCCTAATTTTACCATGGGAGAAGGGTCATTCTTCAATTTAATCCATTTTGGAAGTCCGACAGCTTGCCATTCCGTATTAAATATTTATTCACCTGATGTACTTCCAGTTGGCATGGCAAGCCGCACGAACGACGTTGCTGCCATAGGCTGCCCATTTGTTTCGTTGATTCCATGAAAACAGCAGAAATCCATCATCATGAACGATAGCCTGGAATTCTTAGATTTTTGCATGGGGCAGTTTACTGGATGGATCCCGACCATACAAGTTGCCTACTGGGGACCAGTTCTCGTGAGCAGACATCCAGTGCTGATTGTATGTCTTTTTCCATATTCCATTCCAATTCTTTTGTTTTTTTTTTGTAATCAAATTTTGGTGTAGATCACAGCAGTTCGCATGATTTTTTTTGGAGAAATTTATTCATTTGTTCCATACTCGGTGAAGGTGTGCCAAAAAATAAAGAAAAATTCGATTGCTTTTGCTGCAACAATGCCGACAACCTTACTTCTGAGCTTCTATTACTGGAGAGAAGGGGCGGAACTTCCATACGGTACCGGACTTCTGCCACATGCGTCCATGGCACCTGTCGCGCTCGTTTAACATGCTTGACGTGTTCACTGTCATCGATGACACTTCGGTACTGTCATGCAGCTATCGATCGACATACGTAAATGAACACGTCAAACAAGTCATAGCAAAGCGGTTGACTGGTATGTAGCAGCTGTCCGGTGCCGTCTAGATGCTCCGCCCTAACTCCCCTCAAATCAAGACGCTATAAATCAGGTTCCTCAGAAATTTCGCATGAAATCATGTATATCGTTGTGATCAGCGGCTCCTGACGACTCCAGCTGTGTAGAAATTTGACCCTGCCACTAGGCTTAGTGTGAAACGGCTCGTATTGGAAAGCCTATTCTGGCCTTGGTGGNAAGACGCTATAAATCAGGTTCCTCAGAAATTTCGCATGAAATCATGTATATCGTTGTGATCAGCGGCTCCTGACGACTCCAGCTGTGTAGAAATTTGACCCTGCCACTAGGCTTAGTGTGAAACGGCTCGTATTGGAAAGCCTATTTAGGATATTAGCATTTTAATACCTCGTCGAGCGTATTCGATACGAATATGTGCCCTTGTGTTTGTGGCCAACGCTCTTTTGGGATATTATATTTCGTCTCGATGCTTCGTTCGGCTTCACCCCTTCTGCATCCTTCGACATCATAAATCCATCCAGCGGTTTGTGCTGGCTTTTTTCTGCGTGCGCAGCTGACATTTTTCATCCGACCATGGTTTTTTTCTATACCATTGATATTTACTTATCCTTGGAGTAGCACTAACTGCAGTACTCATTTCATATGATTTCGTGGGTTGTTTATTGAACATGATGAACAGTATATGTAGTATGTTTATTATACACATGATGAGTAGTTAGATTTTTCCTTTTTTCATGGGTAGAAAAATGGGAAAAAATCGTATTGAAAGGATAACGTCACAGTGTATATCGATGGGAGGCTATGAAGACACTAGTCAGTGGTTTTATGCATAATTGAGATTACCCAGGGTAGACACGCAGATTTACCCATCGTTAGCACGAACGGGAACACGTTCGCCGTGGGTAATCCTAATGATGCATCCGGACTCTGATCCGCACGGCTGCTGGATAATGTGGGAAAAAACTCCAAATCTGTAGCAGGACCAGTAGTAAGTAGTAGAATTGCGAGCCCAAAGAAGCCAGTAGGAAATAACGCCAGTACGTAAACAATTTTCCAAGCTTGGGTAATTAAACCTAAGCCTTTCTAACTACTTAGCTCACCGTTGTCTTATTGGAAACGTTCATAAAAATAATTTTCTAGGATATCTCAGGTGTTCCAGAGAATATCGTCCTGAACTACGAATTTCGCGGATTCCGTTGCGAATTCCACCTGTTTCCGTTCAAATTACTGCTAAATTTTTAGAACTCGTGCAGTTTGAAAGTAAATCTCGTCTACCGCGCTTGGGTTCGCGGAAAATTCTGGATTTTATCTTCGGCATTCCTGAAACTGTTTTCTTCTCAAAACTCAGAAGACTAGCTACATAGAGGTCCATGACTTCACATTTTTATGGATGCTCATTTCATTATTTCGGAAATAGTGCCTTTTTGTGAGGTATTCTTACATGTGTATGGTTAGTTTTTGTCCAGAATTCTCTAGGATTTCCTCACCTATGCAAGTGTGCCACTGAGCAAAAACTCCCAGAATTGGGAAATTTCTCCCAATAAATCGATACAATTCTTCTCATTCGCAGTCGAATTTGTTTTCCATCAGTTTCGCCTCAAACTACTCGGATTCTCACAGTTTGTTCTGTTTATTCAGCAATGCATTGGTTCTAACGTTATTGAACGTCCACATCTTCACTGCTCGAATTAAGGCGACGAACTGGTTGTTCTCAGATCAACATTTTTCAGAGAATAGGGGTATTCTCACTTCTGCTGCCTATCTCCATGCATAGATTCCAAATTTCTGGGACACTTCATTTTTTGAACTAATGTTGTATGGATTTTGTGTGCCTTAAGCAGTTGAACTAGTAGTCGCTTCAAAATGGGCGAATACCTATTAGATATTATACTTTCCGTTTCACTCAGTTCACTCATTCTCATCCTCAATTACCTCAGCCTAGGACGACTAGCACCTGAGTTGTACCTGCCCCAGAGAGAATTGTCTTGGAGATGATACCAGTTTTTGCGATCTGCTTTTTTCTTATGGTTGTTTTTAAAGTCTAGCTAGAGCAGGAAGTTCTCACATACAGTTGTTTTTTGGATGATTTTGGCGATCCGTTCTCCGGGCAGTGGGGGGGGGGGGGGGAGATTGGCTGGCCCCCAGCGACGGCTACATGCTATATCTTATCCCTTTTTTAAAAGAAAGGGCGAAAATTGATTCAGTCTGCTCCAATGACTTATTTTAAGGCAGTTATAGTGGATTTCACTTGGAGTGATTGTTCAGAAGACAGCAAAGAAAAAAAGAAAGCGAGAAATGGTGCAGAGAAATGTGTGAAAAGCTGGTTATCCGCATGGAAACTCAACTGTTGTCGCGGTTGGGACAGACTGTAAAAGGGGTGGGAAGTCTTGCACTGAAAAACGTGGGTGCGGTCAAATCCTGTGATTGGTCGATTTGTCCAACCAGCCAATCGGAGAGCTCGGACACGCAACCATACCTCCTTTACTCGATATAACACACCATACCCACATTGAAATCTAGCGAACAGTGCTGGATGGGAGGAACTCTTCTATTTCAGTGAAACTAATTCAGTTGTTTCTTTTAAGAGCGCTACCAGGTGCTATCATTACAATGAGATTTTCAAGTTTCAATGCGGGACGGAAAAAATCACTTTATGAATTTTCATATATAAATTCTTTTTACGTGAAGCTTAAATTTTCTAAATTTGCCAGACAATGCAGCTACTCAGTAGTGATGGATAGAGTTATTAATATCCCCATTTCGTTTTTTAATTTCGTAGGGGAAAAACCCTGTCAAAATAAGAAGTTTTAAGCTTCACCTAAGGAAGAAGTTATGAGCGAAAGTTCAAAAAGTTATTTCTTTTCCTGCAAGAACTTATGTTGCCTCAGTCCGGACAAACCTGCGCGACTTCCGAACGTACCTTTGCGACCTCTGTACCCCCCACGGCACATCAACAGCATATTTTAGCAGTTTTTGGTACAGTATCCGGCAAAGAGTTCGAGCAATCCTTGAATGAAAGTCGCGCTGTTTTATCTCTAGCTCGTAGCAGTAATTTCTATTATTTACATGTTTTGCTTATTTACATTATTATTATAACGAGAACTACTGGATCATATTTGACTGGTTCGGCAAAAATTTATCTCCAACCGTCACCTCCAGCTCCTCGCTCCAAGCTCATACCCTAATCCGCTGGTCACCCTATTGACACTAAATTTCTTGCGTCAATTGTACCCGCTATAGATTTTTTTTGCAAGGTTTTAGCCGTCAAACACATACGCAAACAAGTGAGACACGACGCATTACACCAAAATTCCCGTTTCAGCTTGGGTGATGCACCAGTGACTCACCGAGTTCGAAATCAGTGGGTGATGCACCGTTTACGCACCGAGTTCGAAATGGATGAGTGATGCACCAGTGGTTCACCGGGTTAGAAATGCGAGGGTGATGCACCGGCGACTCACCTAGTTCAAAATGAGTGGGTGATGCACCGGTGACTCACCGAATTCGAAGTGCGTGGGTGATGCACTGGTGACTCACCAACGTAATGAATGTAATTTTATGCATAAAAAATTTGTGGACCGATTCTACAGTAAAAATTGAGACGTAACAAATTAAAAATCTAGGTAATGATTCGAAAAATCTTTTGTCGACAAGGCCTTTGCACTTAATTCACTCTTGACTCAATTTTAACTTTGCTTCAAAATCCCCTGCAAGCTGCAGAACAGCAAAAAATGGGCGTGGCGCCATCAGGCGAATAGCACCGTCGAAAAACGCACAAAGTTATGAATTATTACCTGATTCAGGGAACAGATGTGGCAACAAATGGAATCTGCGGAATATCGAGTTCGAGGCGGTCGGCAGCTGGCGGTGGCGAGAAATATTCGCGTCGTTTTTGCGAAATTTCAATTTCATCTGCTGTCCTAGGGAAGCGCTGGTGTTTAGCCGTGAAGTAATTGGTTTCCAGTTTCTCGACGCCGCTCTCCTCATACGTCATTATTAGCTCCAGGCGGGTTATTATGCTGCTGGGGTGGTGGCGGCGGCGGGGTATCTTCACTTCCTGGGATTTCTCTAGGATTTTAATTTTATTTTATTGATTTGTGCGCCCGTAAGCAGACCATGATCCTACAGTCGTGCTCTGCGAAGCAGGAGGAGAATAAGGGGTAATTCTTGCCTGGGGAAGAAACAACAAACAATCCTTAGAACAGGAGCTGTTTACCGTCTGGACAACATTTTCGCCTGGATCTCAGCTTTTACTCTCATTCATCCTACATTTCTAACATTTTCTCACAACACCCTGCTGAGTTTCAAGGATTTTTCCCCTAAAAACGCATTTTGACCAACTTTTCCCAGGAAAAGCCCCACCCCCTCCGGTCCAGACCCGTCCTCCGCCCCCCGCCACCCATCCCAGCCCATTTCTTGCCAGCCAAATCATCAGCCGAAATGCCATTCGCCTTTGTTTTCGAACGAACGTTTGCTGCTTGGCACTGCTCATCAAATGTGTGCGCTGAGGGGGTGACGGCTTATTTGGAGAGTGAGAGAGAGCCACAGCACTCTCTCATCTTCGCTAACACACACCACACCACACACACACGACGCGCGGCGTTCTGCCTACTACTCATTTTCAGCCGGGATTTATGGATTCATCCAGATAAGGAAATTTTTTGGGTGAGGAAGCGGTTGTTCTGGGGTTGGAGCACCTTGGGGATTAGCGTGTGGTCAGCGTTTCCCATGGGTTCCTCAGGAATGGGTGGGAGAATTGTCGACCGGTCTATGATTCCTTGATGACATCGCGATTTCTGGCTGAGTTGGGTACTATGCCCCTATTCGTGGAAATTTCCCAAATGTGTATCATCGTGGGGGAACTGGGGCGTTATCGCGCTTCCGTGATTGGTTTATTGATTGAGTGGGCCAATCACAGTAGCTTGGTAACGCCCCTAATTCCCTTACGATGGCATACCCTCAAGTTTCCCGGTGAGGTTCTCATCTACCCGCTCTCCAATGATGGACGAGTTTTCCCGGCAAAATAAGCTATATCTGGCTATTTTTGCCGATTTCTTCCAATGCTGACTAAGACGACTCGCTTTTTAAGATACACCCGTTTTAATCCGGAAAACTCGTCCACTATAGGAGACTGGGTAGGCCACACCCCCCCCCCCTCCCCTCCCCGAGAACGTCTATGAATACGGGTGCTGGCGCAAATTTACTACGTTTCAGTTTCTGCGGAAGGATCCATCTGCAAGTTTTTACGTTGGTGGCTCACCGGTGCATCACCCACTCATTTCGAACTAAGTCACCGGTGTGGTAAGTGGGAAAAATTGCAGTCACCTCGAAAAAAAAATCCCCAACCGCTGTTGCAACCCTCGAATTTGTGGGTCTCGCAAGGAAAAGAACCATCCCACCTGGTGTATATATAAATAACACCGCATTGATCCCCGCCAACAATAGGCATTTCACGTATTTTATGAGCGTGTCTGGTTATTATCTATGCTCCCACGTATTTTTGTTTGCCTGAAAGGGGCAGTCTCTCCCTCAGTGTATGCCAGAGCCGAGAATCGATGATGGAGAACGAGACCGCTGAGAGATGCAAAATGAGACGGTGAAGAAACCTCGGATCAGCCGTGAGTTCCCGGAAATTACCCGCGTTTCTCGCGATTTTCCCACTGGTCTTTTTCTGGATTGCATTAGCCCGTCTGCTGTTTGAAGGGCAGTCGTTTTGGCTTCATATGCCAATTTACTCCAGAACGATGTTGCAGTTTAATCGCGGAAAACTGCTATTTTACAGCGGCTCCTCGGTTTCCTGACTTTTTTCCTGGGGCTTTGGAGCTGTCCACCAGCTCATATTATTCGCTCTGTCGTCCACGAGGTTTCATATTGTCCGTGCTTAGGATGTTCAGCGAATTTTTATTGTTTTCAATGATTTAACAGCATTGGTAGTGATGTTGTTCAATACTAATAGTAATAGTAATTGTTTCTATGAGGTTGTCCCAAAAATGATGGCCGTTTTTGGTCTGCATTTTCCAAGGAGCATAACTCAGTTGAACTTTGGATATTTCTTTGAGATGAAACTATTTTGTCTAGAATTTTCAGCAGAATTCTAGTTAATTATAGTGATATAAATAGTTTGATACTAACAGCGATAGTAATTGTTTCTATGAGGTTGTCCCAAAAGTAATGACTGTTTTTGAGCTATACTTTCTAGGGTGCATAACTCAGCTTGAATTTCAGATATTTCTCTGAGATAAAAACTATTATAATCAGAGTTTTTAGCAGATTCAATTAATTAACAAGAGTTTTCTAGTATAAAAGCACCTTCGCTGTAGGTGCACAGTGTTAATCCATTAGGCGAATGTCTTGTGAACATAATTTTTGTTTTTCTTTTTTAATTTTTTTCTGCTCTTTCTTATTATTTGTTAGATAAAGTGTTGTCCAGTATCTTCCATAATAACTTCTGCCTTAAGATCCAGATTCTCTCCCAACTCAATGAGAAACTGCTGCTCCTTCCTAGATGAGTTTCCTTTTGGCAATTTCTCCGCAAAATGTGGCTGCTCAATTATTTTCAAGCACGAGTTCATCTCATTTCTTATATGTAAAGCTCTTCTTCATGGGCATAGAATAGAATTATGCGGTATCTCTCGCTTTTCCTTCAACGTCTTCCATTCTGTGACCATTTTGAGTTTTCACTCTACGTTCTGCGACTGTCAGAATCCGCTGTTCCCTAATTGTCACTCCTCCTTGTCCTTTATCCGTGAAAATGTCCGAATATGGCAAAAGATTTTGCAGACGAGTGGCCAACAGATTACTGAATTGAGACTTTTTATGAAAATGGCATTATCTAATACTTTATCATTGTACCATATGTTATATCAATTATATGTTATAATTAAGAATTTTTTTAACTCTCTGAAAAAAATTGCCGAAAAATAAATTCTTGGCTGAGCATCACGAAATTTCCAGATTTAAAATTTGAATTTTGATTAATTCATTCGTGCAAGAAAACAGCCATTGTACGATAAAAATTCATTATACACAGTAATTTATTCATTGTGCGTGGAAGCTCAATTGATTTACCCAATTTACCCTCCTACAGTATTTCCCACGTCATGATTGGCTCGTTAGCAGATCCATTGGGTAAAATTCACGGATGCGCTGCGTTTTTTTTTGTCTGCTACCTCCTACTAGACAGAATTAATTCTATTTTTATATTTATATTTTATTACTTATTTTTTATACACTTATACTTCTGCTACCTCTCACTACCTTTTAAAAACTTGCGAATGTGTTTCCGTGCTCCATGTGTCTAAAAATATAGCTAATGATGAAATTCACACAACGTTGCAACCCTAACCATATCCCTGAAAGATGGGTAACTGAACCGGGAAAAAAAGAATTGAAGGATTTTATTGCCTAAAATGATGATAATTACTTCCCTCTCTGATTTCTGGAATGGAGCTCCCCTCTTTCCGATCTATTCCTGTTCCTCGATCAGCTCTATTACCATGATATCCTTTTATCGCGTTCTCTCACTCAGCTTCTACTGCTATTGTTGTTGTTTTTTTTTTCAAAGGGACTCATTACACAGCACTTTGCTGCATTCATTCCTTCTAAAATACAAAAAATGCCCGTCGGCTGGAAGTTTGTTTGGATGCCAGCAAGTGTGCAGCGCTCTGTCGGAAATCCTGAAAGCTTTATTTTTTCTGGAAGAAAATATGTTTGATATCAACGAAATCCCATAGAATTATGCGAGGTTCGCTGAAGAATGCGCGTGTCGCAGGGAATCCCTCCAGCTGCCGGTGGGAGTCTCTCGAACAAGTTTTGCCGGAGTTCTTTTGATGAAATTTGCGGAGATTATGCACGCTCAGGGCAGTCTACTTCCCTGTTGAGTGAACTCCCCAATAGTGGCGCTTTACCTCATTCTTCCGTGGATTTCAGTGGCTTTTCATTCCAATTTCGCTGAGATGTTCGGTGGATCTTGTTACTTTTTCCTTCTTTTTGATAGATTTGTAGAACTATGAGAATAATAACTATACATGATCTGTGAATGATAAATTTTACGAGCATATTTGAATACTGAGTGAGTAATCTTCATGGCAAACAGAGTATCGTTAGCCTAGGTATGCTATTACGAGGGCGGTTTGAAAAGTTTCCGGAATGACCACCAAGGAGTTGTTCTTTTTCAAAAATTTTCATGGAGTTGTGTTGGCCAGTTCTTCACATGAATTGACCATCAATCTCGATTTGATGCAATCAAGGCTCTGCTTTTGACAAGCGGATCAACTTGTGCAACTTCAGCTGCACTCAGTTGCAGACAGACGTGAATCTTGGGCGTTGATTGATTCTTTTAGTTGGGAGAGATAATCGGTAGTAGAACAAATAAGACACAGGTGGTGAAATTGTTGAATCATCCTTTATTTTCCACTCGTACTATCTGAGTTTCAAAAACCAGCCACAGCAGAACGGGAACAAATAACAAACCATGCGCGAAATGCCGAAAAAAGGTGACGTACTTCTACCTGTCAGAGCAGCCTAAGCTCTCCCTGTCTGAGAAGAGGTTCCGATCAAGCGACGAGTTAATCGTGGTCCAATCCGATTATTGTGAGTACTCCAAATAAATTCATTCCAGGTAAATAAGGAAAAGTGAAAACAGGCCGAACTACGTGTGCTGAGCTTCAAAGGGATTGGGTTAAGAAATGAGATATTAATTGCATCCAATTCGTTTTGTTTTCATTGTCATTTCGGAAACTTTTCAAACCGCCCACGTATATAACCTATTTGGTCGGATTTCTAAATGCTGTAAAAGCTTGGTAAAACTTATAAATAATAAACTTGACGCTAAGCATTTTTGGAAATGGGATTATTTTTCGTTTCCAATAACCTTAGCAGATGATGTAGTTGGAAAAATTCCCAAACAGCGACATGGAGTTTAGTGAGATCGTTAAATTTTTTCCCTTACTACTGCGAGTGACACAGCCAGTTGTTCAGAGAGGATTCTCGAGCCATTTTCATATTCCTGTATTCATCTTGGCCCACTTTGCCGTTACGTAATCCCTTCGTCGGTTTTTAGCCTTTTAAGCGTCAGCGCGTGTTCTTTAGCAGCAGGATGATTTTCTCAAGGCAGTAGTTTTTCTGAAAGTGGGCAGCCGCAGGGGGGCGTGGCCAAATGGAGATGCAATGGGGAGCTTTTTCCAAGATCTGAGGAGAAATTTGTACACGAAATCTAAAATGGAATGAAAGAAAGAATATTCTAGCTCTGATTAGAGACAATTTAAAATAAGTGGAAGACAACCTTTTTGAACCATTTTCATGGGAAATGCCTTTAATTTTCAATCCTATCGCCGCTTTTAGTGTTGCCATTCCCTCACCCACTTCGACCCCCCTTTTCTCACGCTGTTCGGGCTTTTCCGCTTATTCTATTCTTGTAGGAAGCAAGCGACCCTTTGAATGCAGTGCGCTGGTCTGGATAACAGAACCCCGATCGAAATTTTCACAACTAAAAAGCTGTACTTTTACAGTACGTAGGTTTAGAGGAATAGAATATTCCGCAGGGCCTAATACAGAGAAATAACAGAAACTACGAAGAGCCGCTTTTATTCGGAAGGCGTATTTTCGACGTACCGCAATGAGGTCTCACCGCTGTTAATCCGAATTAGCCCAGTTATTCCGCAGGGCCTCATTCGACGCCCAGGGCATTTCTCCGCAGCTTTTCAGCTGAGGCGGTAAATGTTCCTCAGCTCGTTGGGAAATTCCTCACTAGGTTCCTATAGTGTTTTCCTGGAATTTCCGGGTTTTCACGGATTGCTTCCCTATGATATTTGTCTTAAAATGGTTAATTATTAGCTATACACATATGGTAATGTTATGAGCGCTTGTACAATTCCTATTCTTAACAAACTGTACTCATTCTATTGATACTGAAACTACTGGTTAGATTTTACCCATCATTTACCACAGAGTTAAATCCGTGCGGTAAAAAGAGCCCATGCTGGTAAACACAAAAAGCATCATAGGCACTCGTAAACAGTACTGAAATGCTGTTGACACCTTTACAGGTGTAGTAAAAATTGATAGAATGCTGACACCGTATGCATCATTGAGCTTACCCAGGGTAAATGTGTTAACGCACTGTAAATTTACCCGCGGCTAACACGGGTGTAAGCGGGTTTGCCCTAGATAATCAATCTCTATGATTTATTCAGGTTCATGTTTCGTAGAATCAGTTGATGTGGTGTAATATTGCCGGTAAATACCGTTTTACCCATAAACAATCTTGAGAGAGTTGACAGGAAAAAAAAACAAGTTAATTTAACTTAATTTTTCTTTTCACATGCGTAAACTTGTACGTCACAAATGAATAAATGAAATAAACAATTTTTATTGATGGCTCATTTGCAATTTTTACGAACTCACCGTTAATCATTAATCTCTATCGTTAACCGTTGAAATTTCTCCAATTTAAGCGGTTTCCCCATTGAATCGTTACTAAAACCAGTTTATCCCCATGGAATATAAACCGGACCATCCACCGCACTGACAATGTCCTCAGAGTACAGTGTCTGAACAAGTGAACGAATAGCTGTTGATGGTTTCGTAATCGTTCGGTTTTACAGCATGCTTCATGCAGCAATAACATTGAGCGGGCAAAAATTTCGATATCGTATTCAACATTCTGGAGCATCCTAAGTATTGTTCTCGTCAATGGGGTCCCCTTTGCGAACTTCTTCTGCCACTTTTTGGGTCACTAATAGGAATACTGTCAGTTTTTGATTTTTATTTACTCCTGTTGTTCTTGACTTTTTAACCATTGTTCTCTTGTTGGTTCCGTTTCGGCTTAAAAACCATATCATCGCATCGTAAAGGCGAAAATCAGTGAAAAGTGACAGAAAGCTCTCTTAATGGAGCATTTTTTGTTTCCACGGTTTTTATACCGTTAGTATCCCCAGACGACGGCGATCCATATGGTAGGCAACAATCGTAGTAGCAATGTCAAAAATGCACTTTTTGAAAGGCTTGAAAACTGATTTTTGTGTGTGCGTGTGTGGGGAATGGGGGGGGGAGTGAAGGGGTGGGGGGCAGGGTCAAAAGGGAAGACAGGAAGGATTTTCGCTGATTTTTAGGAAAAAAGTGGTGTTCGCGCGAGAAAGAGCTCCTTGTGGGTAATGTTTTAGAAACAAGGTCGTCCAATATCAGTTTTATAGTTGAGTACTTGAAAACTGTTGTTCGAAAGATAATAATAAGAATAATTTTTCGCCCATAAAGTTTTGATTTTTGCAACTTTCTAAAAAATTTTTCGGTTTCATTCGTAGTCCAAAAGAAATCCTGGAGTTCCGGCTGCTCGTTCCCGTTCCATTATACATGGCCTGTAGGCATACGTCCGATAGCCTGAGACGTGTCTCAGGCCACCATCACTTTCGATGGTGTCCGGATGGGGAACCTTCACCTATGGCGAAGAGGATAAGATGGGTCCGCGACTGCGTCCTGGACCAAAAAAAAAAGGATGAAACTATGCATGGTAATTCGGGCATAGCAGCTTTACGTGAAATGCGCAGTTGTGACTTAAATTCCTCACACAATACAGTCTCAGAAAAGCCGATCTTCATACATGGCCGGTTGATTCCTTTCGAGAAAATGTTTCCATGAAAATGATGGGAATTTGCGGCAAAATTACGATTTGACCGACAATATCGTTCTTCATTCGGGAAATTAAGCTTTGCGCAGCTGTCAGACTTCTTGCCAATGTTACTGAGGACTTGATGACAGCAAGATCACAAAGGTGCAACTGAAAATGGCTGAGAAGTTAATGAGAACGTGAAAAGAGGATTATCTTGCTTAATTGAAGGAACTGGATGTTGCGCAGTTGTCAGCTGAATTGAGAGGGAAATTCTGAGCAGAATGATATATAATACTCGATAGTTTCGTTCACTCTCGACGGAGAAACCAGGGTGAGCCAAATGCCCCGTCTGGCTCACCCTCGCGTCTGGCGCCCTCCCATATTGCGTGCTCTCTCGCTAACCCCCCCCCCCCCCCCGAGCTACACGGGGCGTTTGGCTCAGGCAGGCTTTTTCAGCCCAGCTACAAAGGAAGTATCAAATGTTATATACCATTCTACTCGGAATCTTACGGGTTCGGCAGCTGACAACTGCGCAACCCCTGAATTTTTGATCTGAAAGAGATATANCTGAGCTACACGGGGCATTTGGCTCAGGCAGGGTTTTTCAGCCCAGCGTCAAAGGAAGTATCAAGTGTTATATACCATTCTACTCGGAATCTTACGGGCTCTGCAGCTGACAACAGCGCATTTCCTGAATTTTTGATCTGAAAGAGATATAAAGTAAAAAAGCGTTTCTATTCATGACCCGCTTTCTGGGCCAGTTTCAGATAAAGGCACCTGCTTCAATGGGTTTTGAATGCAGAATGATGTCACCAATTCAATAGGCAACTGCGCAACTCACAATTTCTCAGGATTATTGAAAAATTTTAAAGGACGCAAATCCCCCGTCCAGGTTTTAAAAATTGATTTCTCCCTGGATTCTTGATGAAATTTGTCACTCTTGGTGTCATCTTGTGGGAATTTCGTGAGGAAAATCGCTGACAACTGCGCAACATACAGTTCTGTGTAACTCGAGCTGGGGCATTTTCTACCTTATACTGAGGGTTGGTCCCGGCACGAAAGCAGGAAGCCGGCGCAATTCTCATCTTGGGCGTTCCATCTTCGAACAAGCAATCTTTTCTTCATTTTCTGAGCAATATTAAAACAGTTTTCGTTGAATCCATACTTGAAACAGCTTTCACTCCCTAGTATCTGTCATCGTTCACTTTGGTGAACCCTTCCTCAGCAATATCGAAGCTATGGTTGCGGAACAACCTTCGCTTTTTTGACCCCTGTCTCACCCCTATCGTACGTATGCCTGTAGGCGACTCAAAGAGATCTACTACGTTGTGCGTCAAGCCCTTATACATACACATGTATGTTGTCACAGGGATTCTAAAAACGCTTCAAGATGGTTGAAAAATGGATTCCGTGATGAGCTTGGAAGGATGGGGGGGGGAAATCCCA